>JAAAKM020000571.1:0-16210 GCA_010016025.2 Alatinidae sp. Z8VKAUB7J3 | reverse complement strand
TGACAGTATTATTGCTAACATGTGTAATGTGCGTCTTCACACTTTTTCGAGCCTCGTAAAAGGCCACCTTCATCTTTTTAACGTGGGATTTTCATATTTTAATAAAGACTTTTTTTAATTAAGGGCCAAAGTACCTGCTCAAAAAATTGTCATGAATGGGAGATTACATAAAAATTAATAGGCGGGTGGGGGGTGGAATAAGAATATCCTGGGTGGAAATTTTTTAGGGAAAATTAATAAGCGGGGGAAGGGACGTCTTTTAGGCACCCAAGAGTAACCCTCCTTCTACAAAAGAACGAAGCCTTGAAACTCCGGCCCCTTTAAAATTTTGACCTCGAAATCAATGTGCCTAAACAGGAGCGAGGCCATCATAACAACAAGGCATGGTAGCCCGGGTGAAGAGAATTATGGAGGTAAATGTATTTTTTGCTATAATCTAGTAGATACTATGTCTCACGTTTAAATAGTGGCTGCTAGAGTTGGATAAAAATCAAATGCATTATTCAGGTACACCATATTTTTATTTAAGAATTCATTTATTACATTTTCATGTCCCTTGTGTTACTAAGACCTACGCTACTTACCCCCTGTCGAACCTACGGTCGAAGTTCACGAAAATGTTTTTTCTATCTGCATCAGCTCTGCTTTGTTGATATTAGTTATGGCTTTCCACGAAGCTCAGATAGGGAAATGAAGAGCGAAGTTTTATTATACGCGTTATGTGTCCTAACCAGGACAAGGGAAAAAAGGATGAGACTTATCCATGTCTGGTAATTTTTAACGTCTTGCCACATGATCTCGCCATGTTAGATATTCGATCTTTCGTAGAGATTTATATTTGTTTTCTAAACGTCGCTTTTGCCATGTAATTGTAGATGCTATTTTCTGCAAGTTTTACAAACGTAATGCTAGATCTAAGAACGAATGTGTTCACCGCACACGTTATTGTAATGACAGGGCTTTTTGGATAGAAAATAAATCTTCCAAACCAGATACTGCTTTCCATGAACAGGTGGAATTGGTGGAATATATAGGCCTCCCTATATCCTGCGTCAATGTTGTGTCGAATACTCGCAGTACAAATGAACATAATAAGAATCTTAAAAAGTGCTGTATGCAATGACGATTTTAGTGGCTATTTTTATTAGAATATAGAACATGGGAATAAACCAGGAAGTGCGAGTTGCAAGTCAATAAATCCACAGAAATTAGACAACACAGACGTGGACGATTTGTTGGTGCTGCAATGGTCTTAGCAGGGGTTATTTGTTATTGAATTTAATTAGCCACTTGTTGAGTCGAGAATTTGCCGTAAAACAGTAGGGTAAATCTCAGGGATACAACTTGGCCTGAGGACACTTACTTGAATTTTGATTTGAAAGCGCGGGATGCCACATCTATATGGACGGGTCAACGAACTAGAAATATGGGGATACTCAGGTCGTGTGTGTTATATGTACATTTGATTTTGCAAACTTAACTGACTTAGCACCCTACTGTTGGGTAAAATCAAAGTCGCTAAAGATGTAACTACTGTATGACCGATTGCTTCTATACCCACGAATTCTGACGTCAATGGTTAAAATAAGCATGTTTATTGCGATTTACTAAGCAGTTCCATTCTTCTGTACTCTGATTTCTTTTACCGCAGATTATTTTTGTGCAGGGACAAGAACGCCTCTTCTCTATTATCTTAAAAAGCAGTATTTGTAGACACTCAAAACTGAAATTTGGCTTATGCTGCTGTACTGCGTATACAGAAAAATTATAACTCCCATGATTAATTATAGATTGTGATGAATTATAGGTTGTGATGAATTATGGCAACTTGATCGACTGTGCTTTGAGTTATTGGTATGTGTATTTTTCATATGTAAACCGCTTTGCATTACTGTAGTGCTGAATCTGCAACAGAGTTAATAAAGCGTGATCCAAGTGAAACGGCTTCACAGTGAATAATAATTTAAAAGGGGGCCAATGAAAGATCCTACCCCAACATAGCCCCCATACAATTCAAGCTTTGCCCATTTGTGTAGTTCTACAACTGTCCTATTGTATATATATAGTTACCAGTAATGATTCGAACTTTGTGTTCGGGTATTAAATATATAGCTTTATATTAACAAACATCAACTATTATTATTAATAGTGATACAAGTTTAATGTTTGATGTTCCAGATATTTACACATCATGGGAGGTGCAGTGAGTGCTGGTAAAAACAATGATGAACTTGTTGATAATCTTCATGAAGCAAAATATATTTTCTCTGAAAAAGTGGAAAGAGTCTTCCGTTTAGTGGACAGAGGAGACTACTTTCCTGGGGAATATCTTGAAGATGCTTATAAGGATCTGGCCTGGAAGCAGGGGAATGTGCATATGTCTGCCCCATGTATATACAGCGAAGTTATGGAGGCTTTGGATCTGAGGCCAAAATTATCATTCTTAAATCTTGGTAGTGGTACTGGATATTTATCTACCTTGGTTGGCTTGCTCCTAGGGCCCTATGGTGTAAATCATGGGATTGAACTTTTTACAGATGTTGTTCACTATGCAAATGAAAAAGTCGGATTCTTCGTAAGATACTCAAATGGCTTCAACCCAGTTGAATTCTGCAAGCCCCAGTTTGTCATTGGTAACTGCTTGATGCTGAACCCAAGCTACAGAAAATATGACCGTATATACTGTGGAGCAGCTTGCCCGCCTCAACATAAGGCTTTCTTTCAATCCTTAATCAAAGTTGGAGGCATTCTTATTATGCCAATACAAGATAGTGTGAGTAATCTATATCATTATAAGTTTTGTTATCATTTAAATTCAGTAATTTCAGAAGTTATTTTGGGCATTATTGCACCAACCCTCTTGTCAAAAGTCATTTCTATTATATTGATACAGAGAATGTTTCTAAGAGAGACTCTGGGAAGCTTGATAAGTACATATGAATGCCTACTCCATGCTGACAATGTTAGCAGTCCCTGAGCACATTAACAAGATCTTAGATGAGTGCCACTATTTACTAAATGTTTTGTTTTTTCAAAATATGATTTGTTTTCTTTAGCTAATGAAATATACCAGGACAAATGAAACGGAATGGGAGGAAACAAGTTTACTGCCAGTCCAGTTTGCACCACTGATTGAACCAGAGAGGAAAGACATTGAGGATAATATCATTGAAATTGGTAAGCCTCTGTTTCTTTCTAAGTTGCAACGTAGGGTTGAAGATTATATAAAATATATTTGGAAGACTATTTTTCACTGTACTGGGTGAATGCAGGAAAGACTGTTACCTGGCATAACTAAGCTGCTTTGCATGATGGGAACACTGTCAATATATACACAACTTATTGAGTAAGGTTTATTGATAGGTTCATGACAGGTTCAGATTTCATCTATAAACCTCAACTACTTTCTGACCCTTAACCTATATAAGCCCTCTTGAGAGTAGGTACAAAAGCTTAACTAGTAATTGTATGTTTTGAAAGAACAGCATGACTGAAGATCCAGTGCCTCATTTGCTCACAAAGGACAAATGAATGTTTTCTGTAATCCTATATCCTCTTTTGGGAAACTGGTTCTGTGCATTATGACATGGAATTTATTTAATGACAATAAGATGTAAGAAGGAAGGAAACGTTATGTCTATCAGAGATATTTCCATATTTTGTACAGAATTTTGGTTTCGAGATCAGTATCCAATATTTTGTGGTAACAGGCACAGATTCTCTGTATGGCTCACAACTTCTCCACCACCTTCTGATCTTTCACATCACTTGAAAAGGGTTGCCCATACCTAATGACTAGGTTGTTTAACCTATTATACAATAACGTAATTATTTTTTGCCTATAGGTTATTAATAAAATGGATATATTAAAGTACATGATTTCTCATTCTAGCATCCAACCCTTGCTCACTTCAAGAACTATGTCGCATTAGTATCCTGAGAAGTACAGGGGACAACTACATGGCATGTATCCAAAGCCTGCCTCTACCTGAGTCATTAATAAACTTCTTGAAATTTTATAGAGATCCAGGAAGTAAGCCTAAGCGCATTCTCAAGAAAAGACCAGCCATGGATGACCTAGACCTTGATGTGCCATAATCAGATTCCTCCCAAGCATAAACTTTTTTGGTACCACCAAAGCTATACTTCATACTGTTATCTTTCAGCACTGCTTAGAACATAAATGTTTAACCCACAATAGGTAGGATCAGTACTTTATGACATCATATGCTGGGCTTCAGCATTTGATTTAGGGTTTGTTGTATGGCTATACTAGCTATGGATGAAGTAAAAACAAAAACTCTTAATTAAATCAGTTAAATCAGTGTCAGCATTCTAGGTAGTTACTTGCAATGAAGTGAGTAAGTAGTTATGGAACTCTGTGATGCAGTTTTTATAAGTGGTACTGTGGGGCTTTTTGCCCAAAACGTATAGTCTCAGTGGCAGAAAATACATAACTTCACACTATGTTTTGATGTGTTATTGGAATAAGTTTTCGTGTTATCCCTTTTCAAAGCCAAAGGCTTTTCTTTGTTTTTTTCTACTGCTCCCTTATCACCCCCACTCCTTGTATGATGATTTTGGTACTACACAATAGGCATGCCATTTCTTTATCAAGATGCTTTTCTATGTATTACATTCTCTTGGAATGTTCTTGATTAAAGATGGGTCGTATACACTTTTGTCTTTGAGATTGTCTAATATACCATCAAGGAGGGGTAGCTGTTTAAAGAGTTGATGATAAGAAAATATTTCTTCTGTATCCATGCCTTCCTTTCCAGTGACTCTGAATTAATGGAATTTAAGCCTTGTTATGATGCAGTCATGAATGTTCCTTTCAATGCTTTCAATTTAAATATTTTGTCATAGATGCCTGTGCTAAGGACAAGCCCCTGTTGTAAGGGGAAAGCTTTATAATAAGGTAATGAAAGGATGTGAGCCAAGACTTTAGCCCAGTTAGCTTAACATTACCTTAAAGGCAAGACCATTTTCTTTTGGTGAAGGGGTATAATATGATACTATCATAATATTGTGAGCAGAATTAGAATGATGGGAGAAACAGTTGCTTATCAAAGGTTTGCAAAATTACTCATTAATTTTCTGATTGTTTGGCAGATTAACATATTCATGCGTACTGAAAATGAGAACAAAAATGGTGACAAGAGCACGGGCTGGTAATGATATATTCTAAGTTCTTACCATGGTGCCTATGTAAGCATGTTTCATAAAGGTACTAGTGCTATTGTAGTCATCAAGAGTGAAAGATGCATAATACCATGGGTGGTCAAGAAACCTTCACTATTTCATGTTAATAGGTTATGGAGACATCAAGCTTAAAATCTTACTATTTATTGTGTTCATTAGTATTATTTCTTAAAGGTTCAGTTTTCAAATGAGAGAACTAATCCATATAGATTATTCGATCCCGGGCGTAATTGATTTAAATAGATATGGTAGTTGTTAAAAAAAGTCATCGCCGCCAGTATGTGTCTTGTCCCAAATCTTAATACCAGGCCCTTTCTGCGTGGAAGAGCCCGCAACTGTAAACAAATATTTCTTTGAAGCCCACCTATCATCTGTGTTCTCAGTCGTTGTAGTATAAACAATTTTTGGCTGAATAGGGATTTAACCCAGGGAGGTTAGGTCTTCCTTGGAATTTAACAGGTAAATTGTTGCTCGTACGTTTCGTCGCCTGATTTTTATAGTCAATTACATAACAGCAAATTATGATTTTGTATATAAGTATATAAATAGCGAATATTCATCTTGATAAGAGCGGATATCCCTTAATTTTCTTTTTGTAAATTTGTAATTCTTTAGGATCTTGCCTTCCATGTAAATATCGTTCTGAATGCAAATCATTTGTTTTTGTTAATAGTATACATAGTTACATTTAAGATAAATAGACAGTCATTCCGGTAATTAAAATCGGTAGTCTAACTCACTATAGATTTTTTTTCCGTTTTATGATATTAGAATTTGTTGACGCGCCTTTCGTTTGTGACTAATGCCAATGGTGATAATGAAAGTGTGACAATAAGTGTGTTTTCATTGTTGGCCAATGCTATTTGTTTGAACTGCTGTAAATGGCCTATCAAAAATTAAGGTGTGTAATTGTTGCATGTAACCCTGTGTGATTTCCAGGTTGCTTTTCATTTGAACAAGAAGTTACGGGATGCAAAGTTAGTATAGCTTGTGTCTGCACCATCATGGCAGTTTTGTAATTAATTGACAAGTAAGCAGCACTGTGTAATATAAAGCGATTATGATAATATTGAACGTGCTGGTCGTATATGATTGTGAAGTTATACAGAAAAGATGTGACCTCAGCTTATAGGAAATAGAAAACTCTGCTGTGGATTGCAGAAAGCTATGCTAAGCTAACATAAGCATCCAATTACTGTACGGCAGGGTCAACGTAATAGGGGTACCACAGGGACTGATCGATTTCCTTTTCTGTCAACGTTGTATGTTTTTCATAAAAAATATCATACTTAACAAATGTGAACCTTAAGTGGCCATATGTTCTTACTACGTTTAATGACATGGCTCGCTGTACTAGCCGATTATTTTGTCTGAGCCAGATGGAAATTTCGTAAATGGTGCAATGTTCTTACCCTACCCCATTATTAAACGACGAACACAGACTTCCGGTCATCCCCCCTGCCTATGAAGCATTAGCAGACATACGTATACGATGGTTATCAAATGATTACCACATTACTCCGCATATACAGTTGCACCCTGTATACTTACCGTATACTATAACCGGTTTTAGTTGCATGCAGCTATAAATGAGACAAAACTCGAAATTTGTACTTGTGTATTAAAAATTGTCACAAGTAAAAAGCGGTTCGGTTGAGTACTTTTACGAGTCCTGGTGACAACTAAGAGCAGAAACAACTGGGAGGTATAAACACACTCGTAACTTTACGTAAGCATATGCTAAGTAAAGCTTGGGTCTAAAATATGTCGTTTCTTTTATTTGAACGTGATACTGAATTTTAACATGCTTACTAAGATGACATTGGTAGAATGACGAAAATGATTGTTACGTTTTGCAGCTTTACCTCTAGATCATCGTTAGTTGACAAAATACAAGTGTCTTGTGAACAGCGTGTATACTGGACGCCGTGAGCATCCAGAGCAACTCGGGGCTGAGGCGACAAGTGGAGTTGCTTTTTAAAAATAATGAGCACATATAATTTGAAATTTGATATTCAAAATAGTTCCATCATAATTGTTCCGTCGCGTTTTTATAGAACGCATTTTCGTTCTTTAGTCATGGTATTTGGTGGAATAGAGCCCAATCTTCTTTATTATTCTCGCTAAAACTTTAAATTGCATCCTGATCCTCATTTTGTACTAAAATTTGTCGCAAGATTTGCGGGCTCCCAGTTTACTACCTTTGTAAATATTTGTCGATCTCTCCGTCCTTTCCCGTATACATATGTTCAGAGGGTTCATATTAAATATATTTCAAACCACGAGTGTAACAACACGTCCTTTAAACTGCAAATCGTTAGACTAGGTTGTGGCAACCATCATAGTACAGGTTTCCATTGCCTCACATTGATGTGAAGCAAGCCTAACACGAATCTCTAATTGATTCGTAGTTATGTGCAGTCGCATTTGTAGTCTGATATAGGTCAGCGGTTTTATTTCATGTTTAACACCGAGAGTATTAAACATTTATGGTTCTGTGCGAAAGAAGTCAATTATTATAAAACTATTTCGTCACAGGAAACTCTTTATATTCTGTTATGGTTGAATGAGGTTTTGCCTTTAAGTGTGCTGATGTTTAGGGGACGGATCTTATATGTATGTTTGATGATCGTGACAAGAAATAAACGTTCAAGACGATCATTTTCTTGTCTTGGATCTGTTGTCTTTTTCGAGCTATTTGTCGCAATGCGTATTTCAAAAACTCGAGGCTTTGAACGCCAAAGTGCTTCAATGAGCTCCGTCAAGATCCACTTGTTCGAATTGCGCTATTGCCTGTGCGATGCTTTGTTGTTGGAAACACAATCAAATCCACCATTTGGCTGATGTAAGAGCCCAGATTTTGACCTCTAGTAAAGAGTTTCATAGGCTGACTTCAGTTAACGGAATCCAGTTGTGCAATTGATATGAACCTGCTAGTATTTTCTATGACAGAACGATGTACTTCGGGGCATCCTCTCAACCTGTTAATTAGGCATATCCCCCAAGAGTTATCACAATGGCTAAGTACCACCGGAGATACCAGCCAATCAATCATAGTCCAAACATTTACCACATTTATACTGCCACTGTATAGAGTAATTAGTGCCTAAAACACTTACGACTTAGATTTTTACGGCACATAATTATAACATGTAGTATAATCTTTATCTATGATAGTTTCTGACCGGAAAAGTAGTATTCATGGACAGTCTACCCGTACCGGTCTCGACCGGACAGTTTTTCCCACGTTCCTAGCGAGTGCTAATCGGGACAGATGAAAGTCGTGCTTATAAAACATGATGTACAAAAGAAGAAATTCGATTATTTTTAAGAAGACAAACGACCAATGTGCCTGATGTCTTATTAAAATGACGAATTATAATAATTCAGCCTGGCATGTCCTGAATTCGCAGGCAAGTTTTGAGGTTAGCTCGTAATTAGCTGTTACCAAAGTGTTAATCAATTGCTTGCTATGAACCAATCATTTGACTCGAAATCACTTGTCACGCGAATTTTACCAGCTATTCCAGAAGTCGGATATCGGCAGGCAAAAGTCACATAGAACCGTACGGGGAAACGTAGGATAAAGGAAGATCAATCGATTTTTATAAGCGTCGGCTCAGCTTAGAAATTTGCACGTGGCTGCAGTGTCACCTATGCAACTAAACGCCTTCTTCGTGCTAGTAGTGACCGTGATTTAGACAACTGCAGAAGAGATAAATGTAGATTTTGAGTCTCTCAATGCTACATTTTCCGCGGAGGCCACAACATCTAGCTTTTATGCATTTGATTCCTAGAATTTAACACCTGATCGTAATGAAAAACATTTCGTCAAGGACTTAAGCACTTGAATCAATATCTATTTCTGAAACAACGGTTTAACACTCAACAAGTTGTTCAGTCCGTCACTTAACGTAGACCTGTCTAGCTTTGCATTGCATGAGGCACAACTTAAAATGTAGAACTTGGTATTTGATTTGATACGGGAATTACGATTAAGTGTACCTAGATCCAGTTTGAGCACGTTCCTTTGTCAAACAGCTCCTAAGAGGCCATGCGGAGTACGATTTACTACCTCGGATGCCATTAAAATGACTTGAACGCTAAATCGTGAGTTGTTTACTACAAAGGTACGATGATCGTAATAGCTACCAATTTTATCTCTTGAGCCACATTCGTATTTTGTTCAACAATACTTGTGTGATTTAGTTTGGTTTCGGTAAACGATCAAGGTTTAATTCAGAACATTTGTCATTTAATTTCAAATACAGCGCGCCTGTAAGTCTGAACGAATGGACGAACAAAACGTACCTTAATGTTTTAAGGTGTTTAATAACTGCCCCATCGCTGTAACTACTTTGTCGCACCTTGAATAAAAAGGAAGGTAGTAAAAGCATCGATGTGTCAATAACTTTCAAGTTACAGCTAGCGAAACTGTGCATGAAATATGTGATCATTTGTTACGTAGGCCTATGATATGCGAGTCATATACATGAGGTTTACATATGGTCTTTCATTCTAACGTCACTAACTTTCAAGCAGGCGTAAAAATCGGTCTTATTCCTGTTCTTCGTTTATATAATATACGGTTTTTCTATTGAATAAGGACAGATACAACAATTTATGGTGACCCATGTTTTCCTCGGTGAAGCCTTTCTGACAGGCAGATTTTGCCAATGTTCGTCTGGCATTTTGAATTGGCTATTTTTTCCAAGAATGGGCGGGGCACTGGGGACTGTGAATTAGTTCCCTGTCCAATGTTCTGACGAGTGATGACTGGGACGCTGGGCAGTCTCTATGCTGATGGTGAGTACCCGGAAAAGTTGAAGTACGTAGCATTTAGGAACAATACGTTCTGAAAGTACGAATCGAACACGCTTGCAGTGTTGCTTACCAGAAACAAACGAGCGTAAATAATGACACAATTATTCTACCACTGCTCTCAGTGGTAAAGATAAGTCTCCCTGTTGCACTCAGAAGTCACAGAACGTTGTTTCCTGTATCCATGTATAGTAAGAATATTTTCAGTAGTAACATGGAATTTTTTTGGCAGTACAAATATTTGAAATATTGTTAACTATGTCTAGGCTGTCCAAAGAAACAAATTACCTTGTATTTAATACTCTATATTGCTGAAAGGATCGCAGAATCTATTTCACAATAGATTCAAGTCAGCTAAAGAGCTAGCTGAGCATATTCCTTATTGATTGATGAAATTTCAGCCCCAAGGCTTAGTGTTCCATTTGCTCCTTGCTTCCCCTTCTTCTCATAAGCAAGCAGTCTTTTAAGCAAGTAAAGACGCCCCATGGCTGCACAAAGACATAGATGTCAGGAATTAGTCGGGGCTCTGGACAGCGGGTGTTAACTTTGCACTCGTACTTACGGCACATTAGCTGTAAGTGAAGACTCGTATTTTTCAATTCCAGCAGACCACTGCATATCAAAATACTGTCAGTGGTCCATCGGGGTTACATATGGTTATAAAAATAGACTTCGAGTGTGTGTGAAAGATGCGACTACGACAAATAATGGGAAAAAAGCACATTTATAATGGCCGTGACGGGTCCAGAGACAGATCCAAGCGTGTCAAAGAACTGATAGCCTGCTCGCTGATAGAAACTACTGACGTAGTAGTACGCACTTGAGCTTGGATATTCTGCGCGCAGGTTAAAGAACTGCCGAATCAGCTTGACAAGGTTCAGAGTATTGTAATCCAATCCTTGGAGTTCCTGACCCATGTGTAAACCTCTTAACAGAAACCATTGTCATGAGCGGCGACGGACTATTTTAAATCAATAATATGAGGTTTCTAGGTCATCCATAGCCGTCTTGGAACAACTAAGGTAATACTCGATCAAGGCCATGCTTGTTACTATGACTATACCCCCATATGGTACGGAATTCTCACATTCGTAACTTTTCCTGTGATCAACCATCTTTAATTATGATCGTCAACAGTAATTCCTCTAGAGAGAGTATCTCCGATGGCCGAAGGGTACTCGGAGAGTGGTGTAGTACATGCTCTATTGGACGCAGATATTCTCTAAATGCTTCAAAGTTCTCCACGGCTTCACAAATGGCTTAAGGGGCACGCAAGGCAAGTAAAGAAACACGGTGCACCTAATACATGAGGTTTACGAAAAGGTGGAAGGTGACATCCTTCTCTAGTCATAGTTAAGAGTCCACAATTGCAAATGCTTTCTTATTCTATCGAGTCAAGTTTTGGTTTCAAACAAAACTAGATCTGACCCTCTATACTGCATATAAGATTCTTTATAAGGAACTAGATTATAGATCAGTTTGCTAAAATTTTATGCTGGGAAATAGTACTCAAGTTGCTTCACTGGTTGCTTATCACTTGTACAGTTGCCTTGGTTATGAACATAAACACGACGCGCTGTGATGACGAGGGGCCGTAGAACAAATACTTATTTCGTTGCTTGAGGCATCGACTAAAGTCAGGGTCGGCTTCATTTACGTTCTGCTCATGCATACAGTTTACTGACATGGGTGTATACGATAAAGAGCACAATCAGAAGTGTAAGTTGCTTATTGTACAAAAACTTTAGTTCTGCGGTTGATTAAGAATTTTTCGACTGCGAGTATAGCTGGTTATACGGCAGTGCCTCATAAAAAATTTTGTATAGGGATAGCTATTATGTTATCCACTGAGTGAATGAAAGAGAACTAATAAATTTTTGGTGTTAGAAATAGTCTTTGGATGAAGCGGGGTCGCCATTTTATGTTCTACAACTATTAACGTAATATAAAAAACACTTTATTATAGAATATGCTATATCCGCGATAGAGGGAAGGACAAAACATCGAAGGGGTAGGGGAAGACTTAGTGGGAAATGGACGACAGATGTTGAAGACTGGACGGGTATGAAGTATTCAATCTGCGCACGATAAGCTTTTAACAGAAGAAACTGGCGACGAGTAACCCCAAACCTACTGACGTAGATGCGACCGGCATACTCTTTGGTCTCTAATAAGCAGGGGGAGGGGGGGGGGCGCTGTTAATTTTTAAATGTTTTGCACCCTCACCCACCGCTTATTAACTTAACTTTGACAAATCTGCTTTGATGATGTAAAAAGGAAAACTTTAACTCAAAATTTTAAGTGATGTAAAGATTTCTGAGCCTAAAATGTGCCATATGTTGGTATCTTTTCTATTTTAATTTCATTTTACAACTATAAGAAATTATTTTCAATAAATTGATTCCACCCCATCCCCATCCCTCGCTTATCAATTTTTGAAATTGTTTCCACCCCCCCATTTATAAGAGACCAAAATGTACAAGTATACCTGCGCAAATGAAAGGAGGGCAATTAAAATACAACACAAGTGCTGTTGATAAACAACTTCATTTTAGTTTTATCGAGGCGTTGCTTACAACGGTCATCAGGTTCAGTATCTGTGGTGCTTACAATATTCAAGTATCCTCACCTCAAGTGGCTTTATAGCTGCGTAGTTTCTAAGCAGTACAAAACTTCATGAACCAGAGTTACTATTCCCAGGCTTCTTTTCACTAATACTCTTTCATCTAAGCGTAGCTGAAAGCTTAATGTAGCTCTATCTTTTGATAGCGCATGCAGCTAGTTACGGCAGTCACTAGGACGAAATGTCGTTTAATTATATCAAGAAAGTTTAAGTTCAAGAAAGAAAATCAAATTTAGATATAGTGAACATAAATACTTCTTACTTTTAAAGAAACCTAATTTTTATGAAAAATTTCAGCCTAAGAGGTTGCTTAGCAGCAATTCCAGCCACGAGCCTCAAAGAAAAACCGCCTATTTTGAAAATACACGTAAAAATGACATCCGATGAACAGGAGATAGGCGGTTCGTCTAGTTTGTTAAGGCCTTCCTGCTATGACGAGTTGACTCACCGTGAGAAATGTTTGCGTATGGTATTCAACATCAACATTGCATCAGATATCATATCCGTTTGCTCTTAAAAACGTTTTTGGTCTGACATTCTTCAAAGCACAATCGCTAGATAATCGAAATGGAGCGAACGAAAAGTTATTATATCCAAGTGATTTTTTTGAAAAAGCCAATCAGACTTTCTGGATGTTCTTGTGTTTATTGGCAATCTTCGTCTGGTAGAGCTGTACAGATTAACTAAAAAGGCCCAACGAAGGAACAAATAAGTTTTGTCTGCAACGCAAAAGGTTATTTTGCTTTTATGTGGATTTGCTCCAGAACAGATAAGGAAGTACAGCCTAGTCTTTCCTATGATAAGGGAAAGGACATCCGTGTCATTTTAGCACAGTCTGGATTTCCAGCACGTACTGCTCTACGGCAGAGTGATTCTGCTTAATGGTGCTTTCTGCGCTTTAAAACCCAAAACGATGTCAATATTTCCTGTAGTTGTGAGAATTGTGTAGATACATTTGAAGAATTTCCAAGTAACAGCAAGCCTCAAACACTTATAACAGTTGTCATGGTTTTCAAAGGAAAGGTTAGACCAAACTACCTTGGCTATCTAGACTTTTCCATGTGTGGGAGAACGTGAACCAAAACAGTCTTGTTTATGTCCCTTTATAGTAAGACTGGTCTGAAGAGAAATATCACAAGTACAAGAGAGGCAAACGCAAAAATCAGGGCTTAGTAACAATGGCCAAGAATGAATTGCGAAGACGAATTGCAGAGATAGCCAATATTTCTAACGTCCAAAGAGAATAAAAGTAAAAAGATCACGCTTTTATTAAACTTGAGGTACAAAATCAATTAATATACCTAGTACTACATTATAATTTATAGCCACCTAAAATGTTAGATCTTCTTTATTCACTAAGTTATCGTCCCAGCAAATACAACTTGTACTAAGCACTGGCATCGTTCGTACATAATTTTAAATACCCATTTTACGAATAATTCTCATTTCCAGCAATGCCATAAGAAGGCAATTTATCTACAATATCTCTAGGTTTGCTAAATGGGCAATTGAATAGCTCAAGTTTCCACCGACGATAATACAGATGCGTTTGCATGCGGTACGCATATTATGCAAAACCCTGTCAATCAAACACTATTGGCTTGAGGGGCGTTGATATTAGTCAATCTCCCATTGATAGTAGAATGTCCTGCTCTGTCCATTCAAACTCAACTTCTTTCACCAATGATATCCACAACCTTTAAAAAAAGTGAAATCGAATTATACTGATGGTCAGATAGTGCATAGTAACATTTACGGGGATTTATCAACTGTTGCAGGACAGTAGCCAGCTATGCCAATACGGTGGATGAGTTAGGAGGCGTTAGATTCTTTATGAAATCGAAAATTTAATTAACTATCAATTATTACTATTATGGATCATCTAAATGAACATTAATGTTGAAAGATTGATTTACAATAAATGACATCACTAAGGCAATAACGGATAATAAAACTTAAATACGTAAAGTACTCGGGAATCATTCAACAGCAGGGAATTTTATCAGGAAGCATGGCCCCCACCGCACCCTCTTGGCTACGGACCGCAACCGTTGTCATTAAATTCTATCAACTTTAAACTGTTACGGGTAACTTTCCGCTTCCGACAAAAGGGCCTTATCTTATATATTTGGAATCCTCGGATCTACAAATTTCTAGCTAGGCCTCACTGAATGTGCACGCGCATGTTTCCCTGGTGTAAACAATCCTTGTATCCTTTTCATTTCTAGTTAGTTCATTTACAAAATGGCAACTGACTCTCAACTCCAGACGTTTCACGTGATGAGATGACAATTCAAATGCAGGGACATAACTTGAGGGACGAAGCGAGGCGAAGTTAGAGGGTAACTACCCCAAAGACGAAGACATCATTTGATAAAATCATCCGCAAGTTGGTAAAACATTGTAGACTGCTTTCCTTTGTCGGTGCAACAACGTCACAACACAAGTGTTCCCTAATATGGGCAATAAGACATATGTTTTACTTTAGTCTTATGAATTTAAAAACCTTTTCTAAACTCTGGTCATTCATTTCCTATCCCCTCGAAAACTAAATAAAAAGGTTTTCTACGCCACGGCGCCAATTAGGTGGTGTTTAAACACCTTTTGAGTGCAAAAAGCAGAACTTGGATCCTAAACATTGTAGGGAATTTAACTTAAGGACAATAGTCTAAATGTGCATCTAATATCAGTTGCATAATATATACTTCAATAGGAAGAAGCACTTTTACTTAATTTAGCTATATAGTTGTTCTACTTACACTCGATTCCATCAATTCTGGGTCTGTGCATCGATGTATTGAGCTACTTACTACCTCGTCAAGCAGGAAATATACCAAACTATAATATAATAACAGAGCACATAAAGCATTCAAAGGATATTTACGGTATGGCATTGTATAGGTGCACCAGTGTTTACTTTCAATATAAAATGCTATGCACCTACTTTCAGGTGCCGTTTAACACCAAAGAATATTTTGTTTGATATTCATTAACGATTTTCAAGAAGATCATTTGCCAAAGTCTCTTAGCCTCGATATCGTAGAAATACAATATCCTCCGCGCTGTCTTGGCCAATCAAGCCGCGTCCATTAAAAATAATCGAATCGCATAATTGAGATAGTACATTTTGTATCAGTATTTCCTGACTGATTTTCTAGATTGTGGCTAATTATTTCAGACAAACCTGTGGAAGACTCATTCTCCAGAATACTCTCATTTGATCGTGTAAAACATTTTGGGGAATAATAAACGATTGGACACGGGATTTTATGACAGGTGAAAATATGGGATTGGCTTGTGCCCGACAATGAAAACATCAATTTTTCCCCTTATTTTTTACCAACTATTAGAATGTCTTACATAAACCGATTGAACGGGTTTTGTTTATCTTGCGACAAGGGAGTGTCGTATTTACGCACATTGAAGTCGTTCTAATATTATGTTCAATGACGGATTCATTCTGCTAAACGTTTCCCCCATACAATGATCACAACAATCGTATGGAGTGAAGTGAGAACGCTTTTACGATAAATTTATAGCAAACAAGAAGACCAAAACACG
>JAAAKM020000569.1:2000-16210 GCA_010016025.2 Alatinidae sp. Z8VKAUB7J3 | reverse complement strand
GCAGAGAAGCAAGCCATGAAGCAGGCTCAACCGCCCAGTAGGACTGCCTCTCACAGACCGTGGAAAGAACCTTTCATCAATGTTTTGTCAATGAGAACAGATACAACACAACTATAGCCAAATGAACGAGAAGTCCTTGGTTCCAGCTTTGGCCAGAGCCATATTTCTTTCCCACTCTTAACCTTAACCTGCTTTTCTCATTCGCTCGAACTTAAGAATATCAAAAAATATAACGTACACACGGCGCAAGACACACAGGAGATATTCCAGTGTATGTTGATTAAAGTGGACGTCCAACCCGATTACTGCAAGCTGCTTACAGTTGCTATTGATTGTTATGGAAATAATTCATCTCATTCGGATATGAAAATATCCAGTAATCTGGTGTAGTGTAACGCAATGTACAAAGACATTTTAATGAAAAGAGTACTATGTGATTAAAGGATTTCTAGTGTAAGTGACCGTGTTGTTTTTATACAAACGACCATGAAATTCTTCTGTAATTTTTGTTATGGTAGATACATCAAAATTGGTCCTGTGCTTACGAATGCTTGATGGGCAGTTTACAGTAGCTGAACTTTGAGAGCAAAATAATGTAACAGTCTGCCTTACTTTATAAACGGCAAATAGCTTTTTCGGGTGCTTGTAGAACATCGTATTTCCGTACTTACTCGTTTTTGAATCACCTAGTTTATCAAAAGGCCATTTACATAGCCGGTCAATAAACCAGTCAGTCAAATAGCGAGGGAGCGAGTAGGTCACTCACTGAGTAAAGCAAATGAGCAAGCCATGGAGTAAATCAGGTAGCTAATGAGGGGGTTCGTAAGTAAGGGAAGTTAAACATTCAGTCAGTAAGCAAGGGAGTAAGTGAGAGGATACGTAAGTGAGTGAGTGAGTAGGTCACCCAGTCGCTCACTCGATCAGTTAGCGAGCGATACAGCCAGTCAGCCAGTAAATGAGCGGACGAGTAAGTAAGTGAGTGAGTAGGTTAGCGATTCTCTTACTCGATCAGTTAGCGAGTCTGTCAGTCAGTCCGACAGTAATTGAGCGTGCGAGTGAGTCGGTGATTAAGTAAGTGAGTGAGTGAGTCAAGCGGGCAGGCAGTGACTGAGTGGGCGAGTCAATCAATCAAACAGACAGACGGGCGAGCATGAAACAATGTAGTTAAAAAAGCATGGAACACGTAAGCAAGTGAGTAGAGAACTAATTAAATAATTGTTATCATATGCAACTTTGTCTTAATGACGCAGTCCAATAAGGTCTTTGCCTTGCATGGGCTGTTGAGTGTAACATTGCTTAACAAGTAATAACAATAAAAGATTCAACAACTTCGTTAGGAAGTAAGAACAATAGCAGATTCAACACCTCCGTCTAGTATCATGGGAAACATGCATTAACTTATCTGTCATTACAATTCTAGCAACTCGATAATAATGATATCGCTTTTCTGTAATTGTGTCATGGCAATTGAATCTGGAACTCTAACGCAGGGGAATAATTAGCACAAAATGAAGTACACTAGTGTGAATTATCCTCTAATGACCCTAATGATTGGTCTTGGTTACCAAATTCTAAGGCAGCTTTAGACACCGGCAATGTAATACAATTAAATAGCTCATGTTTCCTTGTTTTGGAAGATATCAGCTCAAAATTCAACCAGTACATTTCCATATAATTGTCGATATATAGACTACCAGTCTGTTATTAGATTATTGATCTAAGACAGACATTGCGAACGGTATAAGGTGACCAACATCATAGAATTGTGCTGTCGTCATTGAGCTAAGATTTGATATTGTGTATGATTACCATTTGTGTTGTCATTTGTTGTGAGAACAAATATATGCAAATAATCGACTGAAATTTATTGTTGTAAACACGTAGCATATTATACTTTGAATGAATTGGTGCACTAGGTAAAATCGCACATAATTGTAATTAATTGATAAATGTAAAATTCTGAAGGAGGAAATTGCAATGTTTGTTATGCAATGACGGGGAAAAGTTCTTGGTGAAGCAAAACAAGTTGACGTTCTGGTTCCAATAACAATAACAAAAATTAATGACGTGATTTTCCTTCTCGTTGGAGTTGCAAATAATTTGAAAGATACAATAGAACGCTGCTAAAGGGAATTTTGCAACACCTTCTGGCATATCAAAATGCTGAAAAACAAGTTCTATTTGACAGAGTTTCTTATTGCTGACTATTGAGAGGGAAACCTCTGGAATCTATATTTTCCTGACCTTACTCTAATAAAGCATGCAATACTATCACGAATGTCATTCACAATCACAGATATCATTAAAAGACCATAGAAACAAAAAGTATTTGCATATTTGCCAGAATAAGAAGAATGATACAATTAATATTAAAACCTAGATTACACGATGTTGTGGTTTGTTGCTCATGGCCTTACAAGATGGCGAAAATAGAATCATAGACTATGCAAACACACACTGTTACTCTAATTTATCGCCGCATGCCCTTCATTTATAGTAACTCTATTTATCTAATTTAGAGGGTATGCAAGAAAAAGGAAGTCATATAGCCATCAGAAAGTCTCATAGCATATGAAATTTCAAAGGCAAATATCTTTCGTGAAGGGTGTAAGAAAATCTACAAAACTGGAGGAGAAAAGTGATGGCGGAGTCTTACCATACCCTGTTTGTTGGTTAATTGATGCAGTGACAATTTTATGTTGAGTCAAATGCATGAATAACAAACTATTCGATGAATCAGATGGTTAACTGCATGAATCAGGGTGGAACAGGGTCGTTAGTCATATTTGATACAGCACAGCAGGACAAAGAGTGATCAATTCAAGTATGGATGCAGACCATTTAAAGGGCTTCTAATTTTGTTGAAGCCCGAAATTATTTTACTTCTATTGCTATGTCATTGTGGCATTAAGGCACATCAGTGCACATTTTAAGTATGGATGAAGTCCGTTCAAACAGCTTATATGTTTTTTGATGTCAGAACTTCTTTTCGTTGATTTTGATGTCTTCATGGCTTTAAGAAGTAGTCGCTATCGTAGCCATAATACTGTGAGATCAATCCCAGATTAATAGTTTTAAACAGAAGCTGTCTGGGGGTCTTTTTCAAATTAAGTTTTCCATTTCCACTTGAAATCAATCCTTAGTGAACACCGAATGAGGGTGAAAGGTCACCTTGTCGAGTTAAAAATGAGGATCGACAAGTTGACAACTTTTAATGATAAGAGATGCTATGATAGGTACCTGATGCACAGATCTTAACATTCACAAAAAGGGGTCTATTAGGAATTTCGTGTCATAAAAAACCACTATCGTTTGGTAATTTGTATGATTATTTAAGCTATCTAGATCCTGAGGAAATTGCTTTTGGCAAGATTTGGTAATGAAGACAATTCAGTCATGAAATAGTGAGGGTTGTTGATAATTGCTTTTACAGGGAGGCAAGACTGGCTTCTTAGCAACTATATGTTGGTGAAAGAGCAGCAGTAACACGTTCCACAACAGTAACATCACGCAAGGTTATTGGAAGTCAGCCTACTAGTTACACTGTGATGCTCTGATTTAGGTAGTAATTCAATTGTAGTTTGTGATATTGTACTACTTCAAACTTGTTCGTCATTAGACAAGTACAATTTACTGCTATAATGTATTTATGATTTGTATCTAATAATCATTGTGATTGTTGTCCAAAAATAAGTAGTGCCGTCGACGTAAGCGACGAGAACAAGACATGTAGCTGGCTTTATTCTCAGTGTGCATCTGGGTCAGAACGTAAATACAACAAACGTTTGTGTACAATTAGTGATATTGTACACATTTCAAATTATAATTTCCAGCGAAATTGTCTAATGATTATGTCTGAGGAAAACACATTAGCAAAGTGAGCTATCGTCATCTGCAGCGCGAGCGATATTATTGCCAATTGTTAAAATATTGACAATATCACTTAAGGGTTTACATTCCATCAACATGATGACGTTGCATCTCCAAAATTCAAAAACTTTACTAGGTTAGTTATTAATGACGTATTTAGTACAATGGGCGGAAATTGTACATAATTTTGAAGCCGCAAAAACTAATTGGAGCAACAAACTTCTAGTTGTCTTATAAACGGAGGCCGAAACGAATTTAATAAGTAAAATTTCTAAATTTTATAACACTAGAAACGTGGTGACGTTTCAAAGTTTCAAGGATTTAAGAAATCTTGTCCGTGACGTGGTTTATGCACTTTACAAAATTATAGACAATTACAATAATCATCACTAACCTAATGAAGAAGATTGTGGTTAAGGTTTTAGAATCACCAAAATCATGCCAATTGCCAAACTAATGTATAGAATTACATTGTTACGTCAGTTCAAGAGGAACTTGGAAGAATATAATGTAAAGATGAGACATAGGCTCCCTATGTCCCTTCGGTCACGCAGGTATTCATGTTGCGTTAAGAGAAAGATACCTAAATGTGATAGTCGTGTATTGTCCTCTGGCCGACTTCTGAACACGATTGAAAACTTTAGCACAGGCTCCAACAAAGTCGTTAGAATGTGGGATCACAGCCCAAAATTCTGGGAATACTCCAAATTTGAGGGGGATAAAACAAACCAGGTGTCTGGAGAAGGAACCTCAATATGGGGCCAAACAAACCGAACTTGTGATGATCAGATCATTCAATTCTGGATGGCATAAATCAAAGTGAATATATACAAAAGAAGGCGGGGTCCATATATTGAACCAACGTTACATTTTAAACTTTCACATTCAATGGCCCTTGAAGTGATTTCCAGTGTTTCAGTCGAAAGCATGGGCAATAGTTACGAAAACTACATTAATAGTCGCTTCGGTTAGCTATATTCAGTTTCAATAACATTACTGACACAGCTATCATTTTACTTGTGACCACCTGCACTGATCATTTCATTCTATTTTGGAATTATCATCCAAGGTGTAATATGTTACGATGCTTTCCAGTTAATCTACTCCCACTTCAAAATGTAACTTTTGATAGGTAAAATCCTGGAAAGAGTTAAGAGCCTGCAGATCGACTCACAGCAATTCAATACAAATGAATTACAAAATTACTGATTCGATTAAAAATAATCTAGAATAAAAATTATAGTTTGAGCTTCGTGCGTGTGTGTGTATATGTGCACGTGTGTGTGTTTTGAAGACAGTTTCTCGACAATTCCTTTAAAAATCGAAGGGTACCAACAATAACCAGGAGATTACCGGTTACGAGCTGTAATAACACTTGTGAAACGGCTCTTTTACCGTCGTGAAATTTTAATGATGCGTTTCAATTCACTTCTTTGAAAAAAAGTGAATTTGTTACTCAACTCAATACTTAAAACTTAAAACCGTAAACCAATGGTATAACAACTCCTCGCATAATGTTTACATTTTGGAAGTGTGTGTGCACGCGTGTGTGTCTGGTAGAGGGGATAACTGAAAGTACAAATCCAATTACGTGGCAAATTTATTCAAACAAGTTCATGAGTAGCTTAGTTTAAAGTTGATTATCTAGCGTAATAGAAGGAAAATGGGCTTATCCAAACATATTTTCCATTAGAGAAATAAGTATTTGAAAAAGGACGGTCAAAGACCTACTTGAGAACAACAGAAATTTGACCAATGGGGAAAAAGTGTTTAAAAAACACCGCTCAAGTAAACTGCAATTTAAAGATGTTGTCTTCAAGAGCCGGACTTAAGAGGCACTTGAAGTTCAGGAGGAGGGGGTCAGGTTAGGTATTTGAGAAGGGGTAGCCTAATAAAAGCGCCATCACTAGACAAAGGTACTCATTACAAAGAAATATAAAATAGAAATTTATTATATGCAATGCACTCCTATGTAAATCAAAGTGGTAAGTTAGACTAGTTAGATGAAAAGAGCAAGGGAGATAGGGCGTAAAACAGCCAAAACATCTTTGCGAAAAGCCTGTAAAACACAAAACCAATGAAATCAATTGGGCAGTCAGTAAAGGAACTATGCGAAACCTTTGCGGATATTTTGCTAAGAGGAAGCCTGACGAGCTACGCAGCTTCACCAAAACTTCGATCGTAAATAGAGCATAGATAAGAGCCTCGAAGAAGCAATATTTTTGCGGTGAGATAAAGATAGTGAGTGGCGCAGAAATGCCGAGCCCAAAGTGTAATGGAGTCTATTATTGATCAAGTATGACCACATCACTACGTATAAAAAGCTCGTAACGGAATCATGGAGTGGATTTGAAAACTATATACCATAAACTTCAGATTGCACATGCCAGGACTTCAAGAAAAAACCCCAGATTACACATGCCAGGACCTCACGTAAAAACCTCACATTGCACATGCCAGAACGTCAAGTAAAAACCTCAGATTCCACATGCCAGGACTTCAAGTAAAACCTCAGATCGCACGTGCAAGGGCTGACATAAAGTGGTAAAGGTAGTCGTTCGGAAATGGCTTTAAGCTCCCTCTACTTTTAGCACGTGTAAGAGCAACAGCACTATTGGTTTTGTCTGCCTGTATCTCAATGACGACATCTGCGGAATCAACAGTGTTTAGCTTATAACCACGTATTTCAAAAGTCTGGGAATGCTAAGTTTGGGACAGCACGATCGAGGTTTTTACTTTAAAAAGATGACATTTGTTAGATAACTTTGAAAGATCTTAATTGAATACAGATACGCTTTGGGACTTCGATTATTGGGTATAAGTAGCAACATATTTTAGATTGAGCAATACCTAGATAGTTTGTAGATTGCTAGGCTACTGGTGAAGTGGCTAAATAACTTCGAAAGATCAGTTTAACGTGATCAGATCAGCTATGGTACTTGAGTGGAACGCAAGCCTTCCCAATGCTTCAGCTTAATGTTAACACAAGCAGTTTACTGTGTTCTAGGTTATTACGAGCCACTCTAGAATGTGAAGAATGCCTTGCCTGAAGATCCCATGGGCTTTCTTTAAAACAAGAAAAAATCAATGCTTCATTGACAAACACTAACATGGCAAACAAAGCTAGCATATTAATCGATCTATGTCCTTGTTGTGAATCAAAGAGTTAGCAATGTCGCCTTTCATCATAATAATTTTGCTATTTTGCTTCAATAATGGCTGCGAATCCACTCAATTGTTTTCTAACATACAGATAAATGTTATTAACAAGCAAAGAGCTACGAGTCCGATAAAGCTACCACATCTGAGTCAATTCATGAAAAAGCTCACGCTATTTATGCAAATGGATGTATACCTAAACCAATTAACATCCACAACTTTCTGCCTAGAAACGAATGCTTTAAAGTAAATAAAAATAACTAAAACAGGTGATAAGAATTATGATTAAGTGTATTGATAATGATAATGGAATTTCATACTCTAACAGCTAGGGTTTACGACTAGGAATTACTGACCTGTGAAAACCGGATGTCAAATTGATAATAAAGGAAGAGCACACAGCTAGGAGTTATAAGAAGGATTCCTATTTATATTATCCATGGAGTCTAGCTCCCTTATCATAGCAAATTTACTACAATTTGATAAACGTGGAACGAAATATCTTCGTTGCGGTACTAAATCTGATCAATCTAGTTGCAGTTCAAATTAATAGCATCGTGTTATCTTTTTCCTTATCACTTTGATCCCCGCAAAACCATTTTTGGACTTGCTGGTGTAAGAGTGTCTGCCACCGAGAAAAAGCAGCAAGCAACAAATACTTAGCAGACAGTTGCTTAAAATAATAATACTTAAATGGTTATAAAAGGTTTTCATAATCTTTGAGAGTCAAGAATAGAATCATATACACTGTTATGGTTTTGATTCTGGAGACGGGTTGGTGCAGGAATCAGCAGGTAGACAAATCACTAGGTAGAATAAAACATCCGGTTGGTTACCGTCAAAGAAACAATTGATTATGATTTATGGCTTTAGCCAGAACCCTACGTGCCAATTGTAATGGATCAGGCTGCTTGTTAGCTTCTTTACGCAATACTTAAAAGCAGAGAGTGCTTCCTGCATTGGAACAATTTAGCATAGTTATCGCCTGGCGTAGCAAGATACTCCAACTCCAGTAAAGGAAAAGGACTTGCATGCAACTAACTTGATATTATTCACGTTGTTAAAACAAAAGGCAAAGAAAATAATTCCTAAAGGATTATAAAATACCAGCAAAACACTTGATAAAAAGAGCATCTCAATTCATGGATAGGGCCTATACTATAGTTTAGGAAATAACCTTTTAGTTATTCTCTGTTTGCTGATTTAGATATATAAACAAATATTAATACCTGTTGAAGAAGTTGTATTCACAAGTATCCATGTACAGACTAACGTTGTCAAGGATCTTACCTTTCAAACTTTTTATGGAGTGCTCTCATGTAAGCATTTGCCACCCATAGAGCTGAAGACTTTGATAGTTTGTAGTTCCCAACGCAATGTAACGGTAATAGATGATCTCCCGGTCCACCATAACACTCTTCACTGTGTTCCCAAGTCTTATCGTGAGGCCAGACCTGAGTGGAACTATTATAATAATGAGGCAGATGAACTCCTTCGTAAAGCTTAAGTTTCTCGGCTTTTGCCGGGTCTACGATATAAGACGGACGGTAGTGACAAGTTGACAGAACATCGGATATATGTTTAAAGTCTAATATAGGCAGGGATAAGAATTCAGGGCTATCTCGTTGATACGGTGTCGTTCTCTCTTGACGCTCTTTGCTTCGCATTTTTGTGAGTTGGTCAACGTGAGATGGCAAATCTTCTGCAATCGGATCCACTTTTAAATGATCTTCATAAACAAGTCCATCATCCATAAAACTATCATCATAATATTTTGATAAATACTCGCGCTTTATGGAGATAAATTTTGTTTGTTTTGGCGGTTTCCAAACAAGTTGCAAATGCCCTCTACCTCGATCTTGTTTCCATAGTATTTCAAAGAAATACTTGTTTCCAGCTTGTAGATAAACATCATTTGATTTCTGGGATGGATACTTATCAAACTGGTTTTTGTATGTCCATTTTTTGCCGTCAGCTCCACCAACTTCAGCAAGCATACGTACTTTCATAGGATCGTAGTTTGTACTTAACCAAAACTCAGACCCGTCATCACTACTCAGAGCAAACCTATAGTTACCGGTGATTTGTGGATGTAAATATCCAAATATACGAGCACCAAATCTAAGTCCAATTCGATTTATTTCTAACTTGTCCGTTAATTCCCTTCTAAAAGGTAAGAAAGGGAACAGTGGATGACTTCTCAAAGCCTCCACAGCATGGCCACAGTTGTAATCCCAGAAATGAATATTAGCCAAATGTTTGTAGTGACTCTCTGTTGTATTCCTTAACGTCGAGAAGATATGTCTTTTCGTCCTCGCTGGCTTCATTGGAGAGTCTATCGTCCTCTCTGATGACGGAGCAACAGCATAGTCAGCATCAGTAAATTCTACAATAAGAACTTTCCCTCTAAAAACAGCCACGACTGCCACTAACAAAAGCCCGACTATCCATAGTCTCTGCTTTAACTTCGTCCGCATTTTGAACTGTTGACGGTCTCTACACGACGACATTCAGAAGCTGTAGTTCTCCGAAGTCAAAATCTTGTTTTAGAGGACAGTGGACAATGTAAACGGCTTAAATAATGGAGGGTCAATGAACCATTCCTTAAACAATATGCAAAAGAATGAATCAGTAACAACAGTACATTCATACCTCTTTCAATCAGGGTTTCCAATGGCGTCTAAGTTTTCAATGTTCTGACAATCAACTATGTCATCATCACAGCGTAATCAATAAAAATCAATGCGCTATTATGTATGTATTAAAAGTTCGTACGACTTAAACTTTGCGTAAGCCATTCTTGTGTGTAATATTGTCAGTTGTTGTGTAGGTACGCGGAAACGATTAAGAGACACCTCACATTATACGACTTTTAAATGTTTGACTGTAGGCCTACACCTCATGTACAAAGGTATTGCACCCACGAGCCGAAGCTTCAAATCCTCGTAGGGGCGCTGAGATCATAACGTGTAAAATCAGGAGTTAGGTTAGGGTTTCTCAACCTTTGAAAACCCCTCGAGCTTCCATATTTTCTTAGTAACCACCTGTGCCCGCGGGAATTCGGCATCGCTTCTCTCAATCATTATTATACTGGTAGGCCAACACTGTGAAATAAACAGTCAATCATCTTGCCTATTGGGTGTAAAACAAAAATCAGAGCAACTTGAGAGGAAAACCGAAAAAAGTATTGTCTAGACTTCTGTTTGGTTTTAGCACTCTGACTTAAGAAAAACACTGAAGCATACCATTAGCTTTTGGACCCTCTAGTACCCCTTGTTTCAATTTTACCCCCTTTATAATCTCAAATCCACCACCCTAAGGGGGGTTCTCGGACCCCATTGAGAAACAGACTTAGGTTACCCTTTACAATAGCTTTGCTATTGTGTCCTAGTGAAAATCGTTTTACCCCGTATTATTTCCTCGGTACCCAATATCTCTTCATATGTATTGCATCAGGTCCCAAACTGAGAATACAAGGGTCACAGTCAAAGGCCTACGTTGCTCAAACAAGGAAGTGCCTTGACCAGAATGGGAGCCTACACGACAGCTTGCTGGTTGAAAAATTTAGAGCTTGCTTAGCACTTCAAACTACAGTGCAGCCCTACTCACGAAGCAAATAACATATCCCCGAATGGACAATTTATTATGTGTCTATTGATGACGTCTTATTTTGAGAGCTATGCTGTAAATCACTAATGAAATTCTATCAATCTAAGTGTCTTCTTCGATATGAAGGTCGGCAACCCTTTTCTGCCACTCGTTCCTACCTTTTCTTATACTTTTAAAGTCACTATAGCTTGTTACATTCATCCAATCTTTGACATTGTACACCCCATGTTTTCTCTGTCTACATCTGTCTTCTTCCCTCGTGATATATCCTTCTAGTATCATAGTATAAAGATCACTCGCAGAACCTCGAAGCATGCGTTCGGCAAACTTCAATTTTCCTTAACATTGAATTTCTGCAGAATACTTTTCTTGCTTATTTTTTCTTTCCAGCTAACTCTTAATGTCCGTCTATAACACCACATTCTCAACTGGTTATTACAAACCCGAGTTCTTTTTATTGCTTTCTAAGTTTATGCACATTAGATGTGCTAAGATGTGTATAAACGTAGGAATTAATAAAAAACTCGGGCTTGTAAGAGCCCTGCTTTGGTATATTACGACTACAATGATCATCTTACGTTTTCTTGGCAGTTCGCTTTTGGAATACATTACTGCCTTTCATGCATCACTGATACCCCTATTCAAATCTGATAAAACTGCAAGTAGTGGCATTAGCTCCCTGTTGGGTCGTTTGAGGTTTGTTACGAAATTGCTTTTTATCTACCGTAACCTCATATACAAGGTACTTCGCTTGATATTTAAGATGCCGTCGTTAATTTCTGTATGCCAATGCAAATCTATTTCAGCCAATACAGCCGATGAAACGGTGGTAAATTTCTATTAGACTCATAACATAGCAAACCAGCTCTTTTACTTCGATAAGCATTTCCTCTGTCGGGTGCTTTTGTTAGCAAGCTCCGTAAAACACAAATATGATACCGCTTTAACCTTAGCAATGAAAATGAGACTGTTAATGATCCTTTTTATACCATACAGCTAGTAGTTGTAGTAGCAGTAGTGGTAGCCGATATAAGTAACACGTATCGTTACCACTGCCACAGTAAAAGACAGTATCTGCATGATAACCTTCTATGAAAATCATTGAGGTAGGAATGACATAGTATTCATGCATGTTTCGATAGACACCTGAGGCTTATAGCTCATAGAGTACTAAAGTGTGATGTCACGACTCAATGAATATCAGAAATTCGCCAATATTTTGAATTTATTACTTTCTTCCTGTTGACATAGATAACATGTCCAAATTTGAGAACCATACCTTGAGCAATCGTTGAGATACACCCTTTCAAACTTTAAATCATGCCTATCAAAACCTTGTTAAATGAACCCAGTTTTTACTTTCATGAACTGAGCAAAGTTAAGAGAGCTTTATTAAGGTCTTTTTCATATTAATCGTCTCTTGCTGCTGATATGAGATTTGAATGCGATGTTTTGTATACTGGCACTTGAGGGCAGGGTTAACACCCTGAGGTAGTTAAAATTTCGATTCCTCGAAAATAAGTTTTTCGTGGCGTCATCACTTTAGTACTTCATTGACACCAAGGTTCTGCTAATTGTCTTGGTAGCGACATGTCATCTATCAATAATTAGCATTTTGAAATCTAATCTCCAGGTTGCAAATCGAGTCTCCAGCACACCATTACATTTCTCCTGTGGCACAGTAAAGTTAGGCTATTTAAGAAGATGAAACCAACGGTCACCAGTCAAAATTTACGTGAAGGAAATTTTACAGGGGTCCATTTTAAAAAATATTTGGTACAAATCAACGCTTTAAAAATTAGTGCTACGTTGAAATTTGCGTTGTAAAATTAACGTCCGCATCTTATTAATGTGGATTTAATTAACGTTGTTTAAGTGCAAAAACGTTAATTAATCTTCAAAATTAATTTTGTGTATTAAGGTAGTATATTCCAATAATATACATGTAAACATGGTGAAATACAAAGCAAGTTCTCCTTTGTAGCGTTTGAGCAGCTCTAAGATACAACAAACTCTAGGCACTTTATGGAAAAACCCCCAAGAAATGTAGAACTTTCAGCTGTAGTCCAGATATCCTAAACTCGTCTTCTATTGCAAAAGGAATTTCCAACGATATGTAGGCCCTACACTCAGACTTTTTAAATATGAATATTACGTGGAGTAACAGCTAAGCAGGTCCTAAAACACACTTGGCAATAGGACAGCATGTCCTTGAAAACCCATTATGTGCTGACAACTATCAAGAGGATTCGTCTAGGGTATTAGCCAACGCCCAATCTCTCTTTCATCTTGCCTCCATAGAAGCCACATCTATCAAAACAAAGAGGCCGGTACTCTGTCGATAAAAAGAGTTTGTTTACAATTTACGCCTTTTTCAATAACACGAGTGGTAGAAAAGGTGCTGTTTTCGTGACTGTTATTTTCTATGACGTGTTTTGGTCTTCTCGTTCCTCATAAATTAATCTTCAAAGCTCTCTCGCTAAACTCCATACGATTGCTGTGATCAGTTTTTTGGCGAAAAACGTTTAGCAAAATGAATCCATTACTCAACGCAATATTCAAATTTTGTACCACTAAACAACTTTTTAAATGTAAAAACTATAAGGGGCAAAAATTGTAAGGACGAAGGACTATGCTGGTATAGTTCAATCGTTAATTCAATGCGTTATTAAATCACTGTGGTAATTAGAAAATCAAACAAAACAGGGCAGCCCATCAAGCGATGGAAGATGCGGTGTTGGAACAGAAACTTTACAATGGCATCAAAGATATTTTCCCTTTGTTTGAAACTTAACTGCTCTTCAAACAAAAAAGGCAAAATTGGTAGCGGAAAGCTTTTAGATAAATTGCTAACCCTCAAATAAGAAGCATAAAATCTGCCTTAATTTTACTTCATCCATGTGGTCTGTCGCTGTTGGGTTGTGCTCATCACCCTCCTCGTTGTCTCGAGTCTATGTTCCTTTCGGAATGTTATCAAAAGGGCCAAGGATACTTGAGTTTCTTTGATGATATCATTCTAAAAGCATTTAAACCATACAAAGTCATACGTAAGTCTATTTAAAATTAGTTCCATCTGTTTATTAATACAACAAAGATCTTAGGCCAAGGACAACACAAAAATTTATATAAACCATTTGGAAGTGATATCCTTCACTTTCGATATTCGTACGCGCTCAGTTGGAGGTAGTATAGTAGGATCAGACCGGTCCATTTTTTAAAGATAAAAATGCGTGAAAGTATGTAAATAAGTCTTTATCTTTTTGCAGGAAGGCAAGACATGATGGGGAAAACTTTTCTGTCCCATCACGAAAAAGGTGCCCTTGCTCATATGCACTTACATATGCTACATAGTGGTAAGAAGCCTCGCAGATAAAATTGAGAAAGGGCCTCGGAATCATTTTGTCAAAACTTGCCATGTAGCAAAGCAAGGAGTGGCAGTTTGGTATTTTAACATTTTAAGGGGTATTTCGTTAGTAAGACTTCCGAGACGTCTGGCGAGTCCCTTGCGATATACGATATACTAAACGTCAATGAGCCGTTCTTGTTTTGTTCATGGAAAATGCAATTTATCT
>JAAAKM020000568.1:2939-13181 GCA_010016025.2 Alatinidae sp. Z8VKAUB7J3 | reverse complement strand
ACAATTTGGATATGTTGCTAACTCCAAATTTGCAAAGCGGTACAGAAAAATAGTAAAGTGCAAGATATAAACCGGAACATATATTGCTTTCATTATCGTTTATCAAAATTCATTATTTTTTCTGACAAGTGTATAATTTTCCTTTCAAAGTAGAATATTATCTTCTCAGAAGCAGCTACTACTATTCAAGTCTAGGTTATAAAAATACAAGATCATCGACTGAGAAGCAAAAAGAATATATGAATTCAGAAATAAGTATGAAAAGTGATAATGGAAGACTTTGTTGGAAGGATGAAAGTGAGATCTTGGTTGATTAGCTTCTAGAAGCCTTGCGCAAGTACAGCATGTGATACATAGTTAAATAACTAAGATGGAGGAAAAGAAGGTACAACTTTACATTTATCTTATACTTAACGTAAAATTCCTTTCGAGGAGTAAACTGGAATGAATGAGCAACAGCAATTGATTCATTGTCAAAGGTGAATCCAAAAATATTGATCTCTAATTAGAAAGAACTTTTCGTTTCACTAATGGTTTTGGGAATTAACTCGTTCAATGATGTTGTATGTTAACTGCAATATATAATAAGCAAAGTATTTTTACAAGTTCTATTTTTGCTTTGCCCTTATTTGCGACTCTTATCCACCATAAAAGTCTGTAGTTTGCTACCCCTACATGATGATGCAGTCATACATTTCAAAACATTTTCTTCTTAATAGTTAGGTACTCTTTATCATTCGCTTAACACGTGTCTTCAAAGGTTCTGGGTTAAGGAGTGAAATATTAGCTGATTCCAACTTTAAGAACTCAATCGTACGAATGCAGATAATCTATTTATACTATCAAATATGGAAGTAGCCTACGGTCTTAAATGTAGAAACTGCCAAGAATCGATAGTTAAGTGTGATAAATTTAAGAGGACGCATATTATAACTAAGATGATGCTCTGTCACTGTTAGATGTTAAAGCTATCATACAACCTGCTAAACACCTTTTAAAGGGTTTGTTGACTATCATTGTCTAGCATTCAAGTCAAACTTTTTCGTAAACTTTTGGCTGCAGTTTGGGTTTGTGCAGTTGAGTGCAACTTGGAGTGATCCCATGATCTTGCTTAGTCAAAGAAAGATGTAATGATTTTACATAGCTCCTGTTTGAAGTTGTAACTCCTTGAATTGTAAGCCCTCTCACCTTTTCTAGGATACCTCTACCCCTCCTTTACAAACTTCCTACGGTGCACGTATTGTAGTATTTCCTCTCCTTCAAGATGAGAAATTTGATCATATTAAAGCTAAGAATGCTTGCGCTAGCATAAGGCGTGTCATTTAGATGTTGTAAGCAGCTTATTAACAAATGCGTGATAAAGAGGGTTGGCAATCCTTAATAATAGGATGACCTTCCGCCAATAGTTTGGCTTTTGCATTTGCACGATTGTTGTGCACGGACATAATGTGAAAGATCAAGGAATACCGACTTACTTAAACAGAAGAATGGGAAAGTAGTACCCCTCACAAGAATAATTTAAGGTGGTAAGTTACTGTAGAAAGGAGGGAAGAAAACTGTACTTTCAAAATAAGATAGTGTACTACATATACTTTAAAAATAGAGCAACTACCTCCTTTTTATGGTATTGTTTATTATAGGTTTTTAGTAGAGACGTAGAGCATCAGAAATCACCTACGAAGGCACACGCACTGGCCTGTCTCAGCCAGAATGGCTTCTGCCAGAACAGCCACTATGATAAATATAATCTGTTGTACGACGAATCGACACACGTGGAAGATTGTTCTCACCGACTCTGTTAAGCATGGTGACGACGATGATGACAATGATGATAATGATGGCATTGATAATGATGATGGTGATGATAATGATAAGGATGATGATGATATTGATGATGATGATGATGATGATGATGATGGTAAAGACGACAATGGTCATGGCGACGACGACGACGATGATGATGACACTGATCGTGATGGTGAGGTCGATGATGATAATAGGACGATGATGATAACGATTATAATGATGCTGCTAATGATAATGCCGATGATGATGTTGATAATGATGATGAGGATGATGATGATGATAATGATGATGATGATGGTCATAATAATGATAAATACGATTCTCCTCTGCACTCAATTGACGAGAGACGTTCAGGGTATGCCTTGATACGCTGTCAATTGCACGTTATGGACATAAACTGCAATGTTATGACGTCAAGGTTACACTTGCATGCTTCCCTAGTCAAGAATATAACCCCTTTGGACATCAATAACGTACAAAAAGGATATTCAAATTGAGACAGATTCAACCAAATTACATTTTATTAACAGCAAATGAAAGGGAAAAAGAAATTAAATAACTCAAAAGAACTAAGAATTTTTATACTCGCTCATAAGTAAAGTTTTAGCCTAATAGAAAACCTTAATTATTACGGTTCGTTTTGGTTTTGGGTGGGGTATTAATGGCATTATCTTATAAATATATATTTTATGACGAAGACTGTCTTATAACTGTTGAAAAAGAGAGGACGTAAGTATTTACATACCCACATACAATTGGTTGCTAGGTATTATTCTGTAGAATAAAATGGATATTAATAGGCTTATTTCAAAGACATGTACTTAGTCGGAAATTGATTCTTGTTTCTAGTGGAAAAACAGGACAGGAAAAATTAATAAAAACCAGGGTTTTGAGTTGATATTGTGTGTTGCTTTCACCTCTTAAGAAGGAAATATCTGTGGTCATTGCATGTCTGTACAATTTAATACTAAAGGGTGTCTAACGCAATTTTAGCCGAGTCTCTAACGACATGAATGAAATCATAAGGTTATTGATCAATGACACGGTTGTAAGAAGTATGAAGCTGTCCATAAAGGACTTGCATTCAGAATAGGGAACGAAGATGCTACGTGTGAAATAGGAACTGTCTTGGCAATTATTTTAACTTTATCTAATTGAAACAATATTAGGACTAAGAACAGTCACAAAACCGAGATTGCAATGAGGGGCTATGCTACCCAAATTGACATAACGTCTTATTCGGCCCATCGTCACATTTACACTAAATATAATTTTCTACGTTATAGGTTTTTCACCTTTCTTGAAATGACAGCAATTTGAAAATGCCTCCTATTCCTCAATTATGCTTTGTCTTTGATAAAGGGCTTGTTGATACCTATATCTAATTGAAATCCCTGATGCTGATTCTCTGGGAATTCGATTTACGCCTACATTTGCTATCTTAATCATTACATAACATAAGAACACCCGCTCGACAATTGCTTAACATCCAATAGTAACCTTTCCTTAGATAAGCCACGGCCAATACCTACTGTCAAGGGAATTATCCTCCACTTCCTTATTATTTCGTTTCTATCTTCTGTTCTTTACTTGTTCTCCTTTTTCTTCGTTTTCTTCTTCATTATCATCATCATTATCACTATTATAAAACTATCCCAGTTATCACCACCACATAATGACATAAGTGTTCATTATAAATATTTTTATTATCATCATTATCGATGGCATCCGAATGGTATATTATGTCTATCATCATAATTACCATGATCATCATTGTCATCATCATCATCATTATTATCATCATCACCTTCATCATTATTATCATCATTACGCTCATCAATATTATCATAACCAACACGATCGTCATAATGATCACCATCATCACTATCATCAATATCATATTCGTCATTACCATCATCATAATTACCATCATCACCATCATCATCAAGACTACAACCAGCACATCAAATATTATCATCATCACCACCATCATCACCATTATCACATTCATCACTATCATACTCATCGTCATCATCATCATTGTTATTATTATGTCCATCGCCGTTATTACCATCATCATCACCACCATACCGTCATCTTCCTCATCATGACCATCATCAGTATCACCACAATTGTCCTCCTCATCATCACCATTCTCATCACCATCACTATCATCATCACCATCCCCATTATCCACATCATCATCATTATCATCATATGCCATCGACATATGAAAAAGCAATACTGCATATAAACCAGTTGTCATATGTGTCAAACTCATAAATAGCTAGCATATGAAGGAAAGAATCTAGTGAATAGCGCGGATCGCAGTAGAAGCTGAAGTGAGAAGACCATCAGACTCAAGGCGATCATTAAAGTATCCTCCAGTGCATCTATCGCTAGTTAACTTTATAAGTAGTGGGTGGGTCAGATTATATTTTGCAAGTAGCTGTCTTGCATCAACTGAGAGGAACATGTAATACCTATCTTTAATTTTGAGGAAGGACTAAATTGGGGTATATTCCTTCTAACTTTCCATAGTTTTAAATGTATGGGAAAAAAAGGGTTCGCAAAGTTCCTTCAATTTCTACGCCTGTGCTGAAAAGGTTAGGCACGCGTTCCATACAATCTTCTACTCCTCGGTCTTTCTACGAAGTTATATGATACATATGGTAGCTTGATCTATATGCTCTTGTTTTACATTTGATCGTATACCTAAAACTCTATTTTTAGGAAAGGCTGCAGCATAATGGTGGCCATCGAATATCACTCATATTTTATACATAATCAATATTTTGGATTTAATCGTTATTGACCATTGTTTTACCGCCCCTCTTCAAGTTTTAATAACTTAAAGAGGGGCGGTAAAACAATAGGCAATAACGCTTAAATCCAAAATATTGATTATGTATAAAATATTAGAGATGTCCTTAAATGTCGTAAAAATGCGAAGAATTTTGGAACTTGAGAAATGGGCAGTGTTAGACAAGAGTACAGATCTGCCCATTTTCACCTTGCTCATATTGAAGACTGTAGGATAAAATACTTTTAACATCCAAAGTGTATAGTAAGTGACTACGAATGTATGAAAGACAATTGTTTTCCATAATCTTCACAATTTAAACACGTGCTTTTAGATCTAGATCCTTGCTACTGAAGTAAATATCTACATTTTGACTGATTTCTTGGCATAGCTTAGTGATAAGTATCAAGTGACGGTCCACTTGATACCTTATTAGCTGAATGCTTTCCTTTCTTTTAAGTACTTTCAAATAATCGACTGTAACATAACACTAGATACTTCAGTATCATCAATACCGGACTTAGAACTGCAAGGTCACTTTCTGGGGCAACCTACTTTCTTTAACATATATGTTTCTGCAAAACATGTCAAAGATTGTGTTGTTTTAGCAGCTGGCTCTAATGCCTAAGTTTCAGTGTGTCTTCTTGCCTACCCTTCTCTGTCTTAAGAAATTTAAAAACATAGTCAAAAAGGCAAGTGGAGAACCTAGGTTTACAAGAAAAAGAGATGCAAGGTCGCGACTTCAATCAAATGTTGACTTGAAAAGTTTTCGATAAGAGTTAAACATGCTCTGTGAAAGGACCTTGTTTGATATGGAACCTTTAAAGTTCTCAAATAGTTTTAAAAGTGTCTAAGGCTACTTTTATTTATCTTCATTGGGAATGCCATCATCCTTGTTTAGAATACGTTTAGGTCAGTATCCCTGCTAAAACAATGTTTGCCTCTTCTAAAAAAATATACGAATATCATGTGCGACGTACTAGACTTTGCTTGTTGAAAAGTTGAATAATGATACGACGTATCTCTTCGTGGTCTATTGCAAATCCATATCTTTAGGTTATTTCATACAGATAGAGAGGAGCCAGGATCATCGGGAAGTACTGATGGCGGCTTGATGTATTTTCCCAACAACTCCGGAACATTTTTCTAAAAACTAAAAAGGAAGAAAGGGAATACAAGGGCTACTATTTGATTTATAGAACGACACTGTCGACAGTCTGCAACAGTGTATTGGCTATTGATAATATAGTGGCAGTCTCCTAGTTCTAAATTCGTAGTCAGCGCCATCCTTCATGCTAGATCTACCTAGAATCGTTTAACTACTTTCTTTGCAAAACTAGTGAAATTTCAAACCTTCACAATGCTCTTTGTAAGTTCACTCTTCACATATCATATATCTATTCACACCTTTTATTCTCACTTCATTATGATATATTATATCTATCCTATATAATTTCATGCCAGAAAGAAGAGAAAACACTGTGGTGTACAGTATCTTCAAGCTTTCTCGTTTGACGACTTATGTTATTCTGTGGCAAGAACGAAAATGGAAGCTATCCATTGACACAATTTACAAGCACCTTTTCGAGTTTTAAAGACGAAAGTTCTTGCTTTCAAGAAAATACAACAAAAGTTACAATTGTTGTTGTTAATTATGCTTCGATGACGATTAGTGTATTGGCTTCTCCTATCTGTAAAAGAGTTATTTCTTGTAAGTTGTGGCACCTTTTGCTTCCTCAGTGCTGTATTTAACGGCGTTATAGGGTAGGGCAGAGCGTTCTTACTCCTACATTTTGGCTCTATTCATAGGATCAAGGTCAGGTTCTCAGCACCCGACAAAATAAAGTTTTGAAAAGAACACTAGAGAATTGTAAAATGTGTCACCACCGGGGATCGAACCCGTGACCCACGCTTTCGCGGCGTGCGCTCTACAAACTGAGCTAGGTGACCTCCGATGTTAACATACTTTCATTTCTCTAGTCGCCACATTAGCTTCCAATCATCCATCGGTGGACATCGACATCCAGCTCAACACAATTGGAGATCAGCCTCTCTGCGCCATGTGCCTGAACCAAGGAAGAACTGCCATCCGGCCCGTCATCAATCCAAAGCCCATTGAAATTAGAAGTATCATCGAGAAGAGAGGATTTGAATTGTTAGTCAAGTAGCTAACTAATATTTCAAATCCTCTCTCTTCTCGAAAATTAAGTTTTTGAAAACTCTCTAGTGTTTCTTAAACACTTAATACGAGATCCAAAGAATACAACACTTGTCTCTCTACAGTATGATCACTGTGGTTATCGTCTCTCCAATGGAGATCTAGTCAAATTTTCATGTAGATCAGGCAAATTACACTCAGGGGTAGAAGGAGAATAAAGCACGGCTCTAAGACATTTTTTGACCTAGTGAACAATTTCCCGACGTACATTTCTCCAAGGAAATTAGCTCTTACCACACCCTAATACAAACCTTAACCTTGTCCTTGGTTCTAACCCTAATCGGAACAGTAAGCGATAACGAAAAAATACGTAATGAGGAATTGTCCCTCTGGGAACTGTGAATCGGGACACCGTCCGGTCAGTAGTACTGTAAATTTGCAAAAACCGGAGTAAATAATAAGATCTATTACTTAATCCAAATATATATTTCTTTTTTTCTCTCCTTTAGCAAGGTTCTTCAAGTCCCTTTACGACATCCAGCTGCGAGTGTCAAGAGAGCTCGGGTTAGCAAGCCCTCGGTCTTTCTATCTCCCGCCCGTGAAAAGAAGAAAGGAAATTGAGAAATACCTCGATGCGGCTGTTAATGGAGGTGACATTGATTTCAGCAAGTCAATGTTGGGGAAAGCTCTTTTTACATTTATTAGGGTAGGATACATTGAGCTCTCTTATCTGCTAAAAAAGTTCATGTACTAAAGTATCATATTATTTGCTAAGTTTGTCAGTTGTACTGTTACATCGTATGGGTTCTTGGTAATGAGATGGCTGTAGTGCGACATCTGTAGTGCGACATCTGTAGTGTGACATCTATAGTGCGACATCTGTAGTTCCACATATGTAGTGCGATATCTATAGTGCGCTATCTGTAGTGCGCTATCTGTAGTGCGCTATCTGCAGTGCGACATTTGTAATGCAACGTCTGTAGTGCGACATCTGTAGTGTGAGTGATCTGTAGTGCGATATCTGTAATGCAACATCTATGGTGCGACATCTATGGTGCGCCATCTGCAGTATGAGTCATCTGTAGTGCGACATTAATGCAACGTCTGTAGTGCGACATCTGTGGTGTGAGTCATCTGTAGGGCGACATCTGTAGTGTGACTTCTGTAGCGTAGCATCTGTAGTGCGACATCTATGGTGCGACATCTGTAGTATGAGTCATCTGTAGTGCGACATCTGTAATGCAACGTCTGTAGTGCGACATCTGTAGTGTGAGTCACCTGTAGTGCGACATCTGTAGTGTGAGTCACCTGTAGTGCGACATCTGTAATGCAACGTCTGTAGTGCAATATCTGTATTGTGCGTCATCTGTAGTGCGATATCTGTAGTGCAACATATGTAATGCGACATCTGTAGTGCGATATCTGCAGTGTGATATCTGTAGTGCGATATCTGTAGTGAGACATTTGTATTTCGACATCTATGGCGCGACATCTGTAGTACGAGTCAACTGTAGTGCGATATCTGTAGTGTGAGTCATCTGTATGCGACATCTGAAGTGGGATACCTGTAGTGCGACATTTTAGTGCGACATTTGTAGTACAAAATCTGTAATGAGGCATCTGTAGTGCGACATCTGTAATGCAACGTCTGTAGTACGCTTTCTTTATTGTGACATCTGCAGTGTGATGTTTGTAATACAACTCTTGTATATCGATATTGGTAGTGAAACGTCCGTGGTGCTACTATTTGCAGTGCAACATTTGTAATTGGACACTTGTAGAGTGATGTTTTTGGTACTGCATTGTTGGTGCAACGTGTGTGTTGCGACGTTTCAAGTACAACATTTGTAGTGCACAGTTGTAGTGCATAAGGATTTTACAATAGGACAGAAACATGACCAACTTCATCACATTCCTCTTGGCTTACAAGTGAAATGTTCTAAGAACTTGACAACGGTGCTTTGAAAGTTTGAACCCCTATATCTCACTTGCATCTGTATCCCTCTTTTGCTTTTCGACTTAATACTTTGTGGTTTGCTACGCGGCACTGTAAGCACGTGCATGTAGTAGCTGATAATGGAAACAACACCAATAAACTATAGGTAAGAGGTAAGATTGTAATTTCCTTGTCGACGTCTTACCTATATTAGTAGCTTAGACACCTTATAACTAACAAGGACCTTAACGTGTGTGTAAGGTAATAGCTTGAGATCGTACACAAAGTACAAGATACATCTAAGACCAATGTAGCACCGGCACGTGTATTTTTCTTCATTAGGGTTTGTCTGTTAGTTTTCCAGATACATAAGGAAATCCGTAGTATATATTTTGTGCTTTGGGAAGAAAGATTAAATGTACATTTTTGCATAATCATTAATAAGAAAATCGTTGTGTCAGAGCTTTCCAGATAGGCGCAAATGTTTTGCTTGTTTTTGGCACTTACTTCTGTAAAACTTGGTGATCATAAGTTGCGATAACAAAAAGAAATAAAACCCGAGTTTCAGCAGACGGAAGAAAGGTTTACCTTTAACGGTTGGTTATGGCTTTATCCCGATTTGCGGCAAACAAACATAGTTTATTGAGCAAGTGTTCTATATTTTTTCTCCAAGGTAGTACTTGGCATTCTTGTTACTAATTACACACTTGTGTTTCTATTTCCCAGGAAAAGCTCAAAGCCGGCTTTCAGCTGCCCGAAATTGACCAGGCTGCAAAATCCTACCTTATTTCAATTGAGAAGAAGATTGGTAGCAAAACGTTTGATCAAATTGTTGCACGTAAAGGTGATGTCACCCTTATGTTTACTATAGACACCACAGGAAGCATGAGTGACGAGATAGCTGCTGCCAAAGCGATCGTGAAATCCATCATACGTGAAACACGTGGCTTTGATGTCGATTACATGCTCTCTCCTTTCAATGATCCAGGTAAGGCTAACGACACTACCGGTAGGGTACCATGTTTTAAGTGTCTGAAGTCAAAGAACTCTCATAAGTTGTCGCTCATTCACTTACCTGCTTAAAGAATTTGCTCAGTCGCTGGTCAGTCATTCAGTCTATCATTTGAAACGCTTGAACCAAAATATAAAACCTTTGACCATATCATCGATTTAGTTATGATGATGTATACATTCTGTTTAACACTGTCATGTAATCTTTGGGACGTATGACTCGCATAGTCGCTCGCCCAGGATCCTATCACCTGGTTAGCTATTTAACGTCTCTATGTGGTAGGTTTCCCATCCTTTAAAGTTGCGGACAGCAATTATTGGGTCACACTAAACAGTATAAGTTTAAGGAGAATTAATCTCCATTCATAGAGTTGCGTGAATGTGTTGGGTATTTATATTGTCCCCTTTTGATTTTGATTTTATAAGTGCAAAAAACTAGGCAACAAAAACTTTATTGTCAGTCTTTCGTAAGTAGAAAACGATGACGAATCAAGCACGTTAGCAATCTAGTGTTATAGTCCTCTTAAC
>JAAAKM020000566.1:0-16222 GCA_010016025.2 Alatinidae sp. Z8VKAUB7J3 | reverse complement strand
GAATACAGTACCTTTTTATATATAAATTCTCAAATAGCCAATATCCCTTTACGTTTATAGAAAATTTTAGATTTATACTCTTGCTAGAGCGCTCGATTCAACAAGGTAGACTTACATTTTAGTAGACAATGGTAAGAGGGACGAACTAAATCACCTCTATTATCCTGAGTCACCCATAGTTGAAAAGGTAAGCAATTTTGCCGTTGTATAGATATTAACCAGTGTTTCTTGTGTCCCTTACAATCCCTGTTTTAATTAGATTTTCCATTTGCTAAAATATGATGTAATTCTTTAATGATCTGTTTTTATTACATATGGGTAAACAATGCAGGGTACTTAAAGGTTTTGTGAGCATGAGATAAGATTCCTTACCTTCTAATTAACGTAAACATTAATTGAGGCATAGTTAGGCGCATAGTAACTCAAATGTTGATTCTTTGATAGCATGTCTTGGACTAGGTATATGTCTTTACTCTGCCAGTACGTTTTTCTTAGTGGACTTTTGTTAGTTAACAGACGATACTCCAAGTACTTGTTGTTCGTTTTCAGGTATTCTTGTACTTAATTTGTAACCCTTTATGTAAATTTTTTTACAAATAATATAGCAATAGTGTAGAGTAAAATATAAATTAAAGCTAATATAAAAACTACTTCTAAAACTGCTACCAAACTAGTACCAAAACTAGAACTGAAATGATTATTAAACCTGTGCTAAAACTAGATCTTTAACTAAAATTAACAATCGCACTAAAAAACATTAAGCTTGTACTCAACAAGTTCTTAAACAGGTACTAATGTAGTTCTAAAGCTATCATGATTAGTAATACAAATGCTAGTATAAAAACATGTTTTAAAACTAGTTTGAAATTAAGTTCTCAGATCAGTAATAAAGGTGGTACTAAAACAAGTAGTATAACTAGTATTGAAGTTGCTACAAGAACTAATGCTGAGATGAATATTTAAGCTAGTACTGAAGCTAGCCTGGTACTAAAATGAGAACGAAACTAGTGCTAAGCTAGTTTTAAAGGTATAAAACTAGTACTATAGGTAGTACTGAAGCTAGTACTGTAGCTAGTTCTAAAACTAGTACTCAAGTTACATTTAAAATTAGTACTTAAACTGGCACTAAAGTTACATTAAAACGAAAACTAAAAAAGTACTAATTTCCTTTATATATAAGCAACGCAGTTGCTAAGGCTTCAGCCCTCAAACTAGCCCAAAAATTAAGCAACATGCTTAGCAACCCTCACCCATGACAGTTAGCAACATTTTTTCAGAACAAAATTCCAACTTTTATTAAACAGAAAGACAGAAGAATTCTTTTCTGATTTGAAACCAATACATAACGAACTATTTACATGTATAATTCACTGTAATTAGACAGAAGAAAAACTAGATATTGTATAAATTGATTTCATGATTCGGTACCACAGAGAAAAAATAACCTTAGCAACCTGTTAAGCAACTTTAGCCCTGAAAGTGTATCATACCCTTAGCAACCTTAGCCCTGACCCTGAAAATCGAGTTGCTTATTTTTAAAAAATGCGTACTTAAACTGATACTAAAACTTATCCTCAAACTATTACTTAAACTGATTCTATAACAAGTATTAAAGCTAGTATTAAAACTGGTGCTTGAACTGATTCTATAATTGTACCAAACGGTTGATGAACAAGTCGAAAGCGTTATAAGAACGAGCACGTCGAATTGTCGCAAACAACAAGTCAGATATAATCAAATCAAGGGCCCTTTATGAATTTAAGAAGGTGTATTGAGGGAGAAATGTGCAAGAACATTAAAAACTATTTTGAACTAAAGAAACATACGAAAGCACTCTAAACAATGACATATTATTAAAATTTGCCGAAACTAGGATCTAGCACTACTCTCTATGTATTGTTTTTACATGTTACACCTAGCTTATATTCGTTGAATGAGTAAATGAATAACTGAACTAAAACTAGTGCTGTTACAAAAGGTAGTACTGAAACTAGTGTTAAAGCGAGTACCAAAACTAGTACTAAATCTAGTACTTAAGCTAGTACTGCAACTAGCATTAAAGCTAGTAAAAGAGCTGGTAATAAAACTAGTACAAACTAGCACAAAAATTAGTATAAAACGTAGTTCTAAAATCAGATATTAAACTAGTATTAAAAATAGTTTGAAAACTTGTACTAAATGTAGTACTAAAACTAGTAACAAGACTCAGCTCTAAAACTTTTACTGGTAACTAGTAAACTAAAAACTAGTAATAAACCTGGATCTAAAACTACTTTCAAAGTTACTTATAAAGCAAGTACAAAAACTAAAACCTGTACTAAACTGGTAATAGATTTGTACTAAAACTAAATCTTAAAATAATGTTAAAAGTGGTATTAGAAGTAGATTAAAACTTTTACTAAACTAGTATCAAGACTAATAGAAACTGTGCTGCTATTCACCGACCAAATATGTCGTGAAAGAAGGTAAACAAACATGATGAATCCTTTGCTTTGCATCTGCCTGTTCAGTACTTTAAAACGGCTACCAAGATTGGATTTTATCTTTTGTCAAGTATCAATAACTATTTTGTGTGGCTAATTCATTGCTGTTTTAAAAAAATGTACTAGATTTTGTACATTTGCTTTAGCTTGATTGATGCCTTTTGCTACGATGGCTTAGTTGATGCCTATAAAGTATTGCACGTGTATGATTTGGGGTAATTGTTTATTGCTTTAGCCAGGTCTTTGGTGTGCCTTTCAATCTTTGGGCAAGTTAGATAATATCTCTTAGTTACTAGCATAAGCAGTATTAAGTATTTATTAAGTATTATAAAGAAGAGAGGATGAGAGATATCATTTTTGAAAGACATGAGAGAGATATGTCCCCATCAAGACTTGAAATCGTGATCAAATAATTTAAGGGGTGCCCTATATCAATTGAGCTAAATGGCACCCAATGTCAACCAGCTCTATTTCTCTAGTCGAAATATACGTTTCCTATCATCCACATCCTGTTCTACGTTATTTGAAAACAGCTTCTCCGTGCCATATCACTTGACCAAGAGTATCGTCTGGCCCTTCAGTCTATTCAAAGCACATTGATTGTAATAAAGTAATATTGACTGGAGAAGATTTAAATATCAGTTTGATAAGCTACTAAAGAAATTAGGAAAGTAATATTTGCTTGCTTCCCTAAATTCCAGTGATGCAATAAGAACAAACTAGAAAATCAGCAATTGGTTAGTTTCAATTTTCTTTACAAAACATTACTCAATTTTTGTTCAGCTAACAAAATTATACCACAAACTATTGTACGTAGTGAAACCTATTGTCCTAAGATACTATTTTTCAAAATTTATAACTATAAACTCTATCGCTGTATGAGAAATTTGTGCCTCTGTACTGTACCCTTTTTCACAGGCTGACCAAAATGGGACATTGCTGCAACATCATGTACGTGATTGTCAAAATATGCAAGATAAACACTTTTGTGCTTTGGCAATGTTAACGTGACGTATAGTTGACCTTGTAAGGAGAAAGACGTGCAATGTGAGGAAAACCTCGTAGTTAACATGAGTGTTGGGATTGCTGGTGATTTTCATTAAGTAAAACCATTACGTATCAGACTGGTAACTTAATTAAGTGAATGCTTTTTATTTCTAGCGACATGTTCACCTGCGACAGCTTATTTCAACTGAGTTCAAGGGAAGATGACATCCCAAAGTCTTTAATTACGAAACATACTTTTGCAATATGAGCACATGAGGAATCATTAAACAACGTGGAAACATCATGGACAAAGTGTAACGATTATAGATTTTACTGAATGCAGGTGTTATGTATTATGACGGAGACATTATTATGAGGTAACGCACAAGGAGTAAAGTCACGTCATCTAAGAGCTTTCATTACGTAATCACACGCATGGATTCACGTTGTTATTAGCTTCACAAGCCACGTTCACCTTGTCATTGTTAAAATGTTTCCTATAGGCTACTAAACATGCTATTACGACAAAATATGGCCTAAAGCAATGGATCATTACGCATCTACTACGCCAATGTCTCTTCAAAATATATTAAAAATTAAAGCTGGGAACTGAACACCGCTGCAAAAGGCGGTTATCGTCAGACCATTTGCTGCAGCACTTGTTAGACCTGCGTGGAAAGCAAATGCAGAAACACTGTCTTTTACTTACTAAACGCTGGTGTCCGGGGAAAGGTATGACAGAGGATATTTACTTAAGAAAGGGAATGATTCTGTGGAAATGCTCCAGAAGGTAAGTACTTTTCAATAAAATTTAAGATAATTTTTTTTTATGCAATCAAACTACCGCCCCGTAGTATTGGTGTAAAATAGCATTCATCGAAGAACGGTTCATCATAGATGATATTTAATTTGCAAGATTATGATTACTACCAAGGATAATCTATCCTATATAAAAAAACCGTTCTGTAAACTATAGGGTGATTTTTTGCTGCAATCAAAGCTCCAAAAAACTAAGGACAATCTTTCCTATATTTCACCGGCGGCAATATAAACTGATAGTTAGTTGCGAGGAATTGAGATAACTTTTTCCCATGTATAGTTTTTTATTGTTACATGCTGTTGTTAGTAAGTACTATATACTATATGTATAGTATATAGTAGAATAAAGTAGTACACATTAGTATATAGCGGTATTTTAAAGGTAGAGATGTTAGTAAACCTTCAAATAATGTATGCATTGGGTATAGTGATGAAAATTTGGATGTGAGTAGCAATTTTGACTTCCCTTCTGCTAAAGCTGTGTAGGTGTCTGTCAGGCTTCCTTAGTTGCAGGACAAGATGTGTTTGCCCCTGGTGTGTCCCGCACCTCGTTGTAGGTTTGTGTGAGTCACTTTTCCTCAAATTATTTGCATACGAGACTTTGGAGATCTATTAGGGAAATATCAGCTGCTATAAAAGGGGATATGTGTTTCATCCCCATAAAGAGGCTAAAAGTAGAGAGTATTTGAAAAATTAGTAGAATAAATAATAGAATTATCAATATCTTTATTACAATTTATCGTGTAAAATAATGCACTGGGTATAGTGTTGAAAATGTATATGTGAGTAGCAATTTTGACATCCCCTCTGCTAAAGCTGTTTAGGTGCCTGTCAGTTTTCCTTTGTGACTATTGTCAGAACATTACCTACCTTACAACTCTTAGAGATTAGGTAAAAATTCCTTCTAGCCCACTTGAGCTTTTTAAAAACAAAGGTCCTAATTAACATATAAGTCATAACGCAAAGATTTTACAAACTAGACATCAAGAAACCGATTGAACCAACACAACTCTTAGGTTCCATTTTGTGCCCTGGGCCGTAATGTTAAACCACGAAACATTTTAGTTCTTTTGTTTCAGTTTCGGTGTAAATAATTTAAAATACATATACAGCTTGAGGAAACAAGTGTTTTATCAAGCCGAGCGATAGATTGGACAAACACAACTGTCATGTTTCAAGTCTATTCAATAATCAAAAGACGCTTACAAGGTACAGAAGCAACTTAATCATGTTTTGATATTTTGGGCGAGCCACAGTCGAAGCTTTTGAAAAAGCATACATAGAATGCGAGTGCCAATAATGGTTTTCTGCCTCCCGTGCACCAGTGAAGCATAACTTGTTGATTATTAGAAGTATTACATTAAGGCAATCCAAATAGATTCTCCATTAATGCATTTGCGTGCTAGAGAAATTCCATCCTAGTTGTAACTTTTCGTTCTGATATTATTACTCGTTGCTGGTTGCCACAGCATCTGATGGAGGTCGACTATCAGATCTCGGTGCTAAGAGTGCTAAGTGTAAATTCACACAATCTGGAGATCGTCCTATTGTCTTATAGGTCTCCACACAACTTACTTGGATAGATATAGACCACCAAAGAATCCATGAGATTATGTTAGCTTGAGTGTAAACTGATACAATCTGGAGATCGTCCTATTGTCTTATAGGTCTCCACACAACTTACTTGGATAGATAAGGACCATCCAAGAATCCATGGGATTGTGTTTTCTTGTGTTTAAACTCACACAAGCTGGCGATCGTCCTGTTGTCTTATAGGTCTCCACACAACTTACATGGATAGATATGGACCACCAAAGACTCCATGAGATTATGTTAGCTTGAGTAGAAACAATCTGGAGATCATCCTATAGTCTTATAGGTCTCCACACAACTTACTTGGATAGATATGCACCATCAAAGAATCCATGGGATTGTGTTAGATTGTGTGTAAACTGATACAATCTGGACATCATCCTATTGTCTTATAGGTCTCCACACAACTTACTTGGATAAATATGGACCACCCAAGAATCCATGGGATTGTGTTTTCTTGTGTTTAAACTTACACACAAGCTGGAGATTGTCCTATAGTCTTATAGGTCTCCACACAACTTGGTTGGATAGAAATGCACGACCAAGGAATCCATGGGATTGTGTTTGCTTGAGTGTAAACTCACACAATCTGGAGATCATCCTATTGTCTTATTGGTCTCCACACAGCTTACTTGGATAGATATGCACCATCAAAGAATCCATGGGATTGTGTTTGCAATACAGCAACCAATAACATAAATTATATCAACTTATGAAGTGTTGATCATGTTGTATTATACCAGTGGTAAATCAAAAAGACGCCTTTATTCACTTGCTTGACTCTAATGACTACATCCAAGTTGAAGGAACACATTATTAGGTGGAAGGAGAGCAATTGGGACACATTGTGCATACCATACTGACAATAAAGGTAGTTTTATCACGGAGCCTTGCATTAAGGTATCGCCATAAATCTCACATTAATCTGTTACCAATGTATGACTGCCTGCATCCTGGCTAATAACTAAAGAATACTGTACACAATTGTATTTATTTATGAAACATTAAATGAAACAGTAAGATTTAGTGATTAGTATCCACTGCGACGTGTTTGCTGACATATCGTAATTATTGAATTAACCACACAGTGCGCTTATTAAATTTTTCAAATACATAAGGGGTGCGCTGATTTAGGGGGTGCGCTTGATGGAGGGAGTGTGCTTGTCACAAATTTTACAGACACGATTCTTTGTCTAAATTTTATCGAAACAGAAATTGTACCAGAGAAAAGTCGGAAAATCAGTGTTTAACAAATGAAACAAAAGACCATATGAAACTAGATGTCAACATCATCATGATTTAGTTTTTCATCTGAGTTACCATCATCACGTTCAAGAAGCATTGCCTGGGCTGCGCTTAATCGAGGGGCGCGCTTATTACAAATTTTTTCTTGGAAGAGGTGCACTTATTCGCGGGATGCGCATATTCAAAGGGGATGCTGTAAATCGAATCACTTTACACAGACTTTTCAAAAGTAAATAGGATAGGCTAAATAAGGGGGTAACCTATTTCTTCCAATAAACACTGATCCCTGATGAACGCCGCCCCCTATTGCACGCTGCCATTATAACCAAACATTTGTACCACTTTAAACGCCGCCCTATAATAGACGCAGGATTTAGAAAAACGGCGCTTTATATGAAACAGATCAAACCAGAAATAACAAATCGTTTATGCGAGCTTCACTAGTTTGCTATCTACAAATTCTGCCATAACTAAAGACAAAAATCAATATTGCTTTTTCTGCACTAACAGTTTTCCATGAAGAAGTTTTGCGTTAATTGTACTTGACTGAAAACATTTTTTCATATTAAACGCCGCCCTTTATCAAAGGCCGCATACAAAAGCAGGAATTTTTAATAAACCTTGCAGGGTTTACTAGAGGAAATACGGTATTAATAGATACATGGATATTTACAAATAAAATTTGTTAGCAAAAATAGTAAAGGGATATGAAGATAGACAGGAAGGTTGATAGATACATTTTATACACATTTAGATAGTAAAAACCTTCAAATGTACTTCAAATGCATTAACGCAGTATCAAATTACTTAAAATGCCTGAAGCGATCTACAAGAATTACCTGCAACTGTATCAATAGCATCATTAGTGTATGTATACGTATGTCTGGCATGAGCGACAGTTTTATTGCCTTTTGCTATAATATAGGCCTCAATCTGTCTCTTTATATGTATGTATGTTGCTGTTCTTCTCCTACACTGCTCGACTAAATGCATTTAAACTTTGTGCAGTTGATGCTGGAGGCAATAGGCAGCTTTTAGGCCGGTCGTTACGCACCTCGGGGTGGACTCTGGGAAGGGGGGGGCGTCAGAAACTTTGCAATTTGTATTTTATGATAAAGGAAGTCGAATTTGAGGTCAATTAGAGAAAACCCAAAGATTCTGGCAACCCCGAATAAGGGGGAATGGGAGGACCTCAGGGTCCCCTTCTTCTTCTGGAAACGTTTGTGTTTCTTATTAAATCAGTAACCGGCCAAAGCCGGGTAATCCTGCTAAGCCTATTTTTAAGCGTCAATCTATTTCTGTGTCCGGATGTATGTTTGTATGTTATTCTTCTTCTCCTAGAGTGTTTCATCAAATCCCATCAAATGTTGTAGTCCTGATTCTGGAACAGATAGGTATGTTTTAGGACTGTTGGTAACCCTAACACCTCTTCTTGAACCCGGAGGGCGTCAGAAACTTTGAAATTATGTTTATGCGGGAGGCCGACTTAGAGGTCAATGGTCAAAAAGCAAGAACTTCTAGCACTCCTGAGTTAAGGGTATGGAGGGGCTCCAGAGTCAATCCTGGTCACCGTCGGCTGCTTTAGGAGCTATTTCATCCAAACAGATCTTCCATTTGAATTTAAAAATTCAGATTTTAATTAAATTTAGCTTTAGCATGACCATAAGAAATGCACTGCAAGAGTTTGCGTGCCTTACACAACCAGTACCCGGGCAACGCCGAGCACTCCGGCTAGTTTATATATATTTTTTAATTTAATGGCTTAAAAATATCTGCTTTAGGTGTATATATATGTTAACGCTAAATATTTCTACTGATACCGTGGAAAGAGTGGTGAATTCAGTAAGATAGAGCCTAAAACTAATTAGCAAAGGTACAAAGGGAAACCGGATAACGGCAGTCACCCGAGACGTCATGTCCCATGACACCTCGTCAGATAGCATCAGAGTGAGTTTGCTGCAGTCCGATAAAGCGTCGCGGGAGGGGAAACCTAAGAAAGCTGCGGTAAATTGATCTTCCTTTATACAGTTACCTATTATCATTTATATGTATATATACTAATAACTACTAATCATACCGTTGAAGAAGTGCTAAATAGACTACGGTAAAGATTAAATTTAATAAACAATTGTTATAAACTGCAGTAATTTGATTTCCTTTATTACTACTGCTTATTAGGGTGCTTATAGATATATAGACATATTTAAAGATAGATGTGTATATGTATATGGACTATGTATATATCTGGCACTGACGAAGGCTATAAGCCGAAACGCAATGTATAATATTTATTAATTTTCCCGTACCCACTAGTTGGAGGAGAAGTCGTGAAAGATTGACACTAAAAGTCTTTACCTTGACTTTCTGGCCTGATGATCCAATGATTGAGGTGTTGGTTTAGTGACCATGTGATCGTGGATTCGAATCCACCCAGCTCCCTAAAATTGCAAGCTATTGTGATAATGCTTTGAGAATTATATGTCACTGCAATGTGTCCGCGGAGAATGTTGATATATACATATGTATAACTATCTAAAACATCTTTTAGAATAGGGATTCCAAATTGCAGTGCTCAAAATAATAAAAGCTAGAACAGTACCAAGAATGGCAGGTAGACTACAATACTAGTTTCTACTGCAGTTTCATATTTCCTAATCATCAGGTTACTTGATGATCTAGAAACCGGTAGCTATAGTACCCGTCAATAGATAAAGGTTTAGAATATTTATGTGTTGAAGAGCATATTGGAATTTTTTAAAATAATTTTTCGATATTTAGACAAAATCTCACTAAACACCCTGTTTGAAGCGGCGAATAATCATGCGTGTATTATACATAGTGTAAGCAAAGATCAACGAGCTATTTTCATACTGTAATACTTTCATTAACGGTAAGCAATGTTCCCCTAGGAATAACCAAAACTCTCTAGCCCTCACATTTTATTTTCTAGCGTTCAATGTCTGATTAAGCATTCATATCTTAGAATTTAAACCAAAACGAAAACTGGAAATGTCCGAGCAGGCGTCTTAGCAATTTAACACAAACCTCAAAGACGTTTGTGTGATGTAATAACTTGGCAAATCCCCAGGGCTATTTTGCCAAGTAACAGCAAGTTTATTGTCTGGTTTTCATTCGTTCTAATATATTACACAAGATAATTAATGCTAATTATGCGCATGTTAATTGTCTTATCATTGTTAACTTATACAACATATTATGCCTCTCGCCATTAACTTCAACTACGATACCTGCTTCGTCTAGCGAATTTGCATATCTGCATCTTGTTTGTCTCTTACATTCTGTTAGTAGCATTATTTAAAACTGCGAATCTTCAGCAATGTATGTTAGAATGCAAATAAAATTCTCCTCGCAGTTTTCAACATTGATAGTAGCTTCACAAAAAGCTAGAAATGATTTGAACGGAATGAAAAAATCAGTACGACATAATATACCTTATCCACGCCAAAAAACACCAAAATATGAGAAAAAATTCTACTTATCCTAACAGAACATTGTTAAACTGACATAAACAGTATAAAACCTAGTGCTAAGACGAAAATATTAGCCATTGACGATGATAATTTAATAAAGTGACTTCAAAGGGACTTGTGTGATGTAATAGTTTTGGCAAATCCCCAGAGCTATTTCGTCATACAACAGAAATTTTACAAGCTTCTTTAACTCTTCTAGATATTAAACAAACTACTAAATACGATATATAGGCACAACAATTGTTTTATCCATAGCTGCTTACCTGCAACGGAGTGTTTCTCGCTGTTGGCTTTCCCAGAATTGAATCAACATTAGCTAATCCAAGCCTCTGATTCTTACACTCATACTAATTTTGCCATAAACTATAACTCCGCGATCTGATTTTCTCCGACGAATTTGCACAGTTCCGACTTTCTGAGCTCTAATATCCGTGATATGTAGGTAAAATGGTGTAAACCTCCTACATGCTTTTCAAGCTACTTTGACTGCATGGGAATACTAAAACCTAGACATTTGTAAGTTAAAGTTGGTCTTAAATTATCATGGACGCATACTTCACCTTCCTTCTTTCACGGCAGTTGGCAGATACCACTGCTAGAATTATACTGGTTACTCAAGTTCCAACGTAACAATACACCATCGAATACTGGTTTATCAGCGACTGGGCACTACAGTCCATTATAAGTGAGTATTCAGACCTTATTATGATCTGATGATCATCGTCATGACAGTTTTGGTAGAACTACAATTTCTTTAAAGTTTCAGAACCATTCTCAGTGAATCTATTCACACAGGGATGTGAAGGAGCAGCACCTTGTTAACTTTTATCGAGAAGATATGATTTCAAATTTTAGTTTTGAAAAGAACACTAGAGAAATAGGAAATATGTCACCACTGGGGATCGTACCCGTGAGCCAAGCTTTCGCGGCGTGCGTTCTACCAACTGAATGGTGTCGTGGGTCACGGGTTTGATCCCCGGTGGTGACATATTTTCAGTGTCTGTAGTGTTCTTTTCAAAACTAACGTTTCAAGTGCTCTCTTCTCGATGATACTTTCTACCTTTAATGTGCTTTGGATAGATAGACGGGCTGGAGGATAGTCCTTCCTTGGTGAAAGCACATGGCACAGACAGGCTGATCTCCAATTGCGTTGAGCTGGATGTCGATGTCAACCGGTGGATGATTAGAAGCTAATGTGGCAACTGGGGAAATAGAGTATGTTAACATCGGAGGTCACCTATCTCAGTTGATAGAGCGCAATCCGCGAAAGCGTTGGTCATGCGTTCGATCCCCGGTGGTGACATATTTTCTATTTCTCTAGTGTTCTATTTAAAACTAATGTTTTTAAATTTGTACGCCAAAGCCATTGCAATTTTAAAGGTTCGAAATTTAATTATGTGTCTGTAACTCCTCGATTTATGTGTACCGTGCATCTTTTTTCGTATTGTACCGGTACAGAAGTTATTTAAATCTGATATACATTATCAAAGTATTAATTGTACTATAATTTTGAAATAGGATGATGTTTAACAAATCTTGAGGTTGTGCATTTTGCAGCAGAATAACTCAAATTACTTTAATTCTCCCTCTACCCTATTTGGTAGCCCACAACATCCCCAACATCCCTTTCTTAAGTGTTAAAGATGATGAGATACAAGCTATAACTGTGACTTAACACAATAGGATAAAATTATTAGGTTTGTTAAGGAAATCACCGTTACGTTTTCAGCATTTGCAATATGAAGGGGGATTTAATATACATATATCTGGCACCCATTGTAGAGATATAATGACTTCAACAAACAAAAGATGTCTTGTACTTGTTTTTTAAGGGAATGTAAGGGGTAATTACAGATTCTCTCCAAGTGGTTATTTTAACTGCATGTATTTTGAGGGACAGTAATTAACCTAATGACAAAAATTATTTACAATTCATATTTACTGGTTGATTTTAATAGTCCTCTTTCTAGATCTTAGATGTAGCAGCGTATCGTAAAATTCATGACAACACAATTGTTGTCAAAACAAGTTTTTCTGAAAATTTTTGGTGCAGACAAGAAGCGAGGGAAGGATGTAAAGCTTAAATAATTTGATTATGTCACTGGCATTTCTGATGCCAAACAACGTTTTCTGAAATATTTTCTGATGAAGGTAATTTTTTTGTAAAGAAAAATGTTTTTACTAATTTTTATTACTTTCGTCTCCTTTACGAAAAAGCAATTCTTGGCAGACATATACATAACATATTCAAATTTAAAAGACTAACGACAAGAAATACAACATCTCAGGTGAATTAATGTTGTTAACTGATTCGAAAGATAATTTTGAATGCTCATAATTCATTATTAAATAGAATGGAATGCCACTTAAAGTGATGAAAAGTATTCAGAGTGCGCTTTAATTATGAAAATACAAAACAAAAAAAATCAGTTATCCCAAGCATCGCTTAATTTTGTAAGGAGACGAAAGTAATAAAATTGAAAATTAAATTAAGGTTGCTTTTATAAAAAATGCGTTAATTCGAGAGAATGTTTAATAAAAAATTATTTGGCATTAGCAATGTCAGTAGCTAATCAAATTACTTAAGCACCACTACACACACATACACACATACACATACACATACACACGCATATACACACACACCCTCGCCACAACCACCCCACCGTCCCATGCATCTTGTCTGGACAAAAAATATTTTGAAAAAATTATTAATCATTTACCTTGAAAATTAAATATATTTTAGGTATAACTTGTCTGATCTGAAACCGGAGTAAATTTAATTGGAAGTATGAAGGTAGGCACCGTATTTCGTCATTTGTTTATTCAAGGGACAGTACAGACTTTTATGTCTGACACCTTTGTACAGGTATGACGACCTTCGTGAAGAGGGAATGTCTTTCGCTTGCTGGTCATAACGATTTTTAAGTTTAAAGTAGAACCTGTTGTTTACGTTTCTCAACTCAATTAATTTTATGTAACAACGCCACTACTAACACCAATAATTTGTGAAAATTATTGTTAATGATTGGAGTTTTAAAGCCCTCTTTCTTATTGTTAGTTTTTAAAATGGCTGCGATAGTGTACCGTACAATTTATGACTCACCTATTAGTTCAACGAAAAACGGGCAAATGTCGTAAATTTTCTTCGTATTTACATGATCACACCACATTGAGCACCTTGAGTACCTACCATCACACAAGATGGCGGTTCCATTGCATTAAATGATGAATTAAGGACGAGGAAGTGAAGAATGTAAGTTGTAATCAGTGCACGGCATTACTTTACTTAACATGTTGACTCCGTCGCTGTCAGCCTTTTCAAATTTGAATTAGCATAAGCAAGTTCTACATTCATTTCCCTTCATTCTTCGTGTAATAGAAATTGACTTATAATCATTGTCATAAGCCATAACTGCCTTACCTGCTTTCTCCGACGAATCTTCAGAGATGCATATTTCTGACCTCTTAAATCTGAGTAGGGCATGTAAAATGGTTTGTGCTTTCTACGAGCTTTCCAAGCTGCACTCGATTGAATATTAAATATTAAAAAATACTGAAACTTGTATGTAAAGGTTGGCCTTAACTTAACATGGAAGCATACTCCAACTTATGTTCCTCAGAAGTTGACTGATTCCAATGCAAGAATGGTACTGGTTGTTCAAGTTCCTACGTAACAATACACCATTGAATAATGGCTTATCAGCGACTGGGCACTACAATTTATTATAAATGCATATTCGGACTTCATTATAAAATGATGATGATCATGACATAATTTTTGGTAAGGCTGTATTTACTGCAAACTTCGCTGCCTTTTCTGAGAATTTGTTCAGACAGTAATATATTTTTGTTTGTACTACAAAGCAATTTTGAGTTACAAGACCTTGAGCTCAGCTGTATGTGGCTTTAAAATCTGTCTAAAATGTCTGCTAAGCATCTTTTAGGATTGTCAAAGATACAGGATTGGTCAAATGTTTAATATTACCAACCTCTTTATTGTCTTTTAATTTCATGCATTTACATATAGGAAAACGGCAAAAATAGTTATGTGGCTAAGCTAGTGAGTAACGTGAATTTACAGCATAAAACAGTAACACAACCTACCGCTAACTGTCAAGTCCACTGGTCAGAATTTGCACTTTTGAATATGAAAAAAAAGACGATGTAACATATTAAAGCATATTTCAACAGAATATTAGTTCTAGTCTTAGTTTGTTTCATTTTAGGGGGGCCTGAATGAAAGGGTGAGGTCTCAAAATTGGACGGAGAGGTACCTCTAGAGCCATGAAACCAAATTCTATCTCCGACCTTGTCATAGTATAGAATATTTAATTTATTAATTAATTCATTAAAATTTATTAACTAATTTATTAAAATTGTGGTTTAGAATAAGTATAGCAGTTTCTAGAGGAGTTTCAGGAAATGCAAATCGTAGTAGAAGAACGCAATGTGTTGACAATCAAATTGGTTTTAGAGAAGTCGTGCCTAACATTAGAAGAAAAAATTGATATGATGTATTGACTTTCACTAAGTTAAGTTCAATTACACACTGACTCACTCGAAGATTCTAGTTGTTGCGATACAATAATGCAGTCATACGTTATTTTAGTGAATATTTTAATAACTTGCCTGCAGCTCCTGTGAATTACTGCCATACGTCAGCCTGGTCCAGAACTTTGTAGTTGATTTAAACTTCTCAGATACTACTTGGGAGGAACAAAAGCTGTAAATATTAAACAAAACTGATAGAATTGTTAAATACAGAGTTTCGTAAAGGTAAAAATATGTCTTGTTTAATTTTATGGTGAAAACAACACCCAAAAACTATGAACAAGACACCAAGAAGGAAAACGCAATATAGGCTACTTTCGTCTTTTCTTCAAGACTTCCTCTGGTCTTCGCACACTGGAGGTCACAACACTAATAAATCTGGTACAAACGTACAAAAAATGTCTGCCACTATACGTGAGAAGCATTGTAGGAAATAATCACGTGGGTATGCTACGGCAAGGAAATTGAAATGAGGCAAATACTGAGATCAAAAAAAATAATATTAAAAAATATATATAAATCTATATAAAATGCTCCACTCTTTGAAAAAATATAATTGCAATGTGTCTGCTGAGAATATATATATATATGTCTGGCACTGATGAAGGCTCAAAGCCGAAACGCAATACATAATAATCAATTACCATCCGGTACCCACTAACTGGAGGAGAATTCGCAAAAGACTGACGCTCAAAATCTTTGCCTCAGCCTTATTTGGCCTGATGGTCCAATGGTTAAGGCGTTGGTTTAGTAATCATGAGGTTGTAGGTTTTAACCCGGTCAACGCCCGTAAATTGCAGGCTATTTGTGGTAATGCTCCACTCTTTGAGAAAGTATAATTGCAATGTGTCTGCTTCGAATATATGTATGTATATATATATTCTCAGCAGACACATTGCAATTATATATAATTCTCAAAGAGTGGAGCACAATAGCTTGCAAATTAACGGCGCTGACCGGATTCGAACCGCGACCTCATGATTACTAAACCAACGCCTTAACCAATGAGCCATCGAGGCTCAAAAGCTAAGGTGAAGATTTTAGTGTCAA
>JAAAKM020000564.1:0-16224 GCA_010016025.2 Alatinidae sp. Z8VKAUB7J3 | reverse complement strand
GTATTTCTTCAACTACTAGAACAAACTTAATGTTTGACATGATCAACATTATATTACCAGCTCCTGGTGTTGATCTTGAGCTTTTGTATGGTTTAGTCTGCCGCAGTGCCAAGACAGTGCTGTTCATCTTGTGTTACTGTCCTTTAAATGGCTAGCAAGTGCTTTCGACTCCTCAGAAGGCATGCTGATAGTGAGCATGCACAGGTCTCTGTACTTTTCTCTATTAAGTGGATCACTTATCTATAAATTTCATCTTCTCCATTTATTCTCCATCCACATTTATTCACTTCTCACATATAAATATATATATATATATATATATATATACTAACAAATTACTTAAAATAATATCTGTTGTCATCTACTTAAAATGAATATATCGTCATCTGCAAGTATTGTCACATTCAGTAATAGGAGTCAGCAGGCAATATTGCTAAATGGGTTACCCCTTGTTTATGTGTTAGCAAATAGTAGGTTGCTGATCAGTACTGCTAACAGTAAACATCAGGGTGTGTGACTAGAAAGAGGTTTTACAACATTTGGGCCAAACAATCAGCTTCCTTTATGATGCCAATCATAACATCTAGAGACTTTTGAAGGCTATACATTTTCACTTTCATCAGTATCAGATGGATTTATTAGATGAGGCTGGTTGGATACCTTCTTAAAATCTGTTACCAATCATGTACTTTGGTCTTCACGTGTTAGATTTTACCCTAGTTTGTCATGTCTGTACAGACATTAGCTATCATCACTCACCATGACTTTTATTATGAACACCTCTCCACTTCATATATGTTAGATATTCTGCTATAAGCTGGATTGCAGAGTCCAAGGACGTACTTTTCCCCTCTCCTTCCTCCAGATCTCGCTCCATTTAGAGTTAATATGAAAGGTTTACTTTTTAGACTTTCTTTTTGACTGCTGTTTAAATCTTGCAGGATATAATTTATTTATTTAACAGTGTTGTTCTACCAGGTCTTCTGTGCCCTTCTGTTCTATTCAAACTATCTTATCTTTACCACAACTTTTTTCAACACTGTGTCAAATTGTTTCTATTTCTTCTAGCATATGCTATTTTATCCACTTTTTGGGTTTACCCTCTTGACATTAATCAACATCTATGTTGCATCTTGATTCCACCTTTCTGCCTTTTTTCTCTTCTTTTACTTAGGTTCATCTTTAAAACTTGTTTATTTTCTTGCATAGGTGTCAACTGCTTGTTACATTGTTTCAAATATTTTACATAAAATCAGATAGAATTTTTGCAATGTTTTGTTTCTTCAATTTCTTCATTAGAATCTCCCTCATGTTTTGAAGCATTTTGAGCTTCTTCCTCAATTTTGCTCTAGCCAGTTGGTTATCTATTTTTCTGCACCAACACTGTTTCACAACATACCCATACATCATGCAATGGTGACCATTTTTAGTTGATGTAAACATCCATTTCATTTCCGTTGTTTCTGTCTGGTAACCGCTATGTCCTCTTGTGAGTTACTTCATGTGCTGAGTAAGTAGGCCTACTATCAGTGAACATGGCACAGGAGTAGCTCTTGATAACCATGCAGTGCTACAAAGTTACATTATTTCAGTCCGTGTGTGTCACAACATATTTTTGAATTCACACCTCCCATTAACAGTGTTATATAATGCATGGGAATATCAATGAAGACATCCTGGCACTGGTAATAGTATCTGGCCTATACCCTTTCACCACTTGCTCTGTGAGCACATAGACTATATAACCAAAATAACCTTTGTGTCACTCTATAAAACCTTGTTAGGAAATTGTTATCTCCAATCATTTTGAAGATACGTTTGTCCAAAATTTGACATTGTCAAATAATATGTTAGTTATTAATTATTTTTATTATTATTTAAGATAAATCCTTGAAAAAATCTTGGGATTTACTTATTTCTTTTAATACTTCCAGAAAAGTTATAGAATTATTGTACTGGTGGCAAATATCCTGGAAAATCAGAAAATAGTCCTGAAAAGTCTTGGATTTTCAATTAATTGTTCTGTAGCAGCCCGACTACTAGCAAGTTATAGGTATATATGCCATTAAAGACTGATGAGACAACTTGAGGTCACTCGTTTAAGTAGATATGTAGTTTATATGTTGTTATTCAGTACTTAGCAAAAGTTGTTACAAGATCAGGATGGTGACTCAATTCTCGTCTTGTGACTAGTTTCAAGGCTGGCTTTGGTGGAGTTCCTTCACCAAGAGGCTTTAACAAAAGTGGCAACATTGGTCTACGATTGTTCAGATTTCAAATATTTTATTGTATCATCATTCACCTTATGGTGTATTTATAAAATTGGTTTTCTTTCCATGTTACTATTTATATGTTATTTATACAACTTTAGTAAGCATGGAACAGAGTTACCTAAGCATGATGTCAAAATTCTAGAGTGAAAATCATAACTTTACCAATTGTTAAGAAGTATACAGCTAACACATACACTTTTTCAAAGCTTTAATCATGCCTATCAAAGCATTGTTATTTTTGAAGCCAGTTTATGATTTCATTAACAGACCATTGTTTACAAAAACATTTTATGCTTCATACTTATAATTACTCTATGTAAGCCCCCCTGTTTGCATTTTGGAACTTAGAAAAAAATCTTTTTTGATGTGGATGACATAAACTTGTAGAGTTCATAAGATTGCAACAACGTCTGGTTGGTGTTCTTAAATTTAAACATAGCTTGACTCACCAAACAATTTTCTAATCTTCTGCTTCCAGTAACTTCAGCTTGTGTATCTTATACCTTATACTACCAGCTTTTCACTTTTAACATGAAATGTGCAAGAAAAGTCAGTATTAGCCTGCCCTATAAAGAGGTAAAGAACTACAGTTCTTTAATTAACAAACAAGATGGGTACCAAATGAGGCTCTTCATATCTTGATGGGCAGTTAAAAACACTGATTCGTGAAAACAACATTTTGAATAAATTTGCATTCATGCCTGCTATTGTTATAAAGAATATGGTGCAGAGGTTGGTAACCTTTTGTCAGTATTATCACCAAACATGAACCAAAATTTTTACCCCCTTCCCAAACAATTGGTGTTCTTGAAACTTAGGCACTATATATATGATTATTTTGGGGGGTAAGTTCTCTTCTCTTATGAGCACCCAGGTTATTTAAAATTTGACTGTTTGCTCTTAGTGTTATGAAAGGTAAAACCTTGCAGCAGCTGTCAATCAATTTTTAATCTTCCGCTTTCATTGACTTGAGCTTGTATATATTATATAACCCGCTTTTCAATTTTATCATGTAATTTTGTAAGAAAATTCTATACAAGCAAGTTCTGCAGTTATTAATTTGTCTTATAAATGCCAATGGCGAGAGCATCATGTGATGTTGTTTTCCTTCATATGTCAGGTTCACATACTAATTTTTACAAAATGTTTTTTTAGTTCTTCAACCACAGTTTTCTTTCCTTTCGAAAATCTATTGCTCCTCCCCAAATGCCTCTTCTGATCTCAAATTGTGACACAAATTGCTGTCAGCTGGTCCACATGACCCTGGTGTAAGAGTCACTGGTCTAGTGGAAGAAGTATGAAATATTTCTATTATTCTGTTGACATAGTTAAATGCCAATGCTCATTGATAATATTAAATTGCCACAAAGCAAACCAAGTCAGGGTCTGTCTTATGCAAACCCTGAAATTTTGAAAATGTAGACTGTAAATGAAATGTTAATGGCTTGTGAAAAAACTGAAAATGACAAGGGGTTTCACTCTGAAGCCTGGTGAAAAGTGGTTACCAGTGACAGACTTATTTTTACAAGATATTTTTTACATTTTATATTGAATGAGTGCATTTTTATATCTGGTTAAAGTAAGGAATGTTGCTGTATGCAGGGAAACAAGGGGAGAGCCTCAAAAAGCCCAAGAATAAAACTGATTATTACCCATTGCCTTAATTCATATCAAAATCCTATAGCCATTATTGCCAAAAGGGTGTTTCTAATCATAAAATCAAATCATTTCATGATTCAGACTGATTTGGTCATTTTATATTCACAGCAGCATTTTTTAACTACTCTTCTTTATCCCAGAAGTTCTTTTGAAACATGATAGCATCTCCCATATTGACATGTAGAAAGGAGTTTGGAATTTTGATTTACTGGGGTTAGTTATTGTCAGCTTCTCTTGTATGCATATATATATGTATTGGGTACAATATTTGCATACATCAATAACTTCCTAGTATCCTTGTCTCGCTATGGCAAGTGGTTTTGTAGTGAGCCCCTTTGAGCATTTCACATTTTTGTATATTTAAGTAATTAATTGCAAGTGTTTTGAGTAAGTAAATGTTTTGATATAGTATTTACCTTAAGATGCTGAACATATATACAAATGTAGCCTGTAAACGTGATTTTCTCCCAACTATGGTAGAAATTTCTTTCATTATTTTACCTTCTTCCCTGATTTGCAGGATCAAGAGCAAAACATTCAAGAAAAAGGTAAAGTTATATACTGATTCTTATTGGATTATTTACCACCATATTCAAGTATTGATATATTAGTTCTTGCAAAAGACATTTAACTCATAAGATTTCTCCATTTCGTATAAGAAATTCTCATAATTTGAGAATTTGAGAAATTAGGGTTGGCCTCAGGTTACCATTGAGGAGGCAATGTAGTAACATGCCAGCAACAGCATGTGATCCAGATTAACCTTATGTAGTAATTGTTCGTTTTTTATAGCACATTTTAAATAATATTTTCAAGAATAATTTTACAATATATTACAGCTTTTCAAATATTATAACTGGCTTGACCAATAGATATGCATTATTTTTTAAGCAATACAGTCTTCCTTAATTCCCTCTAAGGTGCTGTAACCCACACACCAAGGATCATTGCAGTGGATGATGCTCATTGCATAATGTAAACTCTAAATTTACTGTATATATATATTCCATTACTTACAACTGATAAGTTTTAAGATAAATATTTGCTGTACATATCATTTCATTTTACAACAATTTCATTCACTTCTTTTGTTAGCACTAAAGAATCATCACCAATAAAAAGCAATGGAAGGTAATTTATATCTAAGTCAGAATTCCCCTATAAACTTTATCAAATAACAAATGTACACAAACTTTTGTTTCACATTTAAACGATACAAGTATTGAAACCCTAATGCCAGTTCCTACTTGCATGTTGGTATTGTAGCTGTGCTTCTTGCCCATAAAACCTGTGAAATGTTTTACTCATCATTGATAGGTATGTATTATAGATTTAGAAATATATTTTAAGATTAATTCAAATTTTTATGTCTTAAAGTAGAAAGTGTGTCTTCCTAATCAAACAAGTGTCTTACAACTTTAACTAATGCCCATTTTTACAAGGAAATATATATATATTATGGTCCTTTGGCATTAAACTTATGGGCAAGAGCCCGAGAGAACAGATTTTCTAATTTGCAAATTCAAGTTTTTTATTCATTAATACCATACCAATAACTATCATAACAACATTACATAAAGCCACAAATTTGTAATGAAAGGAAAATGTTTATTGGAACATGCTAGGTTATTAAAAAGACATCAGAAGTATTGTAATGTTATAACACTTAGAAATCAAGAAACTGTTTAAGTAACTAGCATTAAATCCAACCCAAGTTTTTAAAATTTTATATATATTTTTACATATATTTATAGTGTGTGTCAGATTATATTTATTCTGGGAGTTGTGTTTTTAGAATTTTAAGCTTAAAGAAGAAACAAGCATTTACTGAGATGATTAAATATTTTGTTAATGCTACCACATTTTTGTCAGCTTTGATAGCAGACAGTCTGAATCAGACTTGAAGCCTCTGCTGCACGTTTGGTAAAGCTGTTTGTTAAATGTTAAATTTGGGAAAGTAGACTATAGAAATAATATATATTTATAGTCCAACTGTAGACCAAAACTTCAACACTATCCAGAAACAAAGTACAATAAAGAGGAACCTTACTTATCATTGTTTTTGGATTTAGTTAAAGGGGGGAAAGGGGAAGCACTCGCCTGCTGTTAGCCAGCCTCTTAATGTTGGTAAATCAGCCATTTCCCAAGTTTAGCCAGATAGAGACTGGCTCTCAATTGAAAGAGAGGCTATTGTAAATGGTTGTTGAGCAGATTAGAGTGTTGATTCATAACTGTACATTATCAATTGCAATCAACTTTTGCTTCAAGTCATCCTATTATATATACCAGCACTATTCTGAATATGGTGTCAGAAGTGGGATTCGAACCCACACCCACATTTGTGTATATATAACTATATTGTTATGTGTGCAGAAATCATTCAAAAAAATATATAAGTATTTTCAGTATACATTAAAAAGTCAAGGAACATATCAGGTGTCTTGCAAATGATTACAATGCAAACCATGAATTATATGGTAATCTTGAAGGAGCATACTAGGCTTTGCAAAAAGGAGAATATTTTTGTGGTAAGACACAGCCAGCAAAAAGAGGATCTGAGCTGATATCAAAGTTTTTTATTTAGTGATTCACAAAGAGCTAGCAAAAAGGGAAGGTCTTGTGTGACCAACATTAATTATATCAGGAAAAGCATTAGGCTTGACTGTGAAAATCTCGGATACATTATCAGTGACAAAGAGGAATGGAAGAAATTGGTGAATCGTGTTCAGAGAGACTGGAATCAAGCCAAATATTGATGTCATAGGGAACACAAATTTAATATTTGATGTTGAGTAATTCAGTAGGCAAGGTTTCCCAAAATATATATATTATTACTGAGACAGACTTCACCTTTGGCAGCCAACATTGTCTCTGACATTGCAATTAAACTAACTATTTCTATGCTTAACTTAAATGGAAATCAAATATTCAAAATTCAAAGTACTGGCTTTGCATATGCAGTACATACATATTTGTATATACTCTTTATTTTTAGCGTATCCAAAATTCAGCTGCTTGAGCTCCATTTTTGGTCAACATTTTAGCTACATGTGATGTATGCAAGTGATATGAGGAACTGTGTTCAGTATTACTTATAGACCTTAACCATTGTCTCCGTCCTTCAGGGTGAAACCATCTTGCCATCACTATCATGGGACTATGTGCTCCAGTTATGTTGATAAGCACAAGCTTTTCTACTACACGACCAATGTACCATTCAAGTATGAGAATAAGCTGATGGATTCTTTCGGTGATCTTGAGTCCATGCTGTCAGATCGCTGTATAAACTTTGCACTCACAGTAAAGTGCTATCAGTGGTATCCGCAATGTGAAAGTAGAAAAGACCCAAAACCCAAGACTATATGTAAAAGTGATTGTAATGCAATGCAGAGGACAGTTTGCAAGGAGGAATATGCTTCAGCAATAGGTGACTCTCACATGAAGATGTTACTTCCAGACTGCTCCAAACTACAGGATGTTGGTGGATGCATTAAGCTTGATTTGCCAGGTAGGTGAATTTTCTTATTCTGCACTGGAAGTATGAAAATTGTGATATGAGCTTGTAACACTAGTAAAATTGTGGAAGAGTTCTTATCTATCACAGATCATGAATAAATAGACTTTAGGCATCATTGTGCCTTTGTACTGTATTTTGTCTTCCTAAAAGGCCAGCAAAATACCACACAGGAATACAAGTGGTCAAACAAAACTGAAATACACAGACCACAGTATACAATGCACATTGAGCATGTTACTCAGAACAAATTATCCACAATTTTAGAAATTGTGGTAGATTGCCATGACAAGTTTTAAGTACTTTTCCAGGGTGTTTGTAACTAAGTCAGTACATGTTCTTCAGTTTTCAAAAGTAAAACGCCAAATATAGAAACTTTATTGACAATGTTTCGTCTAACAGACTTCTTCAGGTCACTACTGAAAATTGGCTAAACTTGGCTTTATACAAGACTCTTGATACACCAATATCTATACATATTTTGTAATGATATCCAAAAAGAAATGTTAAATGTCCTACCTAAGTAATTGTTTGATGGATTCGAATTACCTAATTCGTATAATTTAGTTGAGACCATCAGCGATTGTGATTTGCAATGGTGGTCCAATTGTAACCGTTACTCAAAGTTCACTTGTCTGATTTCATTGGACAATTTCTCAAGAATTTGCTAGAATAAATCCATGCATGCCTATTGAGATGCTCTTTGCTTATTCACTTTATGAGCTGTACATATCAGAACTAATACTTCCATACTATTGTAATAACTGTTGGTTTTAACCATGCTGTGATTCAGAAAGTTTTGAAATTTACTTTACCTGACTTTATCCTTTATCCTTTTTATGTAACGTTTATCACACCTGTAATTGCTGTTATGGTGAAATACTCAGATATAATTTTATTCCATTTCTTTACCCATCATAGAGGCTAATGTCAATTACTAGGGGCTACAAATTTAGCGGTGAAATTATTTTTATCTCCCCCTGAATGCAACATCTTTAATGGTGCTATTGCCTAGGTAACTTATTACTACAAAAAATCAATGCCACTGATTTGTTCAAGCTGCGTAACAATGTAGCAGCTATTCCTTTACCAACAAATGCACTATGGCATTTGACTTACATGGGGTATGTTAATAAGCCTAAAAATGCAAGTTATGGTGACAGAAATTATGCCTAGAAATTGTATTGCATAGAGTCATGTGTCCCTTCAAGTTTTCTTGGGTAGCAAACACTGCTGAGGCATTTTTGTATTATAAGATATGTCAGTTATTTTCATGGCAGTATGTATCTGAAGAGTCATTCCCATGGTCTGTTAGAAATTTAAAATGCTGTATGACCCTTCACAATTGCAGTGCTGTAGAATTTGAGTGCTGGAAGCCACTTCAAAGGTCATTCTACAAGAGAATCTCTGAACATAGAAATATACAAGAATAATCACAATGGAATGTGTACAAGAAGGTCCTGTTATATTTCAGATATACACTCCAATTGAAGTAACAATGCCCCACGTGGGCACTAATTGTGTCTTGTAGAAAAAGCTATAAGAATATTAACGCCAATATCTGTTGAACACAACAATTATGGAGCAGCAGCTCTTCTGTTATAAAAACTTTTAAACTGAAAATGTTTGTATAAGGAATGTGTAATGTTGTGATGCAAAATGTATATTGTACAAGAACAAATATGCATAGACCAAATGTGCATGTTCTCATAAACGTTTTAAGCCTTTCACCAGGTATTTTTGAAGAACTGGTTGTCAAGCTGCGTATTGTTCTTTACACTTCGTCTGTATGTACTTGCGAAGCAGCTGTATTTAAACAAAAATGTGTAGTATTTCAAACATCTGGGGCATTTATGGGTATTAAAGCCAACTACTCATAGCATCACTTCATTATCGTCATTATCGTCACTTCTTTCATTGTCATCACCTCTGTCATTTCCATCACTTCTGTCATTGTCATCAGTTTTGTCAGTGTCATAACTTTTGTCTCAGCCATCACTTTTGTCATTATCATCATTTTTGTTATTATCATCATTTTGTCATTGTCATCATTTTTGTCATTGTCATCATTTTTGTCATTATCATAATTTTTGTCATTATCGTAAATTTTGTCATTGCCATCAATTTTGTCACTGTCATCACATTTGTCAGTGTCATAACTTTTGTCACTACCATCACTTTAACGCCATCAATTTTGTCATTATCATCAATTTAGTCATTGTCATCAATTTTGTCATCGTTATAACTTTTGTCAGTGTTATCGCTTTTGTCATTGCCTTTCCTTTTGTCATTGTCATCACTTTTGTCAATGCCATCAATTTTGTCGCTGTCATCACATTTGTCGGTGTCATAACTTTTGTCACTACCATCACTTTTGTCAATGCCATCAATTTTGTCATTATCAACAATTTTGTCATTGTCATCAGTTTTGTCATCGTCATAACTTTTGTCAGTGTTATCGCTTTTGTCATTGCCTTTCCTTTTGTCATTGTCATCAATTTAGTCCTTGTCATCACTTTTGTTATTGACATCACTTCTGTCGTTTGCATCACTTCTGTCGTTGCAATCCTTTTTCTCACTGCCATCACTTTTGTTATTGCCATCAATTTTGTCAATATTATTGTCAGCATTATCATTGTCATGAAGAACAGATCATCATAATCATCGTGATCATACGTACCCTTGCCCCCCCCCCACACACACACACACACGTTTTGCATGCATTATTGTTACCATTGTTATCATTCTCATTCTTATTAATGATTATCATGATGATGATGATCATCATCATTGGTGATACTGGTCAATAACATAATCCTTGTCTGCATCAATATCTTTATACCATCCTTGTCCACATCAGTTTATCATAATTGCCACCACGACGACCACCATGATCACTACCACCACCACCATCATCATCATCATCACCATCACCATCATCCTTTCGGTAATAATCTAATGTAAAGTTACAGAGAACACATTATATGAACAAGATTGAATTTCTCATCATTGATTTATGACCTATCAGTCTTATTGGTTTTTTTGATATTCACTAGATTCAACTGCTGATCAGCCTGTGGACAGCTCAGAGAAGTTGGTTATACATGAAAAGCGAAGGGCAGAAACGGAGCCTTCGTCAGATGCACTATCAACAGCAAGGCCAGTTACCAAAGCAATCACAAAAGAAGCTACAAGAGTCACTACAAAGGAAACGACAACAGCAACTGCAAGACCATCAACAAAGACAACTGCAAGGCCCACAACAAGGATTAAAACTGCAACACCAGCTTTGCAGTCAACAGTAAGGAAAACAACGCCTCCTCTGTCGACGAGTTTGCACAAAACGTTACACACAGATCCCACAAAAGTTCCCGCTACTACCTCAAAAAGTGTTGAAAGTGTGCATAAAGGAACGCAGCCGATATCATCTGGACGTAAAATTGTAAGATAATTTCTAATTGTATAACTAAGCAAGTTTCATTTTCAGTACTCATTAATTTTTGTTGTGTTGATTATTTGAGCGTTATGTGTGCTATTACTAAAAGTTATTTGTTCTGTTAATATATGATATATCAGTTTGTAACTTTTAGGATAGGTTTAGGAAGATGTTTGCATACTACAACTATCGTCTAGTGCACAGACCTTTGGTTAATTATGTCATAGCAGTGATGTCTTTGGGTCTCTGGGGTGTCAAAATTATGTTTAACCTCTGAACAATAGCTTGTGTATGCTATCTAGGAAGGTTTAATTATTTAGTATATCTGCATAAAATGTTTTCTGATAAAATATTTTTCTTCCTGTCGTTGGCTCCATCGTTTGTAAGGGATGCCAAGCAACTCAAGCTTGCTCTTTGTAAATCTGTAATTCGCAAGGTGGCAGTATTTCCAGTATTGCGAAAGGGGATACGTTGGGTGTAGTGTTCGTTAAAATAATTGGTGGCCAAATCAATCACAACTGGATAACTGAAGCAAGTTCGGCGCTTGCTACTCAAAACCAGCTCTTGGCTCATATAGCCTGCTCTCGCAACTAAGTAGAGGCGCCCGTGTAACCATGCACCTTTTTAGATTATGCGCCCTACATGTTCTTCCTTCATATACCCGTTAGGTTGCTTGGGAATTGGAGTCATGTTTACTCATGTCACACGTACATTATAATATAGCCCAACTGAAGGTTTTGTAGTAACCCCACTACTGCGATCATTCAACGAATATATGGTGTAATGAATCAATTAATCAATCAGATTAGTCAATCAATTCATCATTCAACTTGTAAAATAGTTAGTTAATCAATCTGACAATGATTATACTCATCTATCCATTGGTCAATTAGTCAACCAATCAGACAATACAATACTGACTCCACGTATAACACATTATCCCTCATACATCACACAACATGTGAATGTCTCGAGTGTATGTTTTAAAATCTTAAGTGCTGGGACTAAAGGATGCATTGCCGATGGAGCTATGATCTGGAAACCAGAATCCCCTTACTGTCCTCCAGAGAAATGGTGCAAGGAATCTTGTTACGAGGGTTAGTATTCACACACCCTAATAGCAAATTGTATTAACCAAATGTCATGAATGAGTCCACGTAAATTTCTTCCCTGTATGTGTATATCCTTCTTTTATTTCCCAGGATACGGAGGCTATTACTCCAGTGATAGCCAAGGTTACTGACAGCACAGATGGTACCAATTTATCAGAAGAAGAAGGTAATGTTCACTGAATCTTGTAAAGTATTTTCTGTGGTGATGTATTATTGTTACTATTTTTGCAACTTTGTGCGGGAACAGGTTATCATTCAAGGGCGATATCAATGTTATATTCCTATTCCTGTAGACATGATTCAGTTATCGTCCTTTTGAAAAAGAGAAGTCCTGTCAATATCATTGAATGGCGGAGGTATAGCAGATTTTTGCTTCTTTTTATTCCTAGAAAGAAGAGAAGACAATAGAGATATCTTTAAAAATATTCTTGTGTTATCATGCTGCCGCCTGCAACTTGCAGATCCAGTTCATATTTTGATCAATACTTTGTTCAGGTGACCTAGCTGAAATGTATCAGGGCGTGAGATTTGCCGTTACCTAGAGTGGCATACCAAGGTTTCTGATAAAGCGCTCTTCAATTTCACTTGAAATCTTTCTTGAAGAGTTCGGGTTGTTTAGAGGTACAAAACCACGTAAGAAGCATCAAAGCAGCACAAGTGAGACAATCAGCCATTAGTAATTTCCATGCCATTGTAGACAAATGAAATCAACAACTGTCTTTGAAACGTACATTTAGCGTAATGTAGTCGTTACTGTGGCTCTGTTATCGCTCTTTTTCTTTCCACGAGATCCTTGTCTACCTTGCCTTGTTATTATTACTTAAGGGAAGAACAACCACAGGTTACGAGATGTAAGAATGAGAATATTGTTGATTACGCCCACACTGTTGCTTCAATGACAAATTGCAAACTCGGGAAGTAACATGATAGGAGGAAGTAAGGAAATTTTTAAAGATAAGAGATAGCCCAACGATGCATCACAGTGCTCTCTGAGTCTGCGTGCAGGGCAGGGAAGGGTCAGTTATTCGGCAATACGCGCCCACTGTCAGTTTTAGGTGCTAAAGCGAGCGTAATATTTGTCTTCAGTGGATAATACGGCTGTACTATCAGCGTTCAGTGAAAAGTACATAAGTCGGAAAGTTATCTCTACACAATTAAAGAGTCCTCCTTAAGATTGCGGAACCCGTTAATGTGCTTTTGTGTGTGTCAGTGTCTGCATGCCTTTTTCTACGTTATTATTTCAGTCAAACATGAGTGCATTGACTCAATATAAATACGGTGTTACAAATACCTTTAGCACAGCGAAGGAATTTTAGTTGGTCAAAAATACTCAAAAACTTCTAGAGAGCATTTTGGCAAACTCTTTGAAAAAGTATTTGATAGACTATTGCGGATATTTGTGTGATATTCATGGAAAATGGCTTTTCTCTCGCTTTTATTCCATAATAATTTGTTTTGTGGTGTGTTTCGTTAACTCAAGCAAGATATGTGATAGGTATTGTTACAACTACAATAGTTGTCAACACCCAAGATATGCCAAAACCGTAACTAAACAAGAAATTGATTGTAATCTTCCTGGCAATGTGTTACATGTATTTTCTTATTCTAATGACAGATAAAGGCGGCAAAGGTGTTTCAACAGCCAAGCCAAAAGCGACTGCTCCCACAAGTAAGTTAAACTTACTACTGATGCACCAACGAGTATTGCAACATACATCAATGCTCTTTTCCCAGTATCCTGTTACTCTCTTTTTGTTATGTGTCGAAAGCCTGATTTTGACAATTGTATCTGGTTCTTAGATAAGAAACAGTACCGTGGGTCTGTGTGCAGTTATTTGGAGAGAATCTGTCGGACGCAACAGTTTTAATGATTCCGATGAATTGCTACGGGAATTGGCAATCTCCAGTTCATATTTGCAAGCTATCTGTCATATGCAAGGCCGGTGCTACGAGGGGGGGAGGGGGTGCAACACCCCCCTGGGGGCACTCCAAAAGTTTGAAGTCGGCAAATTAGGATCCTCAGTCGGCAAAACTTGCAAATGCTTCAGAAACAACTCTCCCCTCTCACTCGGCATCTGCAACATCCCCACAGCAGTATTCTCTCGACACGGCCCTGGTCATATGCTTCCTGTTCAGTGTTGTAATCCTTTACCAGTGTCTTCGTTGCTTCGAAAGAGTTTTGGTTTGTGAGTGGGAGAGAGACATATTGCAGTATCGATGACAGTGGCGCTTTGTTGAACTGTATAGGAACTGATTAGAACTTCAGAAATTAGCATTGGTGCTCCCGAAGACAGGTTTGTTTATTTGATGATTTTTATGTGTTAAGGTATTCGTTATCTGTATGTGTTGTTTCCCCTTTTTGTACGTTTTGTATATCTATGCCATTTGTTTATGTTTGTGGAGGTTTTTATTTAATTTATTTACAATGATTTGCACGAAATATATTTATTTCAGTTTTGTAAACGGATACCAAAATGTGACATGCAAGTAAATAAAGAACAGGAATTGTCATACTCAAATGTCAAATCACAAGAGTATAAAAGAAATATGGAAACTTTTTAGAACCTTGCAGGCCTTTAGTAACCTTCGGATGGAACATATTTTCGTATGGTGTTAGTGTCTGACAGGAAGTAGGTAGTACTTTTCCATACCGAGATAAAAACACCAATCTGATTGAAATGGGTCGTAGAGAATACTTTCATGTTTTTGTTACAATATGGTTAAGGTTTTTAACTCAGTCATAGTTTTGCGAGTTTTTGTCAACACGAGAATTGAATGAGAATGCGAACTTTGATTAAATTGTTGTGACCCATACACTTTCCAGGATAGAGTTGCATTTACGGCGCTTTAGAAATAGAATAGAATTTCAGTCTTGGAAAGGAAAAACTCGCATAACTGGACTTTAATATGCCTTATATTTGCATAAGAATAGTTTTAACAAACTTAGGGTTTCATAGCAATGGTAACAGAGATATCTGCAATGGAAATCTACCATCTGGAATTACATAGTTGTCGTCAGAAGTCATCGTATTGACAACAAAATCATGATACTACTCATCTGCTGTATGTTATCAACTCGTTCACTTGCCCTTCTGTTTAGAGAAGCTGGTTTACACTTTACCATATATCAAATTTCATACACAAGCTATGAATTCCTTATTATTGGCATTGCCTAATCAATTGTGGTTATTTACGATCCACTGCATTCAATAAACTGTCAGGTGTTAAATTCAGGTTATTCGATTGAAGTAATAGCCATGTAAGGGTTTTGAAAACTTTATTGTAGAGTGTAGCATACGATCCTGAACATTAGACCTTGATAGCGAGCAACGTGTCAAGAACATTCGTACATTATAATGCGAGTTATTAATCCGAGATATATGCTTTGCATATTGTTGACTCGATATAACATTTATGGTAAGTTATAGATAATAGTGTAGATCAGTTTTAAACAATTCCTACACAACCAGCTTCTTGCGCTGCGTAATGGTTTTTAGGCAACTGGAGCGACACATTTTTTCCAGTTTGTAGGCCACTTAAACACAACACTCGTTTACAAGCAGATCCCTATCGCTAATAACGTCTTAACAAATATCACATGGAGTCGTGATCATTGGATACAGTTATTATTAGTACTGTCACACTTCAACTATTTGTTTGTGATCTGGTTCAGAACTCCAACGTCGTATGAACTATGGCCTCAATACAATGGTGTAAAAGATTGCAACATACATCGAAGGATTTGATGATCTAGTTCAGTATTTGTTACATTATCAATCGTACATGCGCGCAAGTGCGGTAGGTCAGTGGAATTGTAAACTAGAATGCGGAAGACACTCATTCTCTCCTTTTGACGCAGGTTATTTCTTGTTTACCATTCTTTGTTATGTACATTGCTCTGCTAGAAGTGTTACGCTTTATTGGACAGATTGTTAGAAGTAAAGTATCAGATAGTAAGGGCGATTCTCCCGGTGTAAGTGGCAGATACTATGTAGCTGCTGAAAATTATGAATACTAATGTCAAGCGTAGGCTGAAATGAAGGTGAAGAGTACAAGAAGGGTTTCTGAAAACGGGGTCATCTTGCCTCAAGGTGGTAAATTTTATTATGGCAAGAGGTCAATGAGATGATGAGCTCTCGTATGCTCTCGTGACCGTTATTTTCTGGGATCTTCTCGTTTCCTATATATTCATCGTAATAGCTTTCTAATTTCACTCCATACGATTGGTGA
>JAAAKM020000563.1:5089-16224 GCA_010016025.2 Alatinidae sp. Z8VKAUB7J3 | reverse complement strand
TGTGGCTGATTGATTGTGCCAAATATATATATATATATATATATATATATATATTATTAGTATATATATATATACTAATTAAATGATATCCAATGCCCAGGTAAAGAATATGGGCACAGCATCAGTAACAGTGACATCAATTATCTATCATCTGTTACAGTGAACAATCTTTATTGCAACCCCAATAATGCTTTACAAGAAGTTTCATAATAACAAGATATATTTATATCAAAAGGTATAGTAAAGAAACTTTTTCCTTCTGTCTTTGTTGTCGACGGTTTCTTGGCTTTATGAAAACGTGTTTATGAAACTTTGTTAAAATTGGGATGGAGCAATAATGTAGATTTCCTACTTGCTTTAAAATGAAAAAAGACGTGCCAGATTAATGAAATCTTGCAGATACGTAAACAGATGAGCTGCTGCGCAAAAATGTCTTCCTCACTCTCGCTTTATTGTCAACAAAATATGTAAAAGGGATAAAGGTTAGATGGCTTTAGAGAGCGTTGATATTTTGGATCAAACGATAAGATCTTTTTAGATGTTTTGAAAATCTTGCTTTCATGAAGATATATATTCAGCAGTGTAAACCTGTTGTTTTCGCGTAGCTACGGTATACTGAAAATAATCGAATGCCGTTAAATTTTCAGCAAAGTAACAACAAAATATGTTGGACTTTAAACTTAACTTAATAAAAAGTACTTTTTACTTGTTATAGCAATTTATGATAACTTTAGCATATTACGCAATGTTGAAAAATCCCCCTTTTGATTTTTTTTTAACTTTACCTAAAAATGTAAAGCTTTTTGATGTGGAATACTTGAAAAAAGCCATTGAAGGTAAAAAGGACAAATCAGTCATTTTAGAGGAAAGGTGACTAGATAACTGTTGCTCTGGAAAATTTAAAGCAAATAATCCAAATTTATCGGTCAACTACTAAGATGACAAAGAATCGAACATCTTGGCTAAACAAGCAGAAATATAAGTGGGAAAGAGACAAAAATATTTGAAAGTTTAGATAGGTGGCACGAGGCTACAAATACCGTCAATATCATCATTTTTCTTAGGAAAAGGAAGGTGTTGAGAGGATACTTGCCAATGTCGGATGGAAAGGCACCTTTTGGTGATGAAAGGGATAATTCCTTGGAATAAAAGCTGCTTGAAGTCAGGCTAAGTGATTCTAGATTATTCATACCTTTTGTGACTTACTGTATGCAAGAACGCGCAAGGAAAACGTTCAGACTTTCTGAGGAATACCTACATATAAAATAAAAGATCTAAAAATTGAGATTATGGTTAATAGAGTGCAGCACTCTTCTATTTTTTGCAAAAAGAATGTTTACAAAAAAAGTGGAAAATGTTGTTGCATTACCAAATGTAAATGTTTACTGGGTGATGAAACTACATTCAAAAAAAATTTCAGGTCGTACAAATCTCAAATCAAATTAATTCTAAAAATTTAAGACATTTTCAATAGATTTCTATTACTGATTGATGCAGATATGTATCCAATTATTGTTTACCGTATTTAATTTTCCTCGTTCATTTTTATTAAGTAAAACGGTAGCATATGATACTTTAGCATATCACTGCCTATTTCAGTTACTTTTATTAGTACTTTCTCATTAAGATCGTTTCGTTGCTATTGATATTTAATAATTTTGCTTCAACTGCATGACTCCATATTTTGAATAATATTTGCTGTTATTATCCTTCTACATGAATAATGAACTTAAAAATTATGAGTTTAAGATGAAATATTTTGATCCCAAAATGAATATCTGAATTAAATTTGACAATTCTAAAAAGTGCATTTCCAAGTTTAAATTTACAGGCGGCTATACTTCTCATCTTAAATATTGTTTATCCGTGACAGCCATCTGATTTAGCGTTGACATAGGGGTTCTTTAGAAAAATTAAACATTTCCTAAAACTAGTGTTAGAATGAAAGCTTCCAATTATTCTATGTTTTAATCTTATGAGGCATATAATTTGGGTGGGAGGGGTTACAATTTTGTGTACGCTTATCTAGATAGGGCGTTCCTTTTGGGGTGCCTGCTCATAGTATAACGGTACATATACTTATCCTTTCTTGTGCTTAGTGAACTTACGTTCTGTACAAAATTGGATTAGGTAGCACATGCTTACAGGAAGTCAACATTGATGGATTGATGGTGCTTCAAGTACAAATGCTATCAAAGATCATCAAAAATAGGAAATGCCCTCCCACCTTAACACTAGAAACGGATCGCGTTTCTATAGCATCCTTTCTCATATGGTATCACTAATGTGGTCACAGATTAAGTCTGAACGGAAATCCCTAAATCCGAGTTAAGATGTTTATGTGATAAAACTCAATGGACACAGAATGAGTCTGAGAGCAGCTGAAGCCGTAATGAATCTGTTGATTCAAGATCTGTATGAAGTGGATGTTTTTACTCTTATGCATCTGAAGGATATAGTAAAGAAGGCGCTTTATCATCTGCAGCTTCTGGTAAAGGAGATCGATTCATAATATTCCTGGGGATAATACCTTAAAGTTTGTCTATCCGCTACAGACGTCTAATTCCGACCAACCTGGGCATCCAAAATTCATATCAAGATGACAAATATTGAAATGACAATTCATGATAAAGACGACCTCACATGGACAAGGAAACTCAGCATGAGAGGTTGGCCATGCCAGCCCTAAGTCGATAACTCTTATGAAGAATTCAATGGAGGAATTAACTTACAATCCTTAGGTTTGTCAGAATCCCGGTTACGCAATGTAAATCGGACAGTGTGAAATTAGAAGACTTGTGTTAGGCTTATACCCCAGAACTATTCATGGCGTTTATGCCTAGGGTGATGTTTTGACTTGCTTATCAGAAACGGGTGTGGATAGAATGATTGGTTTAAATCTTATTGTAAACTATTATATCTCATTCTGATCATCCTGTACCTTTAATCGTATCTTGCGTGCCATCTCCTCTGCTGTGACATTATTCAAGACACAGGAGGACGTATCAAAGGATCTTTGAAAGTTTTGTAGATATCATAGGCCATCCATTCACACAACAATAACCCTAAAATCCTGACTCACTAACTTCATGTACCGACTTTAATGCTGAATTCTCTATTTCATTACCGTCCTCCTTGCAGATCTAGAAGTAGCCTTTCGTCTCGTTTTAAACCTTTTCGAACTCTAGTAAGTGTCTTTGAATCATGAAAGAAGTCATGCGGGTACAGAGAGAGCACCATACATCCGCAACTAAAGTTGAATATGAATATTAAGAGTCGAGAGAATCAATAATTATGCATTTAAATAGACTTGCTACAATGTACACCCTCTTTGTGTATGGAAAAACGTGGGTACGTGTATATAACAGCATGCATTTATGCAACATTCGGTAGAAATAGCACATTAGTTGTTAGAAGACATTCTCCAAAGACGTTATAGTAGCATTGGTCGCATACGTTTGAGTGTCTTGTAATGGTTACTTTGCTGTATCTCTCTACACCATGGGTAATGAAAGAAGACACTTTTCGATTTCCACAATTAATGATTTGTTTTTACTCTTTTACTTGCTTCTTTTGTCAAACCCAACACTTAACATGGCAGAGACCTGGGCAGTCTTGTTTCGCCGCGTCATTCACTACAATTGCTTCTACAAGATGGCGGCGAAAATTGTAGCTTTGACACCTTCAATAAAGAAACTTAATATCAGAAGTCTAAATAATCATGTTGATAGTTTGACAACGATAAATTACGTATCAGCAGTACTTTACATCAATTGCTAATGTAGCAAATGAAAATACGAATGTTAATCGTTAAGTCTAAACCGGCTCTTAAAGCAAGGGTTGCTTGGCATTATAATGAACCTGGGTTCAAAATATGTATATAAAATAATAAATTTCGTTACTTGCAGTCTAACCAATACAATAAATTGTATCTAGTCTATTTTCTTGTGTAATACAATACATATGTATAACGATGTTCAAACTATTATTTACCATTTAAACTGTAAAAACAATGAAATATATTTTGAGAAAAGTGAGCATTAAGAATACATCCTTGTCGATGGATGCAAATTCTCATATTCTCATTATGAAAACTTATTTCTTAATCAAATATACACCTTGTGATTCTGATAACGGCCATTACACACTTAACTCCCCTTTTTTTTATCTCTCCCCACTTTTCAGATGCCATGATTTGCACTTTTCATTTATACCATGACAACAGTATTTGTAAGTTGGCGCCACCTGTGCATGCCTTTCAGGTTAGATTGCAACAATTTAAATATGTTTCACGTATTTGAAACGTCTGTGATTGCAATTTTGGCCGCCTTATTGATCTTCGTTAAGGATCCCTTACAGAGCTTATTCAATGAGTTAGCTCACCCAAAAGCAATTTCTCCTCGATTTTGCTCCATGCGATAAACACGTCTAACCTGCAAAAACAATTACTAGCTATTAAGATCTCTATGTCTTCATCGTCGTTATGCTGCAGTACTTCCTCATTGCAGACAAACTGATCCCATCAAATTTTGATCTTTAGAATTTGCCGCATATGTTATTGCTGTATGGTATGGACTTTGTCTGATACAAGATCGACGTTTCATAACCGTATTTCAGGAATGGGATCCGGCAATTATTTTATACAATTATTTTTGTAACAACTGTTCAATAATTAGTGTCAAATATTCGTAACAATTATGCTGCTTAAATGCTTAAGGCACTTCAACCTTTCATGAAGCATTCATTTCAAACCTAGCTACCATAATACTTGAAGCAGTGAACGTTAGGCAGGTTTTATCCCACCTTGAGAAAAGGCAGCGTCTTTACCCAACACAGGGTTTCTGTTTTCATATTTTTGATACCTAGCCCTATCCTCGTGGCACGTTTGCTGTAGGCTGTTGCCTGTAAGCTAATTCGTGTATCACTAAGTATTGCAATATTACCGGCGTACTAAGCTTCCATGATTAACTGTGTGAAAACTATTGATACTACGACGATTTTACAAGAGTCAAACCAATCACCATCGTAACGAACCTTAATCTGTATCCTAGAAGTGTAACTAATGTTTTCGAAAGCCAACCAGAGGAGGCCTGCCGTACACACGCCAAATAATGCTGGTATCAGTTAACAACCTAGCTTTACACCATTATTATACAGGAAAGGCTGTGATAGCTCCTCACAACAAAACTGACATTTCCCTCATCAAAATAATCATTAATCTTCTTGTTTTCACTTCCCTTGAGTTTATCAGATCTAAGTCACAAGCAGATTACTTTCGGTCTAAAAACTGTTGGAGTATATGCTTCTTATATTAAGTTATACATGTATACTTTTACGGTAGTTTATGTTTCAGAGGGAGAGTACGCTTAGACACTAGCAGAATATGGTCTGTAAAGTAGTGTATTCCTGTTTATGATTGTTGAATTAGGACTGATTATGGTTAAGTCACTATTTTGACAATGCAAATGCAGCAACATAATTTTATTGCTTATTAGTATGGTATCTGTTGCCGTTATGGCTAGCTTCTTTAGACCAGTAAAGCCCACGTCTTCACATCTATCTTCTTCATCACTCCGGTAAAATCGTATATTTTTTTTCTATTAGGTTTGCTGCACCAAGTCATCGTACTTCACTGGGAGCATAGATGTCCTTATTTACTTTTTCTAATTTACCAAAAGTAGCAGTTGCATACTCAGGTCGTATCGAGGGATCATTGCTGTTGGTTGTATGGAGATTAAAGATGCCAAGTGCAAGATGTATCTCTCTTTAATGCAATACGCAGACAGGTTTGACGGGAGTTTTGATCGTCGCGGGCGATAACAGTATACAGTTGCCACGAATGCTGTGGCATTTACTCAACCTATGATGACGATGTTGGCAAGTGCAATGGCAGCACAATTGGCAATAGCTCTTGCTTAATGTAAACAAAGCACAGGACTTAGGGTTCTTTTATTTATGGTAAATGTAATGTTGATTTGGCAAATATAATAAAGGACATGATAAATTCCACCATCGATGGCAATGGCTGAGTTGAAAAGTATTAGAATATTTAAATCAAATTTTTATTTTATTGTATATTGTATCACACTACAATATTGTAGTGCAAAATAAAATTTTGTAATTCATCACTTGTATTAGTCCGAAAAGTGGGGTGGTCAATCTGAATAAGTCGAGGAAAACATGTAGGAAACTGAAAAAACTGAAAAGTTTGGTCCACTTACGCTGGGTGTTTCGGATGTAGAGTTGGTTTACAATCTGGGCTCTAGTGTACAAAATTTAAATTTGCAAAGCTCATCTTGTAAAATCTTATCAATATGTCCATTCGGAAAAGTTTAGGTTGCTGGATTTCATCGATTTTATAATTTGCAAAAGTTTGTGTCAAAACGTTGCTAGTCCGGAGGACTCAAGAAACTTTCTCTTTTTTAAAAGTTCAATTCTCAGATTGAATTTTTATACTTGAGAGTAGACAATTATGCTTAAATATGAGTATGCCAATGCCTAATCTTGTAAATGTAAAAGTTGCGTCACTGTCAGCAAGTTGTGTAGGAGCATGCAATAAGCAACGAGGTTTTGTGTTGTGATTTTTCGTAACAAACGTGGAAGTGACTTTGATAGCTATTGTTTCCTTACGTACAAAGCGGAGGTACTCAACCTAAACAAGAGCGGTATCCTATCGATCACTAAATATGATAATATCAGGTTGGAGATGTAGCATTAAAACTCGATCTGACACAACTTATTCGACCGAGCATTTCAATACTATACAACTTTGCGTCAAACTATGGCAGTTGAATGTTGAATGACATTCCACTCTAATATCCTTGATTACAACATAGGGCTAAAGGATTTTGTCAATAAGGTAAAAGCACAACGTAAATGGGAATATGTCTGAAATTGTACATTGCAGGAATTAGAAAATTTAGTCTTAGGAAACGTTTATTGAAAAGGACGGTGTCTGGGTCTTGTCGGAGCAAAGGAGCAATAAAATTACATCTTAAAGAATGCAGTACACACGTCGACATTGCAACCGTCATGAAAGTGTTCTCTCTCTCTCCTGGGATAGCTATATTGCAAGATAGATTTTAGCTATAAACATTTTAACCACCATCACTTTCATTGTAGAGAAATGCTAGTTATCTCAACCTCCCCTTTCCTGTGAGCGTACTTTTGGTATTTCTTTATCACCAAGCTATTGTATAAGGTTATTCTTTTTATCCAGTAGGGACTTTAATCCCTCGATGCAAATATGAAAGTCCCGATTCCAAATTCTTCTCCAATTTATAAACTGCGCTGTGACATTCTAACACTACTTGATAATGGCAACTATGAAAGTCAAAACGTCGTGAAAGGATAACAAAAAGTCATGGGTTTTTGACGACAAAGTGACTAAGGACACGTGAACGAGTAACAACTCAGTTAACGAAACTAAGATGTAGAATCAATTTTAACAAAAGTTGTGAAAGAGATGGAATGCCTCCAAATTACAAGAAATAGTCCTGTCATACCAAGATGAGTATGATGCCCCTGGTAGCTCGGCAATTTACATAAGAAACAAGTGGTTTTGAGGGTCTAATACTTAGATAAAAAGTCTTTTTATTTTTTTGACTCTCATGATGATTATTTTAGCGGAGAGATTAAGGCAATGTCTTACTCACGTTCCATAGCACCTAAAAACAGGTTTCACAAACATCCTTCCAAAAACAACTTAGCTTCCCTTCATCTCCCAGCTAAATGATTCAAGAAAGACTATATCATTCTCAATATGTTTGTGTAAATGCAAAGATTAGTAATGAATTGCACCTGACATTTTCAGAGACATACAATTCTAATAAAATATTTTAGCACATATCGTCCTATCTATGAAGTGCTACTGTAAACGAATTGTAGTGAATCGTGATCATTCATATTTCTAAACAAGAGAAAATGATCGGGAAAAGGGAGTTATTACGGTAAAAAAGAAAGAATATCTTGTAGGAGATATGCATATGCTTATTAATAAAAATTGCATGAAAGTACGTCCATGGCATAAAAATTGGAAAAATAAGCTCCATATTCTGTTATGCTTGAGGTGTACAAAGATGCCTCAAATGATTTTCGTCCTAAAGTTTTACACTACTAATTAACTCAGTATAGTATGTTCAAATGCAGTCGACAGAATTTTAGCTAATAATATATTGTAATATATAATGGTAAAAGAATCTATTTATTTCATAATATTAGTTCTAAAAGTAGATCGTGTTGACACTACGACATTCAAAACATTGATGGGACAGTGAAAGAAAACATAGTGATGGCCGTTAAAGTACAGATGACGTGTTGCTTATTTTGAATTTATATTTATATGACAAATTATTAAACAGTTTTTCTATTTTCAATTTTTAAACCACCAAAATAATTTTCAGGCAATATATTATTTCAGATGAATGGATGCGTTTCCGTTACATATTTGGGAACCGCTGCTTTTAAGAATGGTCACTTCAAGATTAATGGCAAAGTTCTCATCACTAATAGCTAGTTCTCTTCATTTGAGAGCATCACAATCAGAGCGAGCGAAAGTGAGCGATTTGGATAAAACTGTTGGCTAGAAAACTGTTTCGGCGATATCGCTGCACTACTGCTCTCCAGTGCAAGTTTTAGGGGGTGCCGACTGTGCTGCGGCACAGGGCCCCTCACCTAAGATGGGAGCCTAAGAAGGGGCCCCCAAATCACTTTATGGCACAATGCCCCCTCTTGCCAAAAACCAGCACTGCTGCTCTCCTGTTCTATTTTTCAATGACACTATCTGTGCTTCATGATTGTTTTTTTTGTCTTTCATTCTCTTATTGGGATGACGACAAAATGGGCTGCTTACATAACCTTAAGTCAAGTTATTATGTAATACTTTCCATTTGTATAGCACGAAAATTAACAGCATTAACAGCTCTTTACCTTGAAAGTAATATATTGTTTTTTCCGTTTCAACAGTAAGTGTAGTAATGGGAATAGTGTTTGCGGGGTATAGGGACAATAAATGCACTTAAGGAAATAATTATTTCACATTTTTTTCACACAGTTTCAGTAATAAATACAACAAAAAATGTCTACCTTAGGATTGAATCACATTATTTTAGATATAAGACAATTTAAATTGCACATATAACCCCTTGCTAAACCGTACTTGTTGTTTCGGAAGTGTTGTGGAAGGACAGAAGAAAGGTCAACGGTAGAATCTGTTAGTGATAAACTTGGCCAAAGCAACTGTGAAACGATTTATTAACATCGATGATATAATTTGACATTAAAAACGATCAGGAAACTGAGTTTGATAGTATGTACAACTAAAACATTCCATATCTCTTAAAAGACAACAATCATTTCCATGGAAATTTGTATCATAGGGCATCAATTGCCATAAATTGTCGAAAAATAATCTGAAAATGTTGGCAATGGGAAAACCCCAAAACAAAACGAAATAAAAAATGAGCATCAACCTTTAAAGGTGTTTAAATATGAGTATTTAGCAATAAACGTTTAGGAAAACATAACGGATTTTTTTCAAACTTTTCAAAAGTGTCTTAAACAGTATTGAGGACATAAAACATAAGACAACTTTTTCTCACATTGCTATGAATGTAAATTATCTTGTCAAAATTTTCATTTCATTTGCTCAGCATGTGCTTAAAATACAATCAAAAGCGTAATTGAATTTGATAGAAAATATTTGCGTAATATTCATATCTCTAATTATTGGGGAAAAGCTGTTATAATAGGCACAAGAAAATTGAAATATACGTATGAATGTTCTTTCATATAAAATGAGATTTACTGTGATAGATTTTATGTTTTAGATAAATTACTGGGGTTTTTCTGTTTCTAAATCTCTCGGGATTACCCCTTAAAATCTTGTGTTTCTTGAAATGCTACCTTCTTGTATTATCTTCTCAATGTAAGCTGATTGTAGTCAAAACTACAAAAATTTATAGCTTTTACATATAATTAACGCTACTCCTCACAATGCTCTTGATGATGACATTGTGACAGATTTTTACTTGAAATTGACTCATGTTGCTGAAGAAGTGCCATCACACTCTATGCTTTTCATCTGAGGTGATATGAATGCCCAAATCTACATAGGCTTCTCCTACCACCTCCAAGCCATTCGAAATGGCCAGTTTCTTCTCGATTTCATTCAAAAACACAACCTCGTTATTGGAAATAAATTATTTCAAAAGACAAAACGAAAACTATGGACATATAGATCACCGTCTGGTACACTCTCCCGTATTGACTTCGTTATCTAACGAAAACGGTGGCGAAATAGCATCAGCAAGTGCCGCGCCTTTTCATCTTTCAATCTTGTTGGTAGTGATCATCGCATAGTAACAGCAACTGTCAAGCTCACTATACGACGACCGGTACAAAATGGCAAGAAAAAAACTTTTCTGGAACGCACTTACAAATGACAAAGTCCTTGCTTCTCATATGGACAACACAATCTCCGCACGCTTTAACAAATTACCAGTAGCGAGACAGGATTATACATCTTTTTTTTCCATTGCAAGGTCAGTTAGTGCTGAGGTGCTTCCATCAAAACCATCTAGACCTACAAAAACAGTGGATATTGAACCAGTCATAGCTGCACGAAAAGTAACTCTCCGTGTTTCAACACAAGACATTCAATCTTCTCAGAAGTACCTCCGAAAATTGATCACTACAAAGATATCCGTATCAATAACATTTTATGCTCATTCGAAACTCCAGCGCCCTACTATGATATAAAAAATGCCTGGAATCTAGTGAAAACGTTGTCCGGGAAAAAGTCACAGAGCACAATTTTCATTGATGGTGATGATCGACTTAAAACCTGGGAAAATCATTTCAAAAATCTGCTGAACGAAAATGCAGCTGCTCAGCCTGACCTTCAACCTGTTACGAAAATATTTGAGCTCTTCACTGAAATTGAAAGTGGCGATCTGATTCAAGACGTTGATACTGCTGTTTGTCAACCAAAAAATGGAAAAGCACCGGGACTTGACGGATTGCCTCCAGAGTTTTGGAAAATGTCTGAAGTGAGAAAGATTCTCTTGTCATTCTGCATGCAAACATTTCAAGGAAATCGTCCCAAGGAATGAGGCATATACGGATTAAAACCGATA
>JAAAKM020000562.1:0-11481 GCA_010016025.2 Alatinidae sp. Z8VKAUB7J3 | reverse complement strand
TGGCCGATTCATTGGCTATTTGCAAAATGAGCCTTTCTTCCATAATTGATAAGTATACAATCCATTTATTTATTCGGTAATCTACTTTCAAAACGTGCTTACCGACAGTCCTTGATTTACTGGCTGGAGCATGTTCTGTAAATAAAGAAGATAAAATCTGAATAACACGACAACAGCAAATGGCATGATAGTTTTAGAATGCCTCCCGCACGCTCAGTAAAACCTAAACAACTTCTCCATGCTTCCGCAAAGGGACTTGACGAAGCCTTCCCTACAATATGTTCAAAATTTGGGGTTCAAGTTTGGGTTCAAAGAGGTAAGTCCTGAAAAACCGGAGTAGAACGGTTCATAATAAGCTATCTCTGGTCACGAAGAGCTTTGACATACTTGCATTGCCCAAGCAAAACTGCTTCTATTGGCTAGCATATCCATTGGACCAACATTTGGTCAATGTGTAGGGTATAGGGTATATGACAATCTACACTTCGGTATCCATGCGCTTTTACATTACACAGATAACTATCAGTCACTACGAACGACCATTTGTGAATATAAATAGAAATAAGAACTAGACTAAAACAGAAAGCAAGAAAACAAGATAGCAAATGTTGAAACTTGAGGAAGCGCCAAGTGAGTGAAAGCTAGGATCCAAGAAACATGGGCGGAACCAAGTTGAGGAAAATGCAAATATTTGAGAAATAGTCCTACCGAGCAGTATGAAATAGACCTATGTACAATAAGCTATTTTGCATATACTGAACATTATTAAAGTAAAATTTTTATGATATACGTACTTTGGTGATGTTTTTTTCTCCTAATTGTTGTCACTTGCACATGTTTTCCGTGATGTACTTTATAGTGTTTACCTACTTTCGATGGTAAAAAGCCGACTTTTTTAGCGTGATTCTTCTTTTTCTGATTCTTCTTCTTGTCTTTTGCCTTCAGTTTATTTGTTAAGTGTTTCAAAACTTTTCTTACATGTTCGTGAATTTTCTTAACGAGTTTATTGTAGGACTTCACCGTTTTCTCCTTGGCACGAGTGTTCAGTTTAAGATTATTAGATAGTCGTAACGTAGGAATGGTAGTCGGTGTGGTTATCGTGGTTTTCACAGTGGTAGCTGTCGTGGTAGGTGTTGTAGTCGGAGAGAGCGTTGTTGTTGATTTCGCTGACACCCCGGGCATCTCTTGATCAAGTTTATGATGATTAAACCGTTCATACAAAGAACGATATAGATCCCAGGCCCTTATTATCTCAAGGGTCTCGTTCTTTACTTTGGCACTTTTTTCGTCTAGAGTGGAATCGCGGGTCACTGCTTTGTGTTTGTTCATGTCCTCCTTCCCAACGGAAATATCAAAAGCTTTGTCCTTTATCTTATTTTTGGGCCCTTGTAGCTTCAGCTTATCGTTCTCTACTTTTTTTCTCAAGTCGTGTAGTTTATCATGAACGCTTTCTAACTTATCGATCGTAGTTTGCACGTTGTCTGTTTTTCGTGATTGTTCCGTTGAAGACTTTGCTACTTTTCTACCGTTGTGTTTTTTGCGTTTACCAGAATATACCCCACTTCCTGCTAACTTGACCTTCTTATGTCCAGAAGATGCATGGTCCTTGGTCTTCAACCTACCATGATGCTTTGCTGTCACTAGCACCAGGCCTTTGGTCGGTTCTGAGCTTCCAATATATTCACTCGCACTCCTGTTACCTTTTCCCATCAGCATTCCTTCCGAGCCCGAGATCTTCCCTAAAGGACTGCTTAGAATGCTATCAGGCGCCATAGAGTAGTCCCCATATTGTCCCCCGTTGGTTCTATTCATTTCATTACTGGGTTGTGAAACACTCTCCAAGAACGTAGAGTCTGGTAGAAATCCTTGCATGCCAACAGGAGCATCTTGGGTCTCATAGTGAGCCTGTAGAGCTTTGAGAAAGGGGGCATTTCTACCCCAGTTCCACCTACCCTTACCCTTTTGCTTTTGCATGTGACTGGCAACGGCTTGCATTTGTTTAGTGGTAATATCTTCACTTGGATAAAAGGGTGCTCCGTTAGGTATGTACGGAGCAGAATCCAAGACTTCATTAGGAACTGTGCCCTGCATATAGTATGGATACTGCAAATCATCATCAGCACTAGACTTCAACATCTTTTTCCTTTTATGCTTTTTCATCTGGTTTGACTTCCACATGATATAATCAGGCCAATACAAATTATTTGCTGCATAATTGTTCCGAGTAATGCCAATTGATGCATCGCTTTGTTTGTTAAGTATTTTCTCTGCTGATTTATGACTTCTACCGGTAGGTTTGTTAGATGAATGCTCTGCATTTTCTTTTGTTTTGGAAACTTCGCTCCACTTTGCGGTAGCGGTCGATAAATCAGAGCCTCCGATATCATCTTCTTTTTTCTTCGGAGGCTTTAAATCACCGGTTTTCATTTCAAGGCTCTTGTTCTTTTTCCAACCGTAATTAATATTTGGAGCCCTGTTCACCATAAAATCGAAGTTGCTTTCATCAGCACCATAAGACGGGGGAACGAATCCAGACGATTCAGACGAATCCGTCTGGTACTGTTGCAGCCCATTTCCTGGACTCGTCGAGGGTCCATATAGCCCAGGGTAAGATGGTCCTCCATTAAACTGTGCTCCCATACTACCACTTGGCCCGAGAGAGCCTTGTGCAACATTTCCCAGTGTCTTAGTACCCATCCAGTTGTAGTAGTTTCCGTAAGGTGCCCCGTTTGCGGCTGTATCTGCCCGAGATACATTTTGAGGGCTTTGAAACGGAACCCAGTTGCCTCCTTCGGTCATTTGATATCCTCCGAATCCTTGGGCATTCCACTGATTTTGAAGAAATTGAGCCTGGGACGGGGGAGGCATTCCGGAGGCTGCATAGTCTCCATTGGGTAAACCAGGTCCAGGTGCCTGTTGAAAACCCGCATTACTCTGTGGCAATGCAGGTGAGCCCATTGCTGGATTATACATCCCAGAAGCATTATCCTCCCATTCTTCGGGTGATACCTGTAAATTCCATTTGTTCGGCATTTGTCCTTGTAGTCCTCCATAGGGGCCTAGCCCAGGCCCACCAGACAAAGGTGCTTGTAGAGTGGCATTATCATCTCCTGAAAAATCGTCGCCATAGTTGCCATCAGAATCAAATGGAGGATACATTCCAGACGCAGCTGTTTGGACAGGGACACCATTTTCAGAGCCATTTTGTACGTACGAGTAAGGAAGATACGGAGAGTTGGCGGATTGAGGGCCCGTATTTCCAGCAGTTGCCCAGCCAGCTACTCCTACAGAAGGTGTAGGAATCCTCTGGGTAATCTGGGGCCATGCCTGAGCAACGGGGGCAGTCTTTACGTGGTTAGGACTTGAAACGGTTTTAACACCATTTTGACTTGTTTCGGGAGATGCGTTTACGTTAAGTGACATTTGCTGGTAAGGGGTAGGGGATTGAGACTCTGGAAACTCCCCAGACCCTGACATGTCGTCGTAAAATTGGTTTTCTTGCAACTCTGATAACAGCATGTTGTTTGCCTCCATTGTTGAGCTAGCTCCGGATGAATTGTACGGTTGGTAGGATGAGAAGTTTGGGGTAGCGAATTGGGAAACAGACGGTAAGTTGGCAGCAGCCTCTGCCAATTTGTTGAAATCTGGTACCTGATTCGTGTTTGAATCTCCAGATTTTAAACGTTTTGATATTGTCTGATGTTCACTTCCATAAGCAGAAGATGCTAAATTGCTTGCTCGCGCATACTGCACAGATGATGGTGCTGAAACTGGCAAACTGCTTGCCTTCACATTTTGCTTGGGGAATTGAGAAGAGTGTGGCACAGGTTGTGGCGAATTGCTAACAGATGCTTTGCTCATAGAAGATGACACGGCAGATGGTAGAGACTGTGGCGCATTGCTTGTAGGTGCTTTGTTGACAGAAACTGGAACGGCAGATGGTAGAGACTGTGGCGCATTGCTTGTAGGTGCTTTGTTAACAGAAACTGGAACGGCAGATTGCAGAGACTGTGGCGCATTGCTTGTAGGTGCTTTGTTAACAGAAACTGGTACGGCAGATGGTAGAGACTGTGGCGCATTGCTTGTAGGTGCTCTGTTAGCAGAAACTGGTACGGCAGATGGTATAGACTGTGGCGAATTGCTTGTGGGTGCCTTCTTTAGGAAAGCTGGTACAGCAGATAGTACAGGCTGTGGAGAATTGTTTGTAGGTACCTTGTTTACAGACGAAGGCACAGCAGATTGTACAGAGGGTGCTAAATTGCTTGTTTTTATATTCTTCACGGAATATTGGACGGGTGATGGTACAGAAGATTGTAAATGGGATGTTTGAGTATTTTTTGCGGAAGATGGTAAAGAAGATGCTAAGGAAGATAGTACGGACAATGGTAATTTGCCTGCTTGTACATTTTTTGAAAATGATGGCATTGAGAACGGTAAAGAAGATGGAATATTACCAACTGGTACATTATGAACATGAGTTGATGCAATTGATGACAAGTTAGTCGTTGTGACCCTTTTCCCAGAAATTGATACGGAGGATGGTAGTTTCTTGAATGGTGCACTCTGCACCGAAGACGGTAAAGATGCTAGCAATTTGTCTGTCGGTGAATCCCTTGACGTTTGTGATGCGGCATTGTTCTTACTTGACTTCGGTATAGACGGCTGTAAAGGTTTTTTAGTTTTCACAGATGACGGTGATTGAGAGGGAGCCCCGAGTTCCATACTCTTTGTCAAATTTTCAGATTTTTCAAACTTGCTCGTTTCTTTAGCAGTATCATGAACTTCCCCCGTAAATGAAGCTCCGTGAGATCCACCCTTGCTCTTGACTCGTGGGGCCACGTTATTCAAGTCATTTAAGTCATAGTCCCAATCCAAACCACTACCAGATGTGCCATCGTCGCTAAGATCACTAACATCTGTACTTTTGGCGGCCTCTTTCTTATTTTTAATGGTCTGCGCTGGCTTAGCAGCATTAGCGTTGTTTTGCGAGTTATGTGCCGGGCCTTGACCTAAGTGTGCGGTTGAAAACTTTGCCTTAATCAGCTTTTTGATTTTTGTTATTATCCCTAAGCTCGCGAATAATTTATTTTTGTTATCCAAACTTTTGGTCGTGTTTGTTGAAATAGAAGCAACCGGCTGATTCTTTGTTGTTTCTTTAGTTGATACTGGAGAAGCCCGATTGCCTTGTTTTGGCTTCGAGATATTCTGGGCTTGCGCATACGCATGCGTGGTTGATGCGTTTGGGATTACTCCTGATACTCCAACTTCCTTCAATACGGGCTGTGTGGTAAAAGAGTTTGTGTTTGATCCTAGCTTCGCTGTTTCAGATAACATTTTCATGTTCCTCATATTCTCTTTTAAGACCTCCGTGCCCATCACAGGCGCCGAGAAATGCCAAACTGCGCTAGGTTTAGGTTCTGTGAGACTTTTGTGATCATGAGATTCGACATTACTCATGCCTTCCTCATTACTACCTGCTCCGTCATCGTTATTATATTTTACCACTTTTTTAGTGTTCCCTGATGTTGGTAACAGGGCATTAAAAGCAACTGACTCATCCTCTGCTGACTTTTTAATCAAGGCCTCTATGAGTTTTGCTTTACCGTCATTTCCAGCACCTGATTGTCCGATAGATTCCCCGCCTCCACTTGAACTCTCATCAGCTCCAAAGGATGCTTGAAAGGCGTTATTATTCCCATGACCACTCGAGATAGAGTCTCCGGTGGAACCGAGGCTACCGATCTCACTTTGGATGAGCTCACGCGCGGAAATTGGGGAAGGATCCAATGAACTCTTTTTACTGACATCTTTCATGAAGTCTTCAACAATGGCGTGGTTGTCCCTTTCAATTTTTTCTCTTGAAGACATTTCCTTCTTTCCATCCGTACCGATTGCTGAAGAGTCTATGTCTTTTTCTAACGAGGAAGTAGCCTTTGAACTTTTCTTCTCGGTTCCCATAAAATCCATTGTAGTTTCGGGATCATCGTCATCATCATCTGGATCTTTTGGGACAATGCCCCATTCTGCAGCCAGTAGCTGGTCATTTTCATCAGGAACGGGAATACCTGCTTTTTTGACACTAGATGAAACCTCTCCCTGCTGACCTTTTTCTGTTAACAAGAGTGGATGCTGGTCTGCCGCAGACGATCGGCTCTTTGATACTGACGAATCATCGTGCCTCGTGACGTCATCCTTTAGCGACCCTGAAGTACTCGATTTGGTCGTTTGTAGTTTATCTGAATGCTTTTCTTCTTGAACTTCAGTTTTCTTACGTGAAATGCTATCTTTCTTACTGCTCTTGAGTTTTGATGACGTCAGTGAATCATCTAAGTAAGGAAGAATATATTATGGAGATAATCATGGTGATATTAAATAGGTACGGTTCGCATTCTGCAACGGACCGCTTGGACCGAAGATACCCAACATAAAACTCTAATTCAATGATGAAAAACCAAAGATTGATTACTTTATAACAACATTTTCTCTTAGAATACTATCTGATAGCCCTCAAGATATCTAACAACCATCTATCCTATTGAGGATGAGTTACATACTAACCACGAGGCTATGTTCTTTCACGTAGATTGCACAAATACAGTATGGCTACCGGTCAGTGCAAGTAAGTTCCAATGAAATCGATGCAATGTAAGTACTATCTGGATATTCCAGGAATCGAAGTATATATAAAATCTTAATTCAGACAACTTCAGACACCTTTGCTCTTGAAACATTATCTGTTCTCGTAGTTAGAATACAGCCACTATTCGATTCGTAAAGCACAATGAGTGTAACGACAGACTTCGTAAATCATAACAATTTTTACGGTAGGGTTCGGAAAGCACAATGGATGTGACAGTAGAACACAAAACGCACAACACTGTAACAGTAAGGTTTGGATAGCACTATGACTGTAACGACAGAGTTAGGAAAGCACGATGATTATGACGGTAAAGCTCGGGAAGTACGATGAGTATGACAGTAAAGTTTGGAAAGCACAAAGAGTACGACGGTAAAGATCGGAAAGCACAAAGAGTGCGAAGGTAAATTTCGAAAAGCACGATGAGCATGACAGTAAAGTTCGGAAAGTACAAAGAGTATGACGGCAAAGCTCGGAAAGCACAGTGAATATGACGCTCAAGTTTGGAAAGCACAAAGAGTATGACAGTAAAGATTGGAACATACAATGATAAGATTTAAAGTGTACAATTTGTACGACGATAGGATTTGGCAAACACAAGCTAACCAATGCCTGAAGAAAGTCAGAGAAATAATCATCTAACCTTTTGTTATAAAAGCAATCTCAGATTTAACGGTTCCTTGATTGACGTGAACAAGTTGACATGTACTCTCCCCTCCACATTGTATCCCTTGGCATTCATCTCCGGTTAATAAAACAAGATCGCATGATCCAGTCTTGCAGCACCTCTTAATACATTGCTCCATAGTCGTAGTTGTTCCAAGTTGTGTCGTGTTGTGCTTCTTTGTCCCTCCTTGGAGTGAAACACCTCGCAGAATCCCACCGTGTGAACATCCTTTATTTACTAGGGAAAGAGAAAATTATAAGGTTATGAAAACAAAATTATCAAATACGAGCGAAGGCGTAGTAACAGCATGCATTAGGGGACTGGGTTTGAAGGTTGTGGACTCGGATTTTGGGTCAGCGGTTGTCTTGGGTTTTAAGAAATTTTAAGTAGAAGCAGTTCTGAGATTTAAAACAATACCATAAATTTCAAGTTTCAAATTCCTGCACTAACATGATCGAAATATATTTGGCATAAGGCAAATTTACAAAACTAGGGTTTCAAAACATAAAATGGTTTCGTTTAATATCAAAAACTTAAAACTTACTTAATGAGCAAATTCCAGTCTTCATAATTTCTTTATTGAGAACAACTAGGGCTATTCACTTCCTAGATAGGTTCATGCTTCTCCAAATACATTGCGATTCCGAGATCCTGCTTTACTAGCAACATAAAAATGGGGAGGGGTGCAAGCGATATGGGGGTCAACTTTGGGTATCCGTATTAGGTACTGTAGTTATCTCGAAGGCAAATATGCTCAATGTAACTTCGAATACCGTTACTGGAGACTTTGCAAAGCTCTTCCACGTTTTCGGGTTGTGTACTTTAAAATTTTAGACTTAGAAATCTTCCTTCTGCTCTCATTTCTGTAAAGGGCAACAAAACGATGGGCTCTTCCCCTTGTCCGGATCGGATGCTATACAACAGCTCCTGGACAATTCTTCTCTGTTGCTTTCCCCTATGTACAACTGTACCAAAGGACATCTAGCTTATTTCTCGCAACACTTAAGGATTGTCAACACATTTTCTCTCCCTAATACACATGTAAAACGTCTAAACTTTCTGTCCGTTCTTTTAAGTACACACACAAACCTTCTTTTTCTCACCCATGTTTACCTATTTGGGGGGAACAACTTTCATTCAAATACCATTTATATTTAAATGGGCATCGAAACTCTAAGCTACTCCCGAATTGCAAACTTTTACATGCGCCTCTACCACCCTTTCCCTAGAATCACCTCACTTTTACAAAAACCCAACAGCCAGAGCTTGGTAGGGTCTGCCCGAATTAAATGTAGTCTTGAGGGCCGTGGGGGGAGGGGGGGGAGTACGAGAGTTACACTGCGTAAGTGGAGGAATGTAGGCTCCTATAAAACAGCTTTACTCTCCTACCTGGAGAAGCCCCCCCCCAAAATACTCCAATTTCATCTACCACATGTGAACCTGATGAAGGGTCTCTATCATACCTTTAAACGTCGTCATGTATAAGACGATGGCAGATTTTCAATCAAAGATCCCCGATGAGCATCTGATCAGACATTGAAAACTAACAAACAGTAGAAATGCCAAGTAGGCTAACTGATAAATAAATGGTAGTTTGAAAACCCACAATTCCTATTAGTCCACCCCTGTGCACGCCCCTACTATGTCACCCCTCTTCCGACACACTTTCTTCTACTGGTTTTGAATTGCACCATCCCCGGTGGTGACATATTTTCTATTTCTTTGGTGTTTTCTCAAAACTACCACGTCAACTGCAAATTCATATACTTGGTGACCGAGGAGACGTTTGCAGCCAAATTTCTAATATAGTTCAAGATACTTCTAAATATTGTCTAAATCTGAAAACCTTTGGAAAGCATCCAAAATTTAATACAAATCTTTAAATTATTTCTACATCAAACACAGATAGTATACAAAATACCGTAAAATCCCGAATTTAAGACCTGGGCTTATAGAGGCTCTTCATCATTTTGGTAGGACTATATTCGAGGGGGCTTATATATAGGGGGGGCTTATATTCGGAGGGCGTTTGGGTTAACAGATGACTTGTGTATTCCAAAAAAATCATCATTCGGTATCCAATCAGAGAGACTAAAAACAGTTAATGCGGAAAATCTCACAAAGGAACAAAAGTAAATAGGGAGGCTCTTTATGTTAATTCAGTATCACTGCCTTCTGCACTACCAATTTCGGATCCAACACACAGAATCCCAAATGTAATCCCTGGGCTTATATTTTGGGGGGCTTGTATTCTGAAGAATAGTAGGGCTAGTTTATAGTGGGGCTTATATTTGGAGGGTTTTATGTTCAGGAGGGATTTTAACGGTATTACAATTTATAACTAGCGCTTACTAGCGTTACCAGTTGTACATCAGTTCAAATTATCTTCTCTGTCATGTGTTGAGAGTATGATTAGGGAACACGCACTGTTAAATAGCTAAGCTTTAAATCTAAAACACTGAATATCCTTTCCTTTTCACTTAATAAAAAGCAATTTCTAACAGGCTCTCTTTATAATAACTTTAAATTCTGAGTAGAAGCCTATAATCAAATTACTTCTTGTAGCAATGCAGAAAATTTACAGGAAAACCAAAAAGTATCATACATGGAGACCCGTGCTTTTAGCTATGTATGGAAAATCAAACACTGATGTTATAAACTCTTGCGATTTCTAAGGTTAAAAAGAAGTTAAGATATCGATAAAACGGAGCGTAGCTTAGAACGCCGATCTTAGGAGCATCACGGCGTGTATTTGCTGCACGAACCTGGAGACCGATCAACATATTTCGCTTACATTGTAAATACACTGCCCTTATTGGCACTGTCTTAATTAATGTAATTACCACTATAATAAAGAATATACAATACATACCTTGATTCTGTCCAGCTTTACAAAATCCTGGCTTAATCACAATGCAAATAGAAACGAGAAAGACTCTAAATGAATGAGAATATCCCATATTATGTCAATGCCCATGATATGCGCTCTACAATTTTCGAGTGAATATTACAGTTAGACCTAACATTTTTGCAAATTTAATTTTATTAATCACAAAAACGTATAAATCTAGGCTTTCCTAAAAACATCGAAGTAAAAATTCGCAGTTCAAGGATATTCGCCACAAATAGGACCTGATCTGAATGGTTCTGTACTGAGACAGGTACGGAACAGGTGGGCTGCTTAAAACGACATCTGAATTACTCCTAAGAACGGATTTGATCCTAATAAAGAGACAGGTTTTATGTCCAGCCGTCAATAAAACAAAGATAGAAAAATCCGATTGCAAACATGGATGCTAGCTTAGCATGCCTATCCTTGTCAAATCACTGCGTCCAAGGGAGCGTGGGCAATTCACAGGAACCAGACGGTACTATCTAGATTCGCATTTAGCATGTCTCAGCAACTCAGGGTTGTTTCCTCCAGATAGAAGCATCCGTTGCTTAACCTTTAGAACAAAGAATCCCGTCGAGTTCCGTGAATTACCACAAGTAATCCAAACAGTTCCAATTCATTTTTGTCTGGTATTTCCTTCCAGGAAGCCTAATTAAATATCTCAGCTTTTGTTCCTTCTGTTCTGTGGAGTTAACCAATTGCCTGCAGACTTGTCTTTTAAATATAGTCACACAATCCACTTCACGTTAATATGCTCCAGCATGTTCATGGACCAACAGGACTGGAGTACCTGGACACACATTACCGTCCCCTTAATAAGTAACTTGTATGACAATTGTTACTTGTTGCGTCAAAGATATCCGTTTTCATAGCAGTATAGACATTTACAATTTCAGTATATGTACAAAAACACTATTAAGCCTCATTCCCCTACAAGTAATCATTTTAAACTAATAAGGAAGGGTACTTTCAACGTGCCTTTGTGACCTTTTAGCAAGGGCGTTTGTGACATTTTAGCAAGGGCGTGGTGATCACAAGGGTAAGGAAGTCTTGCATTCCTCCACTGATCGAATACTTGGTCACTAGAAATTTAAATCTGTATTTTAATTATTAAAAGTATGCACCCCAAGTGTACTAATGTACACCTGTGTGCAACTTGCCTTTTTGGAAATAATAATATTTTTACAGTTTCGCGTGGGTAGGGAATAATTGGCAATCTCTCAATCAAAGACCCCTGATGAGCAGTGGGCCCGACATTGAAACTACCCTAAATAAACAGAAAAA
>JAAAKM020000559.1:0-16228 GCA_010016025.2 Alatinidae sp. Z8VKAUB7J3 | reverse complement strand
ACTAATCACCCTCGTGTACGACTACGTCTACAGCGAAGGTAATTCGCGTAGAGAAATGCTACATGTTTTGAAATGTTTTACTTAACAATTTTGGTGACGAAACAGTCCTGCTTCACGATAAACCCACGACGTTTTGTTGAAAATCAACGTCCACTTCCGTTCACATGATAATATAAGGAGATAAAAGAGTAAGTAGAGACTGCATAGACAGGTTTTATGTGCACGGAAGTAGAGACGAGGTTAGTCTTTAAATTTTGGGAACCAACGTTTGTTTTGTATGTACACTAACGCAAATTCTTACCAACTGCCTTTCACAATGAACTTGTGTCGAGATTGGAACGTATAGGAAATCTGGTACACGTGCACATCCAGATGACACGATACGCACGTAGGACACGCGGACACGTTCCCATCCTCACTGTGTGCGATTTACGGGAACATTGACCATCCTCTACAGGCGATTTACGGGAACGTTGACCATCCTCTATAGGTGATTTACGGGAATGTTGACCATCCTCTACAGGCGATTTACTGGAACGTTGACCATTCCCTACGGGCGATTTAACGGAACATTGACCATTCTCTACAGACGTGGCACAAGAAATGTTTTAATGCCATTCGTGAATTGTCCGTAAGTGCCACCTTCGGTGGCTCGGCCAATGAATAACATGACTATCTCTGAGTGCAGGGCTGCCTTCATCATGATGCTGTAGATCGCAGTTTGAACGACGCATTCAAACTCGCAAAGGGTGTAAAACAGACCAAAACGAATGCTGATGAAGCCATAACATTTGATAAATTACCACGACTTCCCATATAAAGTAAGAGCTAGTCACGCTATTTACAGCTGTCTACATTACTTCAACGGAAAACAACAAGCTTTTTCTCAGTAGTCACAAGTTCTCAATGTTACGAAGCAACAAATACCGGGCTTTCAATCTGTTGGGATCGATACTTCCGAAACGGTTCTTTACTAAACTTACAGTCGGTTTAGATACACACGTCTTTCATTAGGTTTTTATAAATTTCTGGCCAAAACTTTGGAGAGCGCAATGAAAGTATTCTACGTACTTCTGTTTCGTGCCATGTCCATGCGATACCAAGGACTGGTAACAGGTCTTTTCGGGCAGACGAAAACTAAGCGAAAGTTTACTGTTCCGAAGTTACGACTAACTTTCTATCTTGCTAATTATGCGGCTTTACTTTCCCTTTGTCTGAGTCCTAGCTTTCAAAATTCCACAAAGCTGTTTAAAATTATCTTGAACAATCGCCTGGTATACGTGTATATTGTCAAGACTGGATCCTGTGCCAGATAAAATCACTTACTGGCCAGAAATACCCAATCAATGTCTACCACAAGCAGCTTGATATGCAGCAACAATCGATCCAACCATAAATTTAGAATACAAGGGCTCAGACATTCAAATTAAAGTCGAAAAAAGAAGTAATCAAGGAACGGGTGGACGAAAACGGGTCGTGTTACATGACGGAAAAAATGTTGGCCAAATCTTCAACGATACTTCGCTACGATTATTTTATTCTTGGACTACTGAGAAAAAGGATAATTGACTAAAACGCCTGAGATTTGCTCGAAGGAAAAGTGAATTTCGCAGGTATGCGAATCTACATATACAAGAATAAAAGATATAACTATAACCTGGGCAAGGCCAAAAGGGATCTGTGAAGTTAAGAAAGAAATCCTTGCCTTCTAAATGTTGTGAGCGCATGCCATTCTTCTCCCTGACTCGCTCTATGTCCTAAATATCTCTTGCATCGTGTCAAAATATCCATCAGCTAAATCCTCGCAGCTACTCGGCACATACAATACGGAAAATAGGTGGTATCTTCTTACAAAGTGTTCTCTACAATCTTGGTCAACTGTTCAGCCAAATACACAGAAAAAGCACGTATCAACATTTGCACTCTATCATACTACTACACAATCCGCTCCAGTGACAAACGCTCTCACGAGATGACGACACAGCACACAGGTGACCAGTGCATGACATTGTAGAACTGGCGTCAAATTGCCTGAATGTCTTAATACTTGTTACAATTAGTGGACTATTGGTAAAATGCTCACTTCTACCACGAGATTTGCAGTTGCCTATGAGTGCTGGCACCCGATATGTGGATTAATTGAGGTGTCGGGTGGTGTAGCAACAAAGGGTTGAAACATCCTATTCTTAAAGCTCGCAACATTTACAGTACCCGCTCCTCAGCATTTTAGCTACCTTACAGTTGTTTAGGTCAACTTTCAATGCTGATAAACAGTTGCATATGAATGTTCGGTATGTACTCTTGTCTCCATTATCTTAAAAGTAGATCTTAGGCCCTTATCATGAAACAGCGCGTGGACCATACTGACCACTCCCATATCCCCCAAACTCCCCTCACGGATTTTGCCGTACCGATACAAATACTTTCGAGGCAGTGTTAAAGAGACTCTGCGCGTAATCAAGTCCCTATGTATGTTGAGTCCAACCGCATGCGATGAGAATGTTTTGCCTACTAATTGTTACTGCATCAACCCTGACGACCCTTGCATGCTTTGTAAACTTACCAATGTTCCCGCTGCCTGATACTTTGCATTCAATGTCAAACTACTGCGTTGTTACGAATACAGTTCAAATTCAATGTACCTGTATTAGCGTCTTCTTACCTACTTGCCGTCTGCTTTTTAGAGTTGCCATATTCAGAATTCAAAGATCTTTGGGGCGTCATGCCTACAGAGCAAGCACGTGAAAGTTTGGCAAAGAGAGGGCTTGCCTAAAATTCAATCTTTACGAGTAAAAAATTTGCAGGTGGATATTTTACGAAAGTATTCCTGATAAAGCAGTCTAATCTATGCCAACGTCCGTACTTATATATGAAGGGGTAGTGTTTAACAATACTCCATTGAATGCCTGAGAGTTTCCTAGCAGGGTTCGACATCTACTTCTGACGACAAATTTCAGCAGGTATCCTGGTCATTCCGGGATGGATTCTAAACTTCACCTTCAGATTTTAGTCATGTATCGTGAATAAATTGCATCAAAGTAGGCAGTAGAATACAAGAAAAGTAACTGCGACTTTAAAAATTCATCGGCAAACGATCTTACGTGCCCATATTCTGATCATTTTCTTTCTCTTCAGTCGATTCATAGCTTCCTGGGGTTAAATAATAACCAAGGGTGAGCTTCTGGCTGGCAACTACGCAGTACAATACTTTTCCTTTACTTCACTCGTGCTCTCATGACAATATCGTTAGCTCCTACGTCAGCAGCTCAGAGTTAGAACTAGTCCCATTTTATGAGAATCATACACTTCTATTCTATATGACGACGACAGGTTGCTCTGTGCAACTTCAACGCCTATTCGCATGCGAACCTTTTCTACGGCACAGTGCAACAGCCCACAAATTATAAGCCACAGCATACGCTCATTGATGCATATATTCACAAATGTTTTATGCTAGCCTGCAACTGCAATTTCAATTCCAATTACGACTTCTAGATTCTGGACGGCAGTTCTGCCCGATTCCATAGATTAGTCACCTGTTTCTGCCTGTCACTTCATCTTTCACTCACAGCACACAGTTCCCTACAAAGAAGCCTTCTATTCGAAGCCATAAAAACTGTATTATCAGAAAGTGACACATTCAGCGAAGCTAGAGTAGAGCATTGCTGCTACAATAAAGAGATGCTTTATAGCCCGCCCTATCCTGTCCTGGAAAACAGCAATCCAAATGCAAAGAAAAATTAAACTACGATCCGTTGAGAAGGTATTACGGTAGTGCAGATATCTTAGTTTATAACTTTCAAACATTTCATGCAAAACTGCAACATTACCCACTCTCTTATTGTTTTTAGACTCTCTTAATTACATGCAACTACTATTGGTCTTTAGAAGTGAGTTTGACAAAAAATGTCCCTTTTAGTTTTCGTAGGAGTGCACTAGCAATAACGACGTTGAAACTGTATCGAGTACTTAATTGAACAGAAAATCCGACCTTGGGAAAACTAGTGTAACTAAGGGCCTGCAAGCTTTAAGCCTCTCAACCAGAGGCGCCGGACATGCGATGGCCCCGATATTAAAAGTACCCACGCCACCAAACTGCCTTATTACTAAATAAAGATTAGACGGGGCACTCCCAAAGAACGTTGCTTGATTTGGGCTACAAGGCGATGGGCATAAAAACATGGGTCATGCCACATCTCTTGGTAGAAACGCTTCTCAAATCAGGCGTAGTGGCCTGATACGAACGAATGCTACGCCCGACCCTTCCTAGGGGGACGTGAGACGAACCTGACAATTAGCATGTGCATAGGCTCTGCGTTAGCGATCCTCCCAACCCAACATTGACCCCATTTATCTTGCCTATTCCATTTCCGCTGCTTACCCACGAAGGGACCGGTACCATAGGACCGAGGTAAAGTGAGAAAAGAGTCAATTTATTGTAGCAGCAATTCCTACACTTCCCTCTCTTACACGGCAATATTACTACAGATGGCTAACATTTTGCCACAACTAACATACAAACTTAAAGAACAACAATGAGCAAATATAAATTATTTTATCTTGTTGAAAGAAGCGAATTTTCAAAGGAAATATTGCGAACATAGACTGTCTCTGTACAAATCTTCGCTGACCAAGAAACCGTTTGACCTTAAACGTTACGAAGCATAATAAGTAAGTACTAATATTATATCAAAGTTGTAAAACTGTGACAATAACGCCTTTTCCTTTTGACCACAGTACAATATACAGCTGGCACTGCCGATACGAGTCTACACCGAAGCCCGAATACCACGATACTGTCATAGCCATAGAGAGGCTGGCGTGAAACTACTCGCCCCTTTCTTCCCTCCCTCTTTTCCCTCTCTTCCCAAAGGAAACTGTTAAGTTTTCGTTAGCCAACCTTTTAACCAAGCAGACTGTAAACTCCTATATCTCCCAAATACCAGGGCTAAGTCAGCGTTCCTCACAACCTTTTGAAAAGAACCATATGGGCTCTTTGCCCAAGCCAAACAAAGATGACCCTGCAAAACTGTCTAATGCGCACTGATTACGTAAACGCTTTTACGTTTTCAACCCAGCTCATAATTTTGTCTCGCTATCGTTTGTTACTTGGCCTGACGTGTGCCAAAGACACATCATGTAACCTCTGTTTTGACCAGTAAGTGACACGTTGGTTTTAAAACATTACTACATGAATTTCGTAATTTCGCCCTCGCTTGCTCTGCTCCGATTATGACGTGTCCCTATCCCCAGGGTCGAACCTTAACCGCCTAACATGACATCTCTATCCCTGCGTAATCCAACCCTATAGTGAGGCAACCAAGTAAGTGACCCCTACTCACATGACTGCGCTACACGATGACCTTCTCGGGCCTTCTACCAAATTAAACCTTACACCGGTATGAATCGCGGTTCTTAGAAGACATCTGTGGATCTTTAACGGGAAAGATGGGACGGTAAACAACACTATAAAATTATGGTTTAATGAATTAGAACACACTTTACGTAAAGCATAATTTGCCGCAGAGGCTCCCCCATTGACCTGGTGATAACCTTGGTTTACTACCTAAAAGAGAACACTATTGCGATAATCATGGACTGGGATAACAACCTGAAACATTTACTAACAAATAGTATGTATAATCAATACAATTTCCGAATTCATTTTCCGACTAAAATCGTAAATATTCGCCAGTAAGTACTCAAATCGGTTTCAGTCCTTAAGATTATGTAGTTTAATTTATCTAAACGACCAAAAACCTTTAACCATATTGAAGAAAATTGCTAGTTTGCCCATAAGATGATCCCGAGTTTCTACACAGTTGACAACAATCCCATGATAGGTAAGAGCCCTTCTTTGTAAGAGTCAGGGAGCATCATCAGGTAGAGAGGTGGCCGATTGTTTACACGTACAAAAAGATGGAAGTTACCAAAAGAGAAAGCAAAAGATACCTCCATAACCACTGGAATAAGGGCTTGCTGTAAACACGATCAAAAACCCGCATCTTCATTCTAGTTAAAAAACCTACAAACAACAACGAGAGTCGGTATCTGGTTCTCACCTAACCATAGTAACGAAGATTTGCCGGGTATCTCTTTAAGAGAGTTGGCTCAACGAATGACGACACTGTGCTCAATGACACGAGTCAACGACACTTAATCAACACCCTCATGTTACGCTGGCAAAAGTATACAAAGCAAACTGTCATGCTTGCTCAAGATAACATTAAATCTGGTTGATTTAGCCAGCCATAAAGTTCAAAGCTAATACTTCCGTTCCTGTTTTCGTAATTCTGTTCGCACAATTTCATGTAAACGTGCTTAAAATATAGTAAATTAGTTCTATTCTGATATTTACTCAATAATAAGTTTATAATGTAAGCTCCCAAACACTAACCCCGAACTAACGGCAGCTACGGCAACGGTAAGAGACAAGGCAAGCATTTTCATCGTACGCTCACCTCTATCAACGCATCAATGACTACTAGTTGACCACACTTGGCTCATGGCCTTGCTACACTGCATCTTCAAGTAACATTACTTTCCATACGACAGGAGAATGCAGCTTTTAACGTCATTAACCTGCACGAATTCACTGGTCCTTTTTTCTATGCAATCACTAACCACGTCACAAAGTTGTTAATGCAAAAACGAAAGTAATGTATCTAATTCACGCTTTCACTTCTCAAAAGTGTTAGGCGTGCTTAATGTTGTAAGGGGGAGGGGTGCATTTTTTACGGCTTGCCGTTCTCCGCAGATAAACCTACGTCGACAACTATCACAGGAAGAGTAATCACAAAGCATAGCTCTCTCACATCATTTACATGTCCACACGAGTCGTACTAGCCACAGTTTGTACTAGTAGAATGGTTCTGCTTCAAGACCCCCACCAGTGTGACACAAGATTGTTGACTGACGATGCGTCCCCAACAAACTTCTCCATCCGTAAGAGCAAAATTAATCCCCTAAAAGTGTATTCAGTCTGGAGTTGACGAGGCTACGATTTATCAATCATGTAAACCTTCTGCAATAGGTTATGCACTTGACGATCATAAAATGAGGCAAGGTTAACGCCACCTTCCAGTCAACTTGCCACAGATTGATTGACTGGTAGTCTGCAAGTCATGTTCTGACTCTGTTTCTAGCATCACCCACTGGACTGCGATACTCGATGGGGCACTTTTGAAAACTGTGGGGATAAGGGCAACTCGATAACGCTAAGTACCTTCGAGTTAATATTTACACTACATACATAGGCTGTATTTACAGCATCGAGTTCCACATAGACGGTATGCGGGCAAAACGAATTTGGGGTGACGACTTTCGACTTAACGGCATGTTAGCTGACTTCTCTAATGATTCTGTGAGTTAAAAACAAACCTTTTTCGACATGACTCGGCATTACAGTAGTTAAAAGTGGGAGGCGCACAGCGACCGTATAATGACAAGCTTATTACAGTCTTAAGAGGTCAAAGCAATTCCGTTTATGCTGCCTTCTACGAGAGACCCTTACCCATTGCCAAAAAATAATATAATAATATTAAGCTATAAACAAAAGGTTCAGCTATACCTTGAGGATGCTTCTGAATGTAAGGAATCGGGGGTGGCTAGCAACTACTAAAAACTACCTCTGAAGATGCACTTAAATAATTTAATTTTACATCACTTAAATGTGTCTACTTAAAATATATTGCGAACGTAAAAGACGATAGCCTTGTAAACTGTCGATTTCTTGCGTCTATGGTCTACACAATGTCTATTGGTTATGCTACTGACGCTGAAGTTTGACATTTTGACCGACAGACACAAGTTTTTCGCTGCTCAGAATGGGCACATTTAGCTATAATATCAAGACGATCACTAAAATCTACTACAGTTAAATCTGTTATAACTTATACGATAGTGTACCGATATGCTTAGTAAATCCGTCTCCTACGAGGTGTTTAAAAAAGTTCTTTTTAGTTAACATTACTCTACTTGTCAATGTAATGAAAGCAACGGAGTTTTATTGCATAGATCTTTTACTTAAACATTACAAGGGACATGATATTATATTACAAGATCCAGCAACTCCGAACATTTGTAAGCTGTTAACATCTACCTAAAAAACAAATGCTATACATAATAAACTTTGATAAATGCGGATTTTCTCACAGTATGTGTAAAGGTAGCTCGATATTTGAAAACCATCGCTAATCGTGGTAATATTCTCGTGCAAATTTGAGGTATATTGATTTTGATATCTGGTTGACTTGATCCGTTTCAGCACGGAACTACTCATGTCCAATTGGCATGACGAAGATGAAATTTAAAATTACGTGATGTTCGAGTCTTGGCAAGGAAAACAAAAACAGAGCTCAGATACCTGTGCTGACAAGGACTGCCAATATAATGTTCACAATTCCTATCCTCTCATCCGCCTAGGATGTTAAGTCTTGGCCTTACAGCAGCTGAGTTCAAAATACACGTTCTGCTATTGCATTGTGACACTTTCTCTTGTCTTAGTCGGTATCACTCAAGCGATGGCCAGCTTGTCGATGCTGTTCACGGTGATAAAAGAAACTTCCAGCATTGTCACAACTTTCGCCACAAATATTGCAAACAAATGCATCCTTCAAATTCAGATTTCTGACGATACCCTCACCGCCATCCATGCTCTTCTCAAGCACTTGTGCGTCCGAAGGCAGAGTAGTAACGGGTGCCTCATCCTCCACTGTCTCTTCTTCCTTTACTTGACTGATCTTGGTAGGAGCACTGGATGGGTCATTTAGGGGGGTCAGTGTTGCAGGTTTCTCGACGGTCGGGCTGAGAGTCTGACTCTTCACTGCTTCCTGACCGACCAAAAATAGCAGGTGTTCACTCAGGTTCATGGTATCGTAGAAATCTGACAGCGTCTCGCGATTTTCAACGTTATTCTCCCTTTCTTCAATGGTTTCGTGAGGTTCGTCGTGCGTTATGTCGAGTCCTTCGTTGAACTCTGATTCATCCTCGGGTTCACTGCCTTGACCATCCGATGTACGCTCCAAATCGCTTGTGTACCCAGGCTCTAGTGAATGTGTTGTCTTCTGATGCTGCTTCATGTAGGACGAGGTCGTAAACTTCTTGTCACAGAATTGACACTGGTATAGTTTGGCACCACTGTGGCTCATCATGTGACGACTTAGATGATATGCACGGCCGAACGCTTTGTTGCAGAGCTTGCAAATATGTGGTTTTAGACCGGTATGGATTCGCCGATGAACCCGTAACCGATCTAATCCGCCGAATGATTTTCCACACTCGTCGCAAGTATGTGGCTTTTCCCCAGTATGTGTGTAAAGATGTGATTGCAAACGACTTGGGCGATCAAATACCCGTTCACAATGATGACACTGATGTGCTCTGCTTAGTTTCATTTTGGATGTTTTCCCATTTTCTTTCGCTGCATCTTCATCTTCGTCATCAGCGAACACTTGCTCGCCTTCGATGGTTGCTGTTCCCGGTAACGGAGTTTCCTTTACGAAATCATCGCCATCAACACCTCTAGGATTGACTACCTGATCACCGATATCATCACCAATTTCCCTGTCCAACTGTCCTTGTGTTCCCATTTCATGGTCATTGTTCACTAAAACAAAACTAAGTGTCTCCGATTTCCCTGTCTGCTGTTCCTGTTTTAAGGCCATTTCGAGGACATGATGGTTATTCATATGGTCCTTCAGATGATAAGAGGCCGAATAGCGCTTTTCGCAGAACTCACATTGAAATGGCTTGACACCGGAGTGACTCACAAGGTGACGCTTTAGGTGATGCGATCGGCCGAAAGACTTGGAGCAAATTGTGCAAACGTAAGGGCGCTCGCCCGTGTGAATACGTTTGTGGACACGAAGACGATCTTTTCCGGCAAAGCCCTTGCCGCATTCTTCGCACTCGTACGGTTTCTTCCCATCATGCAAGAGCACGTGTCTCTCAAAATGACTCTGACGATTGAATACCATGTCACAATGTTTGCATGGGTACAGTTTGACATCACGAGCTTGTTTGAATTTATCATCATTCTTATCTCCATGTACTACATCCATGTTATCTGCAAGTTCGACAGCGCTACCATGGGCTATCTCTATGTTCAGGCCTTGACCGACTCCTGATGTCCCCAAACCATTGTTTTCCACTGCAATACTACCATCCAACTTTTCACTTTTAATACCAGATGACTGGCCTTCACTTGCTTCGCCCTCACCTACTGTTGCACCTTCCTTCCCGTCCTTACCTTCTGTCACCATCGATGGTTGGGATTCTGATAATCGAGAAATAAAAGGTGTTCCCTGCAGAGCACCTGGGCCTTCAATGGCCATCAAAATCTCCTTATGGTGGTTTAGCATATGGTCTTTCAGGTGTGCAGCGCGGGAGTACCTTTTTTCACAATACTGGCATGGAAAGGGCTTTTCTCCTGTATGAATTAACATATGCCTCTGCAAATGATGAGATCGATTAAAACCACGATTGCAAACTTGACACACATGTGGTCTTTCTCCCGTATGAATCCGGTGGTGGACGTTCAGGTGGTTAGCACGAGTGAACTTTTTACCACACTCCTTGCATTCATATGGTTTTTCACCTGAGTGTAAACGCAAGTGTGCTGCTAACCGGCTTGGCCGTGGGAAAACTTTCCCACACTCGGGACATGGGTGTAACCTCTTTTCCTTTGGCTCTCGTTTAAGCAGGGTCGTGAATGGATACAACTTATTTTCACCATCTTTCTCACCATCGCCAGTTATCCCTTCCCCGGTTCCAGCAACTCCGTCAGTCCCAAAACCTGCACCATTCTCAGACGTTTTCATACCCTCGCCAAATTCTCCTTTCATATTAAATGAGATGGCTTCTGGGTGTAAGAACATGTGCCGTGAAAGCAGATCTGACCTTGCAAATGTCTTTTTGCACAGCTGACAAGAGTACGGCCTTTCACCTGAGTGTATACGGTAATGAATGCGAAGCTTATCCATTCTTGCAAAACGCTTTCCACATTCGGTACAGCCATGTGGCTTATCCCCTGTGTGGTTGTAGGTATGCCGTTTAAGATGACTCGAAGTACTAAACGTTTTATTACAATACTCGCAGGTAAATACTTTGGGTGTTTTCACAGCCTTCGGCACATGGCCGGGCGGCCTGCCAACGCCTCCTTTGATCTCAACTGATTCCTGAGGTACTACAACAAGCACCTGGTTGCTCCTGTCTCCATGCCCTTCTCCAAATTCGTCGTCTTTGCCACCCTCTACGATCTCTCCATTTTCCGTAATGATAAATTCACGTATCTCTGTACCTCCTCCATGGTCTAAGTTCTTGTCAACAATCTCCCCTGTGTTTGAAACTACAAACTGCCCCTGGCCAAGACTCTTCGGATCTCCCCCATCCTTCTTCATGATCAGTGGCTCTTTCTGTGGGCTAAAGTCAACATTTGCTAACCCCCCTTCTTTGGCCAGATCCTCTGCATGTCGAATCTGCATATGCTCTTTTAAATAATACGCTGTTGAATACCATTTAAGACAAAACTTGCATCGATAATTTTTAATTCCGGAGTGCGTTAAAATGTGCCGAGATAGATGATGAGATCGGCTAAATCTTCTCTCACATATTTGACAAACGTAAGGTTTCTCCCCCGTGTGAATGCGAAGATGGATGTTGAGGCGGTCTTGCCGCGGGAAAACTTTTCCACACTCGTCACAAGGAAAACTACAAGGTTTCGCACCTGCGATCACTTCTTTACCTTCCTCAACGCTATCCCCTTCCCCTTCTAACCTCTCAGAGTCTTCCTCTAAACCATTTCTTCCCTTTTCTAGTATGTGATTTGACAAGTGCGTGATAAGCCTACTTGGCCGATCAAAAATCTTGTCACAGTGTTGGCAGTTATAAATCTTCTTGGGTTTCGCTTTACGACGTGGTGATTGTCCGTGTTGCGTACTAGATTGAACATTCGAAAATTTTTCCGAGGCACTCAAAACTGAAGATCCCTGACCGTCAAGCTCTTCACTCAGTATAATTACAACCTCACTGTCATCATCTTGCTGTTCTACTGGAATTTTATCGTCCATCTCATCTTCACCACTACTTTCTGGTTCTTCTGGTTCTAGCATTTCTGTAGTAACAATGACCTGTTCTTCTTCATCGCCTGGCTGTTCCTCGTCTCTCTTCGTCTCTGTTCCTGCGCTTTGGCCATATACGGGTAAAGGCTGATCATCAATGATTTCCTTAATGGCCCCCTTCCCCTTTACCATGTCGATGTTGATGACTCCTTGTCTGACATGAATAAGCAAATGTCTTGTTAAATGATGAGCCCGATTAAATCGCTTGTCGCAGACAAAACAAACATGTGGTCGTTCTCCTGTGTGAATGCGCATATGAATGCGAAATTTATCAGTCCGTTTAAAAATTTTATCACAGACACCACATTTTAGTTGCTTATCGGGTGCATGCATGTTCATATGACGCTTCAGGTGTCCCACATGAGTAAAAGCTCTTGGGCAATACGAGCAAGACAATACTGGTTTGGATTCATCCTTCTCACCAGCAGTTGCGACTATAACAGAGTGTCCTGATTGATCTTCTTCTGTTTTCACAACGGTAACTCCCTCCATCTGATCATTGTGATCCGCAGACGAATTAAATCTCTTCGTATCAACTTCATTTTCCTTCTTTGAGCTCTGTTGATCACCACCGGTGCCTACTCTCCCTCCTGCAGTCGTTGGTTCTTGGTCTTTACCATCCTCTTTCCCTCTCCCAAGCATTTGGTCATAGACAGTGCTAGAGCTTGAAGAATTCTCATCTTCATTCAGAATAACTCCTGTGTCTGGATCCAAGATTAAGACATCCTGATTCTGTTCTGCCCTTGCTGTTAACATTAACACCCTTTTTTCTAAGTTATTCGCTTTATTCATTACCTCTGGGCTGTATGTTTTATCCGATATGCTTCCTTTCTGTGACGCAGGACTTCCGGACATCCTGGAATCGTCACAGTCCCTGTCGAACATGGGCGTAAAACTGGCAGCCGATTCCATTGATGCATCGGCATGAATTACTTCTCGTGGGTCTTCCATCACTACAGAAGAAAGGGAAATAAAATTATTACAAGTTAAAATAAGGGCAGCAGTAAATAAGGGGCTCCCTTGTAAACAGCGGCACTAAAATATAACTTGACGTACATTACACATCAACTACTTGTGCACGTCACATCCACAAATCTTTTATACTTTGGCTAACGAAGCAGTAGCCATGCTTTAAAATACTATTACTCTCTCTTTTTGTCCCTTTCAGGGAACATCAGCACACGAACATTCTTGAACTACTCTAGTATTTTGTCTTGATGACTACTCAGAAGTTTTAGTATCCGTAACCAGGTTTTTGCGACACGTATTTGATCATTCACGTCACCATTAAATTCCTCACGTGAAAATATGTATTAGAAAAGTCATTAAAATGCCTGTCAATGGACACATTTATAATTGATTCTTTAATAAAAGTGGATCATATGTAACGGTTCTTACTGATCTTCAAGACAACTCGCTGACTTCCCAAAACTTCCTATAAGCAGCTTTTTTTATAGCTTATAAGAATGCAGACCTTCAAACCGTGAAGTTAGGAACATCTTAAGGTCTGGACGGCATCAAATGGACTAATAATAAGAACATTCTTTCGCTTGTAGTGATGTAAATGTTTTAGTTGGAGGATGGAAAAGGTGTGTGAATGTCTTCTGGACGTTTTGCCCTTTCATAATGTCTTTATGAATTAACTTTTTCAATTTTTTATGTGAATGCTGCATTTCGGAACTAGTATATTAAGAATAAGAAGGCTTAACATAATTTAGCACGAATAACATAAGAATTTTTAAGGCTTTTTTCGCAAAGATCTATGAACTCTGTAAGCCTTGGCGATGTTCTTACAAAAAGTACTACGTGTACTCAGGCAGGATGGCCTAACTTCCCCTCTTTCCTAAGTCTGCAATCCTGCTATACCCTGACGATTGTTTTCAACTGATGGCTGTTATTGTGGACCGAAAAAGGGCAGCGAAACCTTGCGCACATTTCCGTACATGTTTGCAGGAAAGGTCAAAATTGGTTACCGATTAAACTTTAAACTATAAATTATATTAAGAGGAAATACAAAACTACACAGGCTTCAACCATAACATCATTTTACACTTTCTTCATTGTATTTAGTTTATTAAGTCTTTTCGGGCACCAAATGGCAGGAACCTATTGATGTGCAATATTAATGAAACACTACAAACACCAAAAATGGGCATTGGTGGGAAACGTTTTACTGCTATTATCTTAAGGGGGTCAAACGGACATTACTAGCTTTCGTAAAACTATGACATCATCAAAAATGCTACCTGCAAATCACATTGGCAATATATTTGCTACATAGCTTAACAGCGTACCATCTGTGAAGATGCCACTGAGGCATCGGTATGGCTTACATAACTGACAGTACCCTGGACAAAAATTAGCGATGCATGCCTGCTTGCATTCATGACAGTGTGTAAGGTTACACTTAGCAAATCCGCAACTGTTCAACCATAAAAAGGCTCACCAGAGATTCTTCCCTCCATTAATCATTAAAATCTAGCTTTCAGATCCTATAGTATGACCAGTGTATGATAAAAAACTATAGTAAAATGTCCCAAAAAAATATCAAATTTTGTACTTAATTACTCACATAAATTAATTTAACACCTAACACCCATCTGAGCTATGTCCCTCATCACCTCTTGAACTAATATCTCGTTACTAGCAAGACACTTACCAATGGTTTGGAAAGAGGCAATGGTTAATTAATGCCACAAGAAAGATCTGGCAAATGACTCCAATGACCTACTGCCAGCAGATGTACCTTAATGTTTCTCAAAACTGACCTCTGCCCACAGCTGCCCTCAACCTAAACATGAGGCCAGTGGAACAAAACTGTACACAATCGTATCCTTTTTGCAATTGCTGGCTATCATGTGGTTCTACTTTTGGACCTTTTTATCACTTTAAAGCAACAGTTTCTTAAAAACTTTAATAAGAACAACAACATCAATTGTCAAATGTCTATACAGGCTCTATTTGTATGTATTAGGGGATCTAGTTCACCTCCACTTAAATCGGCAAAAAACCATTTATGGATGGGCAGTAACACAAACCTTCAGATAAGTATTAACAAGGACAGGAAACAACATAAAAACGGATACATACTACAGTAAATAGATTAAAACAGTACAGGGGGAAACAGTTTGATTCAGAATGTCATGCAACTTAGCATGACAATTCTTATGACAGTTGATGGGCAGGTCAGTATTTACGTACAATTGTTTGTCAAATTGCAGTACAGTGAATCACAAAACTTCTGGAAATTAGTGCCTCATGTTACAGGCAACAAATTATATAATAAAGAAAACATTTGGTGATTATGTTGATATATGTGTAGCATCTAAACTTTGGAATAGTCTTTCCTATCCAAGAATGCAATGGGAGTTTACATTGCAAATATAACAGTTTACTGAAGACAAATCCTTTTAGTGTAGCTTTTACTTGTTTTAACTGTACCAATTGTAATATTTTTGCAGTAAGAAGGTTTCACAAGTTCTCACATTAAAATGGGAGTATTGACTTACAGAATATCTTTATATCTTGCAATCTTACTGTAAGTTTTGATCATATCTATAACTTACCAAATATAAATACTAAAGTATTACTTAGATAACAAATCATTTTAATTGAATTTGTTTAAGTCATGAATTTTGCAGCATAAACGTTACCTTACTTTAGTCTTGTCTAGTTGAGAAACCAAACTGTGGAGTTTCATGAAAGATGAAACTACCTTTTGAAGGGGTTTATCATGATCAGTCAAGCCATATGTTCTGTGGCCCTGCACAATAACAATGATGTTTATTTCATACATATTGAGTTTCTAGGGTTTACTCCAGTGTCAGCATAAAAAAATTAATGGAAACTATTTTACTACTTGCCTTCTCCTTGAGACAATAAATTTAAAAGTGAGGGTAATCACAACAAAAACTGAGTGTTTTTATTAGTAGTAGGGCCAACCTACGGTGGGCAAGTAATGTTTATAGCCCAACTTGACTTTGAAATATTTGATGGTTTTAAAATATGTTTCTGTACTCAGCTGAATAAAACCAAGTAATTATCCCCAATATAGTAATATAATTACAAGAGAAAAAAGAAAACAGGAAACTGGTCCTTTTAATAGGTGA
>JAAAKM020000556.1:719-12124 GCA_010016025.2 Alatinidae sp. Z8VKAUB7J3 | reverse complement strand
CTACACGCAATTTTAAAATAACACAACAAGTATCATTTCCCGTTGCAAATTACTCAATATGTAATCAACTTGCTCCAGACGATCGTTGATGTGTCCGTAGAACATGGAAAAGAACAACCGTCGTTCTATTAGTTCGAGTCCAATGATCGAACGGGAGAAAATTTGTTTCAAATTCTTTATTTTTCTACATGTGACGTCAAATTAAAACTATCCCGGTAGAGAATTATGGCTCAGCGGTCTTCCTTAGTTACATGAATAAGCACCTAGTGACACATATAATTAACAATCCTCCGATCTAAAAGGGGCGTTAATTCAACAAGGCGCTTATTTCAAAAAAAGGAAATAAAACAAGTATTTGACATTAGAAATTTTATCGTAGATTACTTGTAAATTTCGGTCTTTTGAAAACAATAGCTGTCAGTTATAATAGTGTACCATTTTATTTAGTAAATATGCGCATTCAATACTTGATTTTCAACTAAAAACAATACCTTACTTTGCGAGACCTTGAAATTACGCCTAGAAATTTATGCGGACCCGCCACCTAGTTTTGGTACGGGCTAATTTTAAAGACAGTGATAAAATTAAACTTCCCTGAAGTTTGATAATGGTGAGCCACTTGGAGACTGGTAATGAGCGATAGGAAGAGCGCGAAAAATAAACCAAGTTTTGCAACACAAGAAACTGAAGTGTAAACATTGAATTTTGCAAACTTCATTTTTGTGGACGTCTGATGTGTAACAAGAGGGAGAGAATTCCAAATGGGATAAAAAGGTGAGTAAAATAGTTAGAAATATTTAGTAGATTTTAAAACCGCTAAAAATAGTTGTTTTAAGGGACCCTTTGATAGTGCAGAACGTTTCCTATCAACTAAATAGGACGAAATTTGGATAGCAAAGGGTAAGTTACGTTTGCTTTGATTTTCGTAAACAGTAAACTTTTGGAAACTCGAACCTTCAAGTGACCGAAAGAAATAGCTCAAACAAACGTAGTTTACAGTTTGCGGGCTTCTGAGTTATGAGGAAGTATTAGTTTAGGTTCAAAGAGAAAGCAAAAACAATTAGAGTTGCTGAAAGCTCGAGTTATCGTTGCTTCGAGTTATCGGCATTATAACTTACTCGATGAAAGGCTTCAAAAAGCAACGATGCCTGCAAACCAGGAAGTTGAATTTTAGCTTGCAGGAACAAGAGAAGCTATTGGATTTTATGTCCTTGCTCATTTTACGGGAAGTAATGTGTTGAATTGTCTTTCTAACGTCCCTTTGCTGAAGTGTATGGCTACCCAAACACTTCGGGAAGGCATTTTGTACACTGATATCAAGTGAAGACGTCTTTTGTGGGACATTTGTCGATACATCTCTGCATTTTAGAATCATTTTGAGGGCCCTAACGTGAAGGAACAGAACATGAACAGATCTGAATTTTGCCAGTAAGTCCCAACAGCTATTCTCTGCTTTAGACTAAAAATTATGGAAATTACCAAAACATATTTGACAATGAAACACAAGACTATACTTTACGTATATTGAATATTCCAAATAAAAGATTGCGTTAAGCTATTTATGATCTTTGTATTTGTTTTCTCCCTTTAAAGGTTTATTTAAAACAGTCAATAAGCCTTTTGCTTCTCTGTAACTTTTTTCTAGTTTTGATACACTTTTTCTTTAATAAGAAACCAGTTTATAAGAAACCAGGGCTCAATCTCCCCAAAATTTAAGAAACCCGAGGGCAGGGTGGGGCTGCTCTAAGAAACCTAAAAAATCTCTGAAAGCTGTTTAGACAGTTTGATAACGGGTTATTTCATGAATAGGCGAACCTGGAACAGAGGGTACCCTAAATGAAGTGTGAATTTACTAACAGCAGTGCGACTAGCCCCTTCCGCGTTTTCCACCCCCTTCTATATGGTACCAGAGAATAAGAACCTGCTAAAGTGGGGCGGTTGGGATTTCAAAAATATGAAAGGGGGTGGTCATAAGTTTCATCATTCTCTGGAATTAATCCTAAAAATTGCATCAATTCAATTTTATATTACATTTGGTTACATCGATACAAAATTATCAGAGGTGGGTAAATTCAGCTGAACAAGGCACTGTATAGTTTAAATTCTAACTGGGAAAAAATAACCCTTCGGTTCGAAGTCGGAAGAAAAGTCCCGTCCATCAAGGCCAAAAGACACAATTTTTGTGCAGTTCTGAAGTTACATCTCACGGAAGGCATTTTCAAGGAATTTTCAACGCACATACGAATGGACCTATGGGCAAGAGACACCCCATAGGTCCGACATTTTTTGTTTCCGATGCATTATGATATACTGAAGTGAAAAATATATATGCCGATCAGAATGTCAGGGGGGCGGAATACGCTTGTGAATTCTCTCACGGGGGGTGGCGCCCGCCCTTCCCCCCTCAGTTTCGTGAGTGACAGTAGTATAATGCTGTCCTCACCCTTTTACTTACGTGATATCAAGTATCTGTCAATGATGGCGTCTTGTACAAATTTCTCGAACAAGATACAGAAGCAAGTATGCATGGGCTACAATACCTAAGCAGCGATAATGATATGTGCATTTTATTAAAGACCAGCTTTTCTTCAAAGACAAGGCAAGTAATCTCTAGTAGGATATGTCACGATTTTAGGAATACTTTATCCATACTGAAAGTTTGAAATCTACATCTCTTTAATCTAATGTTCGAGAGAAGGAAAGATTTCGATCTAACTCATGAACAGGATGTTTTGCAAAAGCTAAACACATTTTGACACCGAAATGTCTTATAACTTGATCGTCTTCTTCTATGAGCCACACATAATTTTCAGATTTCAATCTATTATTGATGAGAATATTACCTCAATCAATAATTAATCAACCTTAAATTGCCCTTAAAATATTCATGATATACTGAAACAGCTGTTGAAACATGAAGTCATCTGCTAATTGAAGAGTGATTCATAAATCTACACAAACGGGACTTTCAATGATAGAAAATATATAGACATCATTTTCATGGCTTCCCAATTTAAGTATTTGCTTATCTAATACTTTCTTATCTGACTGGTGTTATTAAGAGATACGTGAACATGATTAGCTTTAAATATTAACAAACCGAAACATGGGTAGTTGTCAGGGGGGTTTAACCCACTACCGTAAAACCCAAGTGACCTTTATTTACAATGCTGTTGCCACGTGTTTTGATCCATGTACTGAGGGGATACCTCCCTCCAATTTTTGGATTTTAGGTACATTCTCTCTTTTGCCATCCCATTTGTTTGACGTCTGTAGAACATTTGATATACAAGTATCAAAGTTGTGGATTTTTAGACATTTTGACATTAGAAATTTTATCACTGACAATCATATTACGCTTCACACACGGAACAAAGAATTCCAAAACACTTGTCGACGTTATTTGATACCCATTTTTGTGAAATATTGAAAGTTTTGGGACGACATTATATTCTTCAGGTGTAGAGTCGCAGACTTGTTTATCCCTAGAACGTCAAGGTAAAATCGCCTTACAACCTGATGCATTCTGTGGTAGTTTGTGCGTTGCATAAACGAAACAATCGCCGCGCAGTGTCAAAAAATAAGTGGGTCCCACTCTACCAAGGACAGCTGTAGAAAAAGGCGTTTTGAATTTTTTAATACATGTGAAATGCTTTCTGCTTTCACCTTGTCTCAGTTATACGTTTTTGGAGATGTATCAAATCACGCATTTTTATGTTTCCGACCTAAGAAGGCCTCTGTGCCTCTTTGAAGATGTCTGATACTCCCTTAAAACCCTGTATTACTCCGTCTTTTTGTCTCTCTCCCTATCTATTCCAATCCCTTTCCCTTTTTACCGGGAGCAAATGAATTCTTTTATTATTTTGTCGATTAAGGTGTCCGTCAAAAATTTAAAATTATTTTAAGTTAAAATCTACTGAAATCCGTGTTAATGCTTTTCTTTATTCAAAGCTATATAATTGTAACTCTTTGTTATATGGCGTCTACAATAATTTTCTATAAAAGCTACAGTATGTACAAAAAGTTGGCAGGTAGGTTAGTTTCAAATGAAAAGATACATTAGCACATGACTCCATTTCTGAAAGATCTGCACTGGCTTGTGACTGCACAACGTATAATTTACAAGATATTACTGATAACATTTTAAAGCTTCAAACAATCTGTCACCAAAATACGTCACTAATATGATGTCAAGACACCCGCCCTCCTACTATCTGCATCCTTTAATGTACCTGAGGTGTTCATCAAGAACAAGAGCATACTGTGTCACTGTGATAAAGTTTTTAGTTTTGTAGAACGTAGATTTTGGAATGTACTGCGAAAGAAGATTACAACTACATCAAACGTAGAGGACTTCAAATGACTTCTTTAAACAAACCTATTTCGTCTGACCTTTTCTTAAGATTGACAATACACTTAATGATACTCTATTCCTATTCATTTTAAAGTAATATGTAATTGATGATTGTATTAAGAATTCTGTTAAGCCCTAAGAGGCAATAGTAGTAGCCTCTATGGAAGTGTATCATTGTTATTATCTGTTCTGGAATTTCTCCCTATTTCCCCTATGACATCGAGTTAGTAGACATGTCACTTTGCTTGGCTTAACTTTATGAGCCGCTCCTTTGACCATGGATGGATAATTAGTTAGTAGAGATGCTTTTTTGACTTATGGTCTTTGCATGTCATACCAAATCTTCTTCTTGTGCATTTGTTGTGGAAGATTGAAAGTATTGTTTACTTCAGTATAGTGTCACTCCCTAGATCTATTGCGTACAATAGCCTCGTATTTACATAAAACTAATTGAAGATTGGTATTTTGTTGACAGATTGTTTGGTGACAGGTGTGCTAACAGTGTCGCATGTCATAGTTTGTAACAGTTAGTTTCGGACATTTATTGCTTCCATATGCAATTATTCAATTTAGCTAGGGTGCTGCCCAATCACCTGGATCTTGGTCTCCTTAACTCGCACCACTTTCCACTCTAACGGTCAGAAGTAATGATTGGACACGACTTCTACTTGGCATTGACAGAGAGATGCACTCTAGGCACTTTACCTTACATCTGTTCTGGCGACTGGACTTAAGGGCTCAGAATGAGTGATATTTGCCTGCTGGGTGTAGCGGAACTCCCTCTCTTGTCTAACACCATTTCTAGGCCAGTTTTATTAGCTTCATTCTTTTAAACAATCTCACTACATGCGTCAGTCAGGAATGGTGATGGAGTAAAAACATAATTGCCATCAGCTACTAAGGGAAACTACTTCATCACATTCTAAGCCTTTGTACAGATTATTCATGAATTCACTACCTCTTCTGAAACACTAAGTGCCTTAAAGACAGATACTAATGGACTCCCTTGGTGCAACATCAAATAGTGCCTTGATGGTGATTTTCATAGAAAGTTGCCTCTCCATGCTCGTCTCAAACAGTCATCTAGAACATTGCCATGGGCTATAAATATCATCTAATTATGGATTCTCTTTCAAGCTCTTGTCCACCGAATCTCTTTTAAGTAAAGCTTTTCATTCAATGCTTAATAACACATCATGAAATATATTTTTGACAATTATTTTATGGTAACTTTTATCTAATTTCAGAGGCAAAGTTGGGTCTGCGTTTCATTTGGTCGTTTGGGAGTCAGTTCATATAAAAGCAAGAAAACCTTTACTATGCAGTGAAAAAGAGTTCGTTTTCTCTTTTGGCCTATTCAGTTAATGTAGCTGTAGTGGACGCTGATTGGTCCAAATACATAAGCAAGAAAACCTTTGCTATGCGGACAAAAAGAGTTCGTTTTCTCTTTTGGCCTATTCAGTTAATGTAGCTGTAGTGGACGCTGATTGGTCCGAATACATAAGCCATTCAGGGAGTTCAAATTCTGATTGACTCTTTTAAAAATACAGTTCGATAAAATTTTCCTACGTTCCATGTCGATCATTGCTGACGATTGTACTCTGAGGAGTGTCAGACAAAAAAACCTTTGAAGCACAAAATCTTTTCGCAATTTCTTGCAATATTCTTGGTTTGTACCGCAAACAAACTGTTTATCTAATTTCTCTAAAGACTCTTGAAATCTCCATGCTTACTGGTCGCATTACTTCCGATCCAATGCCTTTAGAATCTGGGTTTTTAAATTTTATTACATTTTTTCAATCTGCAATTGCGCATAAATACATCACATATTATACATCATTATACTATGATCCACATTGAATATGAAGCATCAAGTTGTATCCACTCAAGGTGCACTAAGTACTGCTTTCATTAAGTAAATACTGGTTACCGTACTCTTGTTCTTTAAGAAAACAGGCATCGTCAGCAAATTGATACCAATGTCGAGATCAAAGCTACTGAGAGAGTGAATAATCCAACTGGGAAAATGTATTAGATTTTATGTATTGAATAAGGTATTCATGACAAGATTAAATATATGAGGCCTTAATAAATCTCCTTGTAGCACTCCCTGTCCAACATGAACAAAGTCAAGATAATATAAATATATATATATAAGAGTTCTTTTTAAGTCGTGAAGTGTAGCAACTACAGATGTTAATGTTTAGCCTTCTTGAAAGTATGAGCTAATTTTGTTGTAAGCTACAATTTTCCCTAATATTCCCTTAAAAGTACCATTTAAATTGACGTTTTAGTTTTTGTTGGGTTTTTTTTTCTTTTAAGAATAAATGTAATCTATTTGTGACACCAGATGTAGCGTTTAAGAGGTAATGACTCAAGGGTAATTGGGTGAAAATTCTCTGGTTAAGTAGTTGATTCCTTATCATAGATAAAAACGTTGACTGCCCTTTTCCAATTCTAAGGTGCACCACGACTTTTACAACTCTCAGCAATCACAGCGGCTATGTAATAATAGTAAAAACAAATATTTTACAACCTTAATACCATATATTTTCTCAACATAATTTGTACAACACAGCAGCTGTTACAATTCAATCTACTAAGAGTCTCGGTGCTATCGCCCGAAAACGTAAGGAGACAATGACATTACATTGTGGATATTGACATGTTAATTTGACCACGATAGTAACGAAACACACGCCCATCCTCCTGTACAAAACTTAAACGTGTCTACCAACCTTAATATAAAATTATAAAATTGCACATGAACTTAAAAACCAACCGTGATGGGTCACAGATAGAAAAAAACAGGGACTTCAAACATTAATACCAATAAAGTAATTCCATTCGACGAAGTATCATAGTGTGCACCGCATAGAGACAAGCTAATCGTAAAGACGGTGACATCTGAGAAGAAAGTCGAAAGCATACGGTCCAAATTTCTCAATTACATTTCCCCTCCTTGTGTTGTAGCTGTCAACGTCCAAATTCTTTGCAATGTTTAAATTGTAGTCCACAAGTCCGAGAATGTATCTATAAGTGTTAAATACCTATGTATGAGATGCCGTTGGAGTAATAGATATGCAAGGATTTCAAAGTATTATTTTGACCCATTTCGAGTAGGGATAAGGTCTAGTTTATGGCCAGAGACTTGGGTGAGTACCCAAACAAGCTGAAGACTGGAAGCTGCTATTATTAACACATGACATGGATGCACTTAGCAATCATCCTTCTTGTCAACGTGATGTTGCTACCGCAGATAAAAAACTCCTCGGCAATAAGGTAGTTTCAATGCCCTATCCCATTTCCGTGTTTAAGAGTTTAGTTTGGCTCTTTTAAAACAAACTGCAAACATATTTTTTACAATTAGCTGTCATTTACGTCATCGACATCCATCTCGACGGAATTGAAGACTAGCCTCTATGCACCATCTGACTTGTAGATTATTAGTAGCTGATATGGCGACTAGTGAAATAGAGTTTGTTAACATCAGAGGTCACCCAGCGCACACCTCGCGATAGCGTTGGTCACGGGTTTCGATCCTCAGTCGTGACATATTTTCTATTTCCCTAGTATTTTTTCACAGGAATGTATCATATATCTATAATTATTACTTATGTACGAATGAGAGAATTGCTAATAAACGACATAAATTTACCCGAGTTGAAACCCATCTAAGGAAGAAGGATACTTAAAAGAGAGGGTTTGTTAAACAAGCATAATTTTCCTTGAACACTTTTGGTGATCTGTTTACACTTGATCGTATTTAAGCATACTCAAAGAAACTGGCATTCCTTAATTCACATATCCTCAGCAAAATAGAACTGTTGTCATTTAACCTAGGCTACATCATCGTGGAGGCGCCATATCGTAGGTTCAGAGTGTTCTTGCCAAGTAATACCTGTGAAAGAAAATAATAGAAACACCGAAACAAGATTGAAAAGACAAAGACAAAGTTTCATGTCAAATCATAGTTATCTAAAGATGCAAAATCTTTAAACATCAAATGGCATAGAAAGACCAAAATCTTTAGTTATCTCTTAGCTTCACCCCCCATCCCATTAATTTGCTGTTTCCATCCCTGTGTCATAAAGCAAAACTAATCAATCAGAGACTAGCAACAACTATAGGTTCTCGATCAATGAATCATTGCCTTATTATTACCTGATAGAATCTGGTGGTATTATTTCATAAGTAACAAAGTTAGCTGTCAATTTTGCGTGCCGTAAAAATCTGAACATTTGGTTATTTGGGGTTTGCTTTCAGCAACTTATTTAATACAAGCATATTTTAAGAAGATACGAAAGCAATAGAAAATGAAACAGATTATTTTAAATCCTCCGTTCTCGATGATAAAAGATTATTGATGAATTATATTTGAAATTTGAAATAATATCCTGCCCACTGAAGACAAACACTTGCGAGAAAAACACGTCCCCTCCCCCTTCTCCCTCCCCTCTCTCCCCCTTGGTGCGACAGTGGTCTAACACCGGCTCAAAACTTTAAATATAGCTGCAGGATTATTTACTTAGCCACCTGTTCATAAGAATGAAAACCTGTCATTTCCCTTCTCTTATCTGCAAGCTGGCTAAATATCAAAAGTCACATGTTACGTTACAGTTGTCTGTACAATAGAGGAAGACAATTAATTCTGCCATTGCTTTGGAAACGTAATAACGTCAAAGAAAATGTTAAGGGCGTAATTAAAGTCGTATTTATGTTGAGTGATGAGAAATGTATTATAGTGGGCTCAAGGGGAATGTAAAAACAGTTTGAGTTACTAAAAAATTCGAGCTATCAGATACTCGAGTTATTGTGATTATACTGTAGTTCGACTTTTTTGGCAATTGTTTTGAGAAATTGTACACCGTTCTGTGCCATTTGATTATATTTAAAATTCAGTAAATATATATTCTTAATTTGTACTTCGTTGACCTCCCTATTTGTCACTGCCTGTCAATTCATGTAATCGTAATGTATTCTGGACATGATATAATTAATTGGTGCATATGAAGGCAAGAAATAATTTTGCAATCAATTTAAATTACAAATTAAGATTAAGTTGAAACTTAAGCCTAAAAATTAACACCATGCCTCATGCATTTAATTAATGTAAAACATAGCTCAATGTGTCTAAACAGTTATTAAAAGTCTACTACTTTTTAAATACTTTATCAGTTCACATTTTCAGTACTGAAACTTAAGAATTTTGCATGAATAGCTAAAGGTCGCGGTGCATACTGCTCACAAATACTCTCAATTTGGTCTAAGGAGAGATTACTTCATTCCAACCTTTCGAAGAGCCCTACGGGAAATGGGAAGGAAAGTATCACTCCCTCCAAAGATGAGTGATGGAAGTTTCCTGGTCATCTGTAGCATATAACTATTGTGGAATGTTAGTTGAAGGACTGGATCAATGTTCTGTTCCGCAGTATACAGAGTAAAAGGGTATTCTAAGATGCTGCTGATAGTAGAGTTTGCTTGATGGTTCCTGGAAAGACAACAGGTCACAGAAAGGAAACAGTTAGACACAACTCGAGGTTATAGCTTCCCTCTTTCCCTGGCCTCATTCGGGATAATGTTCCACCTATTGACTTAAAGGTCTTCTTGCTTGTAGTTCAGTTGTGTCACGCATACTATACGCGTAGACCGCGTGAATGCAAAGATAAAGTTTTATCAGCTGTTCAGGCCTGAGTATCAAATCACTAACGTACGATCTAATTACATGAAAGAACACTTTAGGCCAACAATTACAATTTGAACCTTGTTTTATGAACGTAAGTTTATTGTTCAAGCTTTCTTCTAGAGTAAACAGTGAATCCCCCTATGAGCTTGGTGCAGAGAATAAGAAAAAGTTCCATTTTCAAACTCAAAAAAATGTCATAGGCTTGCAAATTACTTTTAAGTACACAATAAAGGAGGCAACTAGAAACATGACGAATTAATTTATTCATACAGTTTTGATTTGTCCCAGGTGTGACGGCACAGATAGTTAAGCCGGGCTAATGTTGATAGCTGCGTTTGTGAGTCACAAAACATTTGCAAATTTCTTAAAATCCTAGAACAATCTGAATGCACCTGGATAAACACACACTCTGCTGTCACTTTCTCCACGGGGGTACTGTCTTATCATGAAGTATTTCTACTCGGGCATCACTGTAAATAGTCCAGTATTCCTTTTAATGCAATATGCATAAAGGGACGCGGCGAAAGAGTTTATACAGGGGCCATATATTTAAAATACTCGGCACGTTATTTGAGAGTTTGTCCAATTACTGTGGTAGATACGAAAAACGAGCTGTAGGTAGGACAAGAGAAGATATTTGTCAGTAGGAGAATATTTACGTTTGGCAGTAGGATAAGCGATATTGACAGGAGCAAAAGCACATTGGATTGGAGGAGAAGTAAGTTAGGCAGGAAGAGGAGAATTTTGATAGGAGGACAAAATGATATTTGAATAAAATGGTAGTAAGTGGGACAGAAAGAGAACTAGGTTGAGCAAGGCGAGAAGGAGTTGAGCAGAGCAATAATAAAGTTTGATTAAAGGAGAGAAAACTGAGTGGTTAAAAAGTAATTAGAAGAGGTGGAGGTAATAAGTAGGAAAGCGGAAGTTTTAAATAGGTTGCACAGCAGGAGAAGCAACTTTGACAAAAGGAGATACAAGTTGGATAGAAAGGGGAGTGAGTTATGTAACAAGAGTAATAACGTAGACAGTAGCTAGTAGTGTAGGAGAAGGACCAGCGTAGGATGAAGAAAATATAAGTTGGTCAGTAAGAGAGTTAAATAGGATGGAAGCAGAAACGGTTGACAGGAGAAGAAGTTACTTGTATAGAGGGAGAAGAAAGTTTGAAAGAAGAAAAAGGTGAGTAAATTTTGCAAGATGAGAATAAAGTTAAGCAGGAGGAGAAGGAGTTTGGGCAGGAGACCAATGTAGGGGGGGGGGGGGGGGGCAAGAATAGGAGTAAGTTTTAGCGCTTTTCAAAGAAAACAAACCGCTTCACTTTCAATATTGTTCGCTCCTTGGATTGGCGAGTTTACCATAATCTCAACT
>JAAAKM020000555.1:2524-16232 GCA_010016025.2 Alatinidae sp. Z8VKAUB7J3 | reverse complement strand
AAACGAAGCGACAAAGAAAACTATCATAACCCTCCATAGATGTTTAGGTTGACATTTTCTATGGTTTTGTTTGCCTGAAAGTAACTATTTTTGTTATAAAAATTTAAAAGCTAACAGAATTTATCACACTTTGTTCTTTTACCTGTCTGCATAATTTGATTATAACGTGACATACGAAAGATCGTGGCCGTTTCAGTTAAGGCTATTTCAGCACGCTCTGATTCAGTTTGAGTCGATTTATTGAATTTGTCCTAGCTGTGGTCTTCAACTTCCTAATTGATCCACACCACAACCCTATTGTTCTGTAGTATCAACTAATTGTTTGCAGACCAACTAATATCACACAGCTTTTATGTAAACATTGAATCGCTAAACAATTGTCGCTTTAATAGCCATTTATAAAGAAAAGTCAAGGGATTTTTATTGTTGCCATGGAATCCTGATAAACACGTTAGCTCGGCGTGATTCCAACAAATGATTGGTGTAATTGCTCACGTGGTACATTTAATAGCGCGAAAGCAAATGATCATGGCGATTTAGAACTTTCAGCTTTGAAACCCTTCCTTTACTGTGTCGGTGTTGGTTGCGATTTGCCATTTGTAGCAAAATCGATACAATACTACAGCTGAATCTGTAAATCAGTGGAAAAACCAATAAAACCTTTTAAAGTCAAATTTCTATATTGAGATCAACACCTTCAAGAGATTTTAAATTTGAAAATAGCGTCGATAGCGCATACTTTCAGCCTAAATTAATAGCAGATTTTGTTTTATCCTTTTTCTTTTGAAGGCTAAGATAACAATTTTAAAGCATTTCGTTAGACTAAGACATTCCCGAGCAATTATTACGGACCTTAAACGAGCGAAGCAATTAGTTTCGGCCATCTGTTGATACCTTGCTGTAAGGCACACATGCAATCAGTTCTAGCGGTATTATCACAGTGCCATCTTTCAGTCAAAGAAGTATAGACACTGCATTGTCTTTGCCTTGTTTGTTTACGATTGTTGTCTGATTATCATTTGTTCAAAATGGAAGACCTTGAGAACTTCAATATCGACACAGTTTGAAAATACTTACACTGCAGAAACCTATAATCATTTTCAAACCCTATTTAAAACTTAAGGTCAACGCCATTTTACTTCTATGAGCTGTTTCTAACATTTTAAAATCTAACAAGAGTATCTAGAGGAAACAAGAGAGGCAACTCAGCAACGCGAAAGAAACGTGTTTCAAATTAAACCAAAGAAAAATTGAAGCCCGTTTACCATCGCGTATTCTAAATGGGTGTGAAATGTGAACATGAGCTTAAAAGCCTCTTCTAAATTTACAATTATCATATTTTGTAAGTCGCGTTGACTTCTTCCTCAATCTATAAGAAAAAAAAGTGAATTTGGCACAAATAAATTTAATAAAGTTGCGGTAATTCGTTTCAAAAGTATTCAGCGAAGGCTTACGTAGTTGTTGTTTCGCCTTCACTCTTGCCTAAATGACACGGCCACCAAATTAGTGCTAGTTATTTGTCATTTCAAAAAGCCGCAGTTTTGTTTTCGTTTAGCATTCCATACATCGCATTATTGTTGCGGTCTTGCCAAAGCTATCTATGTAAATTCAATTTATGGAGCCTACCACAAAACTCGAGATCTCCATACTACAGTGAATGTGATTACAGATAGACAAAATTATAGCAGGACTTCGTAAATAAGGCGAATACCTTCAATGAGTTGACGCTTGTTTATAACTCGACGTCGTCTCCCTTTGTTTGCCTCTGGTAAGGAGTCGGTAAATTTAGATGCTGCCACTCTCTTTTCACAAAACCGTTAGGTTATTGATGAACGGCTTTGGCAAAATGTTTACGTCAGTGAAGAAGAACTTTGTCTTTTAAGTTAAATTCCAGTTTGGTTAGGGTGATAATAATCGATGCAGTGCAACGGTTTTTCAAATTGGCTAAGCACACAAAAAACTAACTGAGAGTTCTTCTGTTGAGCATACTGTGATTTACTGTCCCTAAAATATAATGTACTGTGACCATATTGTATACTTTCTGTTGATGTTAAAATACAAGCAGCATTGAGGTATTTACCTTAAAGCATACACAACAACTGCGATTAGGATTGATAACCTTTTTTGGTTAATTTACCATAGTGGTAAAGACCAAAATTTAAGGAAAGCCTAAGAACAAATTTTCCCATGACCTGAAAGTAAGAAGCGTTAGCGCAATGATGGCTAGAGGTTAACAGGATTCCAGCAATATTTTTACACTCATAACAATGCTGAATGAAACGATTTGAGAGCATCAGCAAGAGTTTATTCTCCGTAGATTCTAACATGCTCTTCCTTTTTGAACAGAAGTAAAAGTCCTTTCTCTCAAATTGCTGATTAATATGTTTAGGATTAAGTTAAAAATTTTTAATGGCCACGTTTACGTTCAATACTGCTCTTGATAAAAGATATATTCTTCTGCAAACTTACCTTTACTAACAATATCCTTAATCCTCAATAAGTTTTAAGGGTATCCTTACAAGTTATCCTTTCCACAAATTATTGAAAAACGACCTGCATCTTAATATCAATAATAATAAATGATATCAAAATAGAAGCCTCTAAATAAAACAGTTGACAAATCCTCACTCCTTATTGCTCGGCATAAACGAGATCTTAATAATGGTTGTGAGAAAAAGTTGTTCTTCCGCGACTCATAAAACGGCAAGGAAAATCCATAAATTTTAAGTCCCTGTAGCCATTATATCATTGATAACTGTCAACTGTCTGTTACCTTTAGCTCCCAATGATATCTTCTTGCAAAAAAAATGTTGGAAACCTTAGCCGTAGACTTGCAGGTGCTTTAGACTCGAGATAACACTAAAATATTGAAAACCATGGCCACATTTAATAAATTAAACATTTTTTTCCACGCCAAGGCAGCAAAAGTTTCACCATCGCATAATTTGCTATGTCGAATTTCAAATCTCTGTCGAAGCTTAAAAAAGACCAAAATGTACATATGTGTAAATTTAAGGTTCTCTGTACATCGTTAATTATAAAGGAAGCTGTAGTCGGGATAAAGCCAATGGTATCAAAAATGTTTTAAAAAGTTTTGATGCACCCTTTTAGAAGTTAGTAAGAAGTTTCAAACGAATCTATTTATACAATGTAAACAGATCCAAAGGTCATTTAAGCCCGCTGAAACGAGACTTAAGTACAGCTCATACGTTTCCCTACGTACTTAGCAATCTTTAATTCTGACTGAAAACATTAATGTATCATTGTAAAATTCTGAACAATGTAAGTTGGTTACAGCATTTTCACTCGAAGGAAGTGTAGGGTAGTGAACTTTACACTTGCGCGTCTTGGCTTCTGTTGAAAAATTTATTGCCGCATTTACATTTTAAAATAGCTATTTAAGCATGTATTAAAGAACGTATTGAAATTTCTATGGTTTTAGACGACATAATAACTGTTTGACAATAGTATTCTTTCACAAAAGCACCTGAATCGAGGGCAGAGTAATGTGGTCATGTCAGATTGCACTGCATATTCTGTTTTCAAGTATCACCTGTAAACGCTTTACTGAAATGCTTTTAGCGTGAAACCAGACAGACATGATAGAAAATTGGACACTGAGTGATGAATCTATAGAGCAAGTCCTCGTTATAATTGTATACTGTTTATTTTGCTATTGATAAGATTTAGTTTACGAGGCTAAAAACTGGAATTCTAATCCAAACAGGGTTGCATTATATGCTGCAAATGTATTTTTAGTCAAACATGACGTGAAACTGTTCTAGTATTTATCATACAATAACTTGTTATTTTCTCATAAATAGTTTATCTTAATATTTTACTCTCCTTCACAGGAATCTACATGAAGGTTTATTAAGATAAGAAGTTGTAGCAAAGTCGACATTGTCTCAGTTTTGTTATTCATTTATTGACAGCTCAGGATATCAGTTGAGATACCTCGTAAAAGTAAACCTTGAAACAGCAGTGTAGCTGTAAGTTAAGGAAATACGGATACAAGCATGCGAGCATTGAGCAGGTTACTTTTAAACACACATTTAGAAGGTGTTGTCTAGTGTTGTTCATAATGGCCAGTACAAGGTGCTCACAAGTTTTAACTATCCATAGCAGTACACTTTTCGATACCAATGGGTGAAGCAGCAATGTTTGTTATCTTTCGGTAGTTTTACTTATTAAAAATGACCAGAAATGTTGTTAACATTAACGAAGTAGTCTGTTTGAAATCTAGGTGGTCTGAGTTTTATCACTGGCTCTTTAACTGGTTTTCAAACTTCCGCCCCGTTATTGTATGCAGAAGTTCACGTTTCAATTATCACGTAGGGAAAAAACCTATCTAAAGTGTTTTGCTTTGTTTTTGCTCACTTTGATCCTCTACCATTATTTAACTATGAAGAAGGAATAGCGGTCAATGTCGTCACAAAAACACTCTTAAATGCGTTTTTGGGGGCAGGGAAGACAATTGACAAAATTGCGGAATATGTTAGTAAGAATGTATTAGAATTTTCTCACCAATAACGGAAGTCAAATTGTTTTACCTTGTTAGTAAAAGCCGGCTTAGCTGTATTTCTGTACCTACAACGAACAGGGCAGTAGCTTTAAATTGTTTTAGAGGTAAATGAGACATTAATCCTTTATATTTCATGGTCCTTGAAAAGGCAAATAAACAAATAATGATTGTATTTGCTGATGAAAGAATGTTGTAGAGATACCTGTAACTTAATTAGGGACGAAACTGTTATCAAATTAAGTTCTTATGCTGAAACCTTAAGTGATTTATAATAGTCTGTCTTTTCCCAGTTGGCCATTATATCTCATTTTATTTTGAGCGTTTATTAGAGTACGCGTATGCTGTTGCATCAATTACCCTAAATATGATAAAAGTATTTAATTATTTTCAACAACAGGTTTTGTATTGATTGTTATGTCTTACGAACAAAAAGTTGTGAACGGAGATATTTTTAGAAAAAGCTAGAAGTAACTACTTCTAACATGTCTTTTTTTAATCATCATTTAAAACTAGTAGCATAATTAATTGTGTTTCCACGGCCTTTTGATATTTTAATCAGCGTCTCTCTGTCCTTACTGCAAGTTAGAATAAAGGAATGTTTACCTTTTAGTATCTTGTAGTATTCACTCAGGCAACATCAAATTTGAAAGGAAGAAAAGAAAAATTACTGAAAATTTTAGAGTGAGTTAGTGTAGGATCTTGCTTTAAAATTTACTACCAGTGCTTCATGTACTTCCATTCATTTTCTGTTTTTAAAACGCAAGGTTGGCAGCATACAAAATGTTCTTTAATAACTTATGAGAATGGTAAAATTTACAGTAAGAAGCATGAGCTTCAATTGATGCTCAAAAACTAGAAGCAGACTAAATGATAAAATTTTGAAGAGGAAAACATATGGGAAAGAAATACAATAATTCTAAGGTAAGCTGCTTACCACTGGAGATGATAGGAACTAATGCCGATTCTGCATGAATGAATGACCATTTCACGGGCCATCACTAAGAAATGGGGGAGTAGCAAAGCTTGATCAAGGCGGCCAGGGGACTCGGGCATCCCTCTGTAGAGTTCATTGGGTTTGTACGCATTGACGAAGTCCACCATCTCTGCTAATAAACGTATCTACAACTTTTACATACAATAAAACATGCCAGTGAGATCTGCTTTCAAAACAATGCTGTTTTACCAAAACTCAAGAAATATATGCAAGTTAAACTACGCAATACTAATAACCTCAAACGCAAAAGAGTAATGCAATTGTTTGATTCTAAATCGAGATAGAAAACTTCAAAAGAAAAGAAAAGAAAAACTAAGAATTATTGAATGAACTGCGGTGGCTGTATCTTAAAGTTTTTGAACTATTCAGTGATTTTAGTGTATATGGAAAACACGCCATCTTGTTACATTAACTTTATCAACTTTGTAATCTTTATTACTGCTTATTCTAGATATCTGAATAGGTGCGTATTCTTTTATAAGTTTATCCTGTAACAAAGGTAACTAATTTAAAGAATCTGGTATAAATCTTTTCAACTTTCCATTGGCGAGGTAAATGAATTAAAAAAATGCAAATTTATGAAGTTTCATTCACTTTCAGAAAGAAATGTTCATCTACGTAAACGTTCAAATAAATTTTGACAAAACGAGGGGAATGGAAAGATGATAATGAACAGATAATGAACAACTATATTTGGTGGAGCTTATTAATTATTGGCAACGAAGGTTTTCCCTGAATAGTTTTTATTAGCTTTTCTTTAAACTTTACTGACATTCTATTTTTTAAAACCAAGTCTTAATTAATTTCATATATGGAGATTTTTTGCTTTTTTAAAACAAACTTTTATACAAATAGGTTTACTATAAAATACACGAAAGTTTGTATGTGATACAAAAATACATGCAAAATGATTTTGTTATGTCGGGAAATTAAACTGTAAGTCAAGATTTAGAAATTATTAATAAAATGATACACTTCTCAGATGTATAAAGGTGCCGATAACACAAGGTTCGTATTGTTTGGTACAGATTGGAAACACTTATTAACTATGCAACCAATAGTCACTAGTCTGCGTAAGGTCTGTGGAAATCTTCCTTTATGGAGACATACATTGAATATCCACTTTCCAATGTAATATTTAAGGAAGGCACTACAATTAACTTTTAAAACAGACAGAAAAAATGGATTGGTGTGTGACAGGACTAGTGCTTTCTGAAAGTATTGTCATGTATCATGGTCAAGCCACAAAATTACCTATACTTTGTCGATAGTTTCATAACGTTTGTTTTCATGGAAGGGCCAAGAAGGCTGTATAGTTTAATAGCAATTATAATCGCACAAAAGGCCTGCCTAATGTCCTACGTCAGAGTAAATACTAATGAATGCTTGATAAATTTCACAGATATCAGTATAACGAAAAGACAAAGTAATTCTAACCTACAGAATTTACGTCTCTTGCTAACATTAAAATATGTTCATAGCACTTATGATTTTAGCAAACCACGAGATATTATTTCCACACCTACAAGATTATTATCTTTTCCTTTACCTCATAGTCTATTACCGGTTGTTGTAAATTGTTTTTATGTATCAATGTCTTAAATGAAATGTTTTGTATGTTGCACCAGAATCTTATAGTAGTCTTACAAATAATTTATGAGCATTGAGGCAACAGCACCACATTCGCACGATAACGTTATCTGTAAAAAAAACATTTTTATATGTAATGTTACCTCTTCAAGAACTTGTTACTTCGCTAATTAATTATCTGACTTGACATATATTGATAATCCAGGAGGACTGTATATCTTAAACAATGATTTGTTGCTTTGTGTTAACTCTCTCTGATGGCCCTCTTTATCGACAACATTTTGGGACTTTCCATGATCCATCGATCACCTTGTGATTAAACAATTTTATCCTGCACCTCAAGTTTCAGAGTCTTTACATGGTGATGCTAGTAAGACGAATATATGGTTTGTAGGGTCTAGGAAGGTTTTGCTGCAGTCATGGACTTTCAAAGGAACATAGGCTACTAATTATTACATAACGGCCACGGTGTCAATATTTTATTTTAAACAAATTTGATAACCCATTGTCCATAGTCTAAGTTTTCAATTACATTAATTGCACTCCCTCGCATTTAGAACTAGTTAAGCTTTAGATAAATCATCCCATTAAAACGTGTAAAAAGTTGGTTATACTTGTAAAGGTGCCAAAAAGCAATGGTCATGATTAGAGTTGACATGATTAGTTTTGAGACGCTTAAAACGGTTAAGCGGACTGGGAAGCAAGGTGATTTGTGATTTGATACCTGTTTGAACACTGATTTTCAAACCTCCAGGTTAACAAACCTATGGCATTTACTCTCAAAGCGGAATATATTTACCTTCGCATGAAAAATGGTGAATTGAGCAATAATCAAGAGGCAATCACTATTGTTAACATAAAAATGTAAAATTCAGACTGTTATCTTTAAACTGCGTCATTACCAATCGTGGACATTCTGTAGTATCGTATACAGTGGAACCCCGCATGCGGACCACCGCGGTTTTATGACGACGTCGAAGTTTGAATCAGAATTTGGTCCAGAATTTTTACATCAAGTTTTCCACTCGGCTAAAACCCAAAACTTTGTCTGCTCTACGACATGGGCCGAAATAAGTGCTATTTAGTCACTATAGACCTCGTAAACCCTACCTAGAGGGGAAAGTTACATGTTTGACAAAAGAAATCATTCTCAACAGTGTTTGTTTAGCCTCCTCTTGAATAAGGAGAAACTCACTGGTGCTAACCTTTGTCTTCAAGCACAATAAACCGAAACTGAATATGCATCCAAATTGCTTATATTCGCAAAGAAAGGAGTTGGTTATTGAGCGCGATTATAGTCCTCAATAATTTGCTTTATAGTTTCTTCTTGATCTGATGCACAAAATACTTTGCTAAAACGTAACCAACTTTTCTAGACTTTAAATTGATCTCGATGAAAGTATCATCGAGAAGAGAGGATTTGAAATGTTAGTTAGAAAAGAGCACTAGAGAAATAAAAAAGTATGTCACCACCGGGGAACGAACCCGTGACGCACGCTTTCGCGGCGTGTGCTCTATCAACCGAGCTACGTGACCTCCGTGAACATACTTTCTAACTTTAATGGGCTCAGGATTGACGACGGGCCGGACGGCAGTTCTTCCTTGGTCAAGTCACAAGCTGGATGTCGATGTCGACCGGTGGATGATTGGGAGCTAATGTGGCGACTAGAAAAATATAAAAGTATATTAAAGGCGGAGGTCACCTAGCTCAGTTGGTAGAGCGCACGCCGCGAAAGCGTAGGTCACGGGTTCGATCCCCAGTGGTGACATGCTTTTCTATTTTTCTAGTGTTCTTTTCTAACTAGCTTTAAATCTCCTTAAAAAATCCTGAAGAGTCCTGAAGCAGGAAGGAAATGATTTAACGTAACTTTATTGCTGTGCAGTGTAGACAGAAAAATAGATCTAATTCTTTTACTAACGCGATGTCTATGAGATAGCTTAGGACGTATGGCCTGTACCTATTTACTCTAACTATAGATATGTCAATAATGAAATTAGAGCATATGGGAAGAGGTTTTTGATTTAAGAGAGTCTTGGTTAAACATAGTCTTTAATTTCGAGAATACGTACCCTCTTTCCGTAAAAGGAATGGACTTTGCATTACAGGATTTTTTCATACTTCGAAAATACTTTTTAAACCCAAACGTTAAAGAACACGATATCTGAGTCCGCATCATCGTCACTGTATTTCTTTTTATTATATTCCCATCCAAAAATAATTGAGAGCATTGCACAAAAAGTCTAATATTAGAAGGGATTTTTAATTGCAGGTGGTTTATAATTTGAGAGGGTGTGTAGTTCAAGGAAATCTAATATTGTAGGGAATCTATGATTTGGGGTATCTATAATTTGTGGGGACCTATAATTCGAGGGGATCTATAATTTGTGGCGATATCTTAGTGGCGCTAATACTGTTATTTGGAGCTAAAAAGTCATTTGATGAGATATAATTAAGATTTCAACTGATCAGTTTATATCAGTCGTTTTACAAAGATATTTGAATTTAAAATAAATTAGAGTAGCCGTTACTGGACGTAACAGCACTGTTATCTATTAAAGTTCATATCCTTTTTTATTTGATATGGTTAAGGAATGGAAAGGAAGGAAAGGAAGTAAGAAACGAGCATTACTATTGTTTTATGAACTTGAAATTAAATATTCTAGAAACTAGTACATGTTCTTCACGATTGTTTACAACCGTACTGTCTGCATACTACAGCTAATCTTCGCGAAAAGAATGATTCATGAAGATGGACCTTGTGAGTTTAATTTTAAGACCAAGTATTTTATGTCAAAGTTCTAAACACAACCTTCGTATCACATATTCGAATGAAATGATTGAAAAAGTGGAGATTGCAAAAATAAAATCGTTTATAGTACGCTCTCAAGGCCAGCTCGCAAGTTTATAACTGTCTGGTAAGCCATTGAATGTGCTACATTATTACATTTAATGACATTATCATCTGTTGGAAAATCAAGTCTGTTTCAATGTTATCTGCGAAGCCACACAAGTCTGAATTCAAACTCCGAAACCAGGTTAGAGGTTAGCCATCATAATATCTAGCCTGTCGTCTGTGTCTTTTAAGGGCCAGACGCTTTGAAACTCAGTGATTTTTAATAGCCCAAGTAGATGTTATAATCATCTTAAGTCTTTGACAACAATATGATTAGGGTTTCATTGCTAAGGCAGAATATGACAGGGACGTGCTAAGGTGAAACCAATTGACTTATCTTCATATCGAATACTTGGAACCGGATTCTTGATTTCATTATCAATATCCTTGATGGTCCCAATAAAGTACCGTGTATAATTATCAAACAAAAGTCCGCTCTTTGATTTGTAGACAATGAGAAGAGAATTGATGAAACAGCTTGGTCTTCAGAGTATTAAGAAAACAATAGCATGGCCGGTCAGAGATAGCGTCTAGCGTCTTATACAAACAACCAGCCAATCGTAGTGAGAGAGTCCATTGCACCTGCTAAGCTATTGTGACCATAGGCAAACAAGACTTTTTGTCAGAAGAGGTTTATGAGAAGAAGGGTAATCTCTGAAATCTCACACTAACATCTGCTTTTAGAAATATCATTCAGTGCAATAAATGACAGAACACTTTGCAGTAGTAGAACCAAAGGAATGTTTATACAACTATAAAGACTTCGACTCTAGAACTAGCCGTATTTTAATAAGGCATCGGCTTGTTTAAGTAATATAACCGTGCGAGAGACCTGTGGAAGTCTGTGAAACACTCTATCACAATCTAGGACCTTTTAGAATGTACGGCTTATATTTTCATACACAAGTGCAGCGTCGCACCAAAACGAAAGGAAAGTTACCAGTGCTGACTCTTGTTGTTTTTCTATACAATGCTGACATATCAAATTGTTCAACCCTTACCAGTACACGTAGATGGTGCATGTGTCTGCTCTATAGACGAATAGGGCTTTTATCGATCTTACCTTATTGCAGGCAAGAAATGAAGCACGGTTTCTTCGTCATCTTTTAATAACTGAATAATTTGTCTTATGTAAGCTTAAGTATATTAATCATGGTATCACTAGGCCACTACGATATTTTTCTCAAGCAAGGGACTCTGTCATATATATTATTAAGTAGACTAGAGGCAAAAGAAGAGAAATTAGTTGTTTAGGTGTAGGTAAACAGGGAAATGGTATTAAGAGGTTTACCGCACCCCTTACTACAATTTTCCAGCTAGCCAAACGTTTCCTAAATAATTAGCTTAGACACGTGGATATTAACTTTTGCTTTTTAGAAGATGCATAGAAGTTGCATACTTTCGATGTGTTTTACAAACTGTACATTTGTGACCATAACGACGTCATATTTTACCATGAGGGTTTAACATGAATATATGCTTTACAGAGTAACCCTTCCTACTCCCAATTTCCCATATTAAATGCTTAGGGACGTTCTTGTTAACAAAAACACCAATAGCATCACTCACTTCTTGCACAGAGTTTTAAAGTTTTATTCATTTATTCTTTCAATAATGATGAAGCCATTATAAGTTACTTTCTTTATTAGTATGTTTCCTTCCACTTCAGGCTACTAATTATTTAACATATGCAAGTATTGTACATATTTTTGGGTGAACGTTGCTACAGTCAGAAAAGAGTCAATTTAGTATTCATTACTAATGAAAATCAACAGCGAATCATACAGTTGGTGCAGACTTTCTCTTATCATCCAATCCTCTCTTACAAAATACCGATCAGTTCAGTGGGATGCACTCTACGCCATCGTAAAGCGAGTAGGTATAAACGTTTAATGATCTGTAAACACTAAAGCTTTGACATACTTTCTCCTACCAGAGACAGCATTAAAAAGCTTTTACCTACGATCATGTGATTTTTTATAAAAGCGCTTTACCAGTATACAGGCTTCCAGAAGAAAGATGTTCAAATTATTTGTTAGTTACCAATTATATGTTTCATTGCACAATTTGTTGATTTGGTTCATAGTCGTATGGAGCAATTGTGTACGCTTAGATGCTCATGACATAGTAATATGTCTCTCGTGTCAAACAAGACCAAAAACATCCCCTCAAGGTTCAATTTCAAGGCCCCTCTTAACGAGAAAGCCGAAAAAACGACATTATATTGCGGAAGTTTTGATTCCATCATTAAAAGGGCCATAAAATTTTGATGTTTCTATGTTAACTTTTCTTTTGGAAAAGAGTTCGCTATATAAATATGTTAATTACTGTGGCGACTACTACCAATCTGGAACCTGATGTAAAATTGTTTGGATATTCACTCCTCTTTACTGCTATAGTTTACAGCCCAAAAATCTGTTTTCCTAGCCATAATTTTAGATTATTTAGAACATCAGAGCATGTCCGAAGATTCAAAATAAGTTGCTTTGTAAATGAATTCCGAAAAGACTTCCAAATATTTCATTGTATATCCACCATTTCAAACAGGCAAGGGACCAAATACGTTTCCTAAAACAATGAAATTCTCTTTCTTATACATGACGTCGGTGACAAGCATGGCTAGCCTCGTATGCAGAGTGTATTTTTCATGCAGGCACAAGGAGAAATTTTCCGTAACAGACTTGTCGATTATTCCCTCTCCTTTGTCTTTATTCTTTGATTATATCAAGCAATTTCTAACTGTTTAAGCTTCGAGACAATACGGTTTTAAGATAATAAAACTCTCAATTGGTGACAATTGTTTACATATATAAAAGTAAACGTAGAATGAAACAGCCACAATTTTTGAGCGGTAAAGAGGACAGATATATTTACCTGCAGTTGAGACGATTGCATTCAATTTTCTAGTAATTCGTTCCTTCCTCTTCTCTTTTCCTTCCGCTTATGTAGTTCCCACAGATATGTGGTGTGAATTTAGTAGTTGTTTTGAGTTGGTTTATGACCGACAAATGGTTTGATTATCTCATTTGATCCTTAGCAGGACAATTATATCTTCAAAAATTATGCAGGTGGTTTGGACAAGATTATTTCCATCGCAACAACCCAATTCTGCAGCAACACTGAACTAGATATTGTACTTTTATTACACGTCAGAAAAATATTTATAACTAAATAAGTGAGAGCAGGTGAAATCAAATTTAGCTTAGAATTGTGGGGGTTAATCATGGGAAAGGGGTACCAGGGGTACACAAGCCACAGAGTTAAGGGTTAAGACTTTTCTTAATTCAGCTATGACAATGAACGTAACACAAATTGTAATAGGAAATGATAAAAGTTGTAAAGTTTTCAAGTTTTTAGTTTTCCTTGAATTTTCCTTCAATTTTCGTTAACTCATACAAACTTTCTATTTGATGCATCTGAGAACAACTTTCTACAACAAGGATTATTTATCGGTTGCAACAAAAGCAGAAGGATAGACAGCAAACAAGATTTTGATAACAAAAATAGCTAATAAAAAGGCTTCTGATAAAATAAAAATAAAGCGACTTCTCTTCACATATTTTGAAATTTTGCAAGTTTTTTGCCATTCATATAATTATAACTTGGAAATAAAACAATGAAAGTATTGAATAGAAAAGAGGATTTGTTGTGTAAGTTTGAAAAGAACAATAGAAGAAATGTCACTATATATTGCCATATATTCTG
>JAAAKM020000554.1:3510-16233 GCA_010016025.2 Alatinidae sp. Z8VKAUB7J3 | reverse complement strand
CAAATACAAATACTATCTCCCAAGAATATAAAAAAGTCCATCTGGGCTAGCAGCTAATCACATACAAGAAATTTTGTAGGTAATTACTTGTGATGGGTGAGAATTTACTTTTCCAGTGATTTCAACACTTTTCGTTGTCTTATAAATATGTGAAAAAATAATTTTAAAAAATTTCGCTTGCAACGAAGCTCTTCAGATACTCTCCTCCCGTAACAACAGATAACATTTTAATCAGAAACAGAAGTCAATCAACCGAAATTGCCTAAAACGTAGAGGATCTACAATTGTAGAGATTGGGATAATATGGGTTAATAAGTAAATTATTAAAAACACCAGCAAGGAAACTTTAATTAGTTAATTCATGACTATCATAAATGTTACTTTATAATATACTGTGATTTGAAGTCTTACGCTTTATTAAAAATAGTAGATACCTGATATGGTGTGCTCTAATTCCTGCTTTTGATAATATAAAGGAAATATTTCTCTTTGTTTTTGTACCTCCTATATCAATATTACTTCTACATTCAGAGAAAAGAAAAGTTCGAAACGTTCATTAAGAGTCCTATTTTTTATGCGATAGTCTGTTATTATCATTGCAAGTACTGAAAGGATTACATATTGAGTCATAGTTTCTTTTTTACAGGTGTCCTTAGCTTTGCTGTAAGTCTGTACTTTCCAGGAACAACATTTACAGTCGAGCTCACTAATCCAACTGCAACTAGGTTTATTAATATGAAAGAAACGGTAGACAAAGCGGTAAGTACAACCTAAAAATAACAGTTTACACGGACCTAAAATCTGAAGATTTTTCTCAAGGGATATCATGTTCTATTCTTTATGTTGCTTTGAGTGTTTGCCTTATTGTAAAGCTTTCTGTGTATTCATCTACCTTGCATTATGTCCTAAATACAGCCTCTGATTACAAGTAAATTTTATCATCTATACTTTAAGGCAGAATCAATGGATACTTCTTTTGAATTTTAAGTTTACAATACTGTTTGAAATACTCTTCTATCAAATCACTAGACTGTCTAAATTGCTTTAAATGTGACGTCATATCTTTCTAAAGTTCTAACAGCAGCCAGCTATCATGACTATGTTCAGGCGTTAGTAATAACATTCCAAGATTTATATATCCTGTTGTAACATTCTTCCTTTTCATCATTAACACTAGCAAGACTTACAAAAAAAAGGTATATGTGGCTAAACATCTCGGTGGCAAGGAGATGTAATTCGTGTATTGATTGGCATAACAATTTGCCCATCTATTAAGCATCTCCATCGACACATTACAAAAGGTCAATACCTTGAATCAAATTATTTTGGAGATTTGAAGGACGATGACACTGCATTAATATCATATACGTAAGATGTTCTGATCTAACATATCAACTCAGGGCATAAGAAATAAATGCTAAACATTCATATCATGAAGGCGATCAGTTAATACTGACAGAGGAAGCGCATTAAATTAAAAAATAGATTGAATTGGTAAATCTACATTGAACTCACTGCATTTTACATTTGCTACTTTCTTACGGCCTCTAGTTCTTGCCTGGATAGAATATTACCAAATTGCAAAGCTATAGTATTTCTCTCTATTTTTAATTTCTTCGTGCCTTATTCTGCAATTTCAATTCCGTTTTGGTTCTATAATATTCCTATTTCAATTTTTCATTTTACTTTTAATAAATGCTGCTGTTTCAAGTCATCCACACTTTTACAGCTTACCTAAAATGCATAGTACCATAGATTGAAGGTAAAGGTCAACTAGTTTGACATATTTCACAACAGTTCCGAATAGTGCTTTACCATTACAATGTTAGAAATGGTCAAAATGTTCACCTTATACAAATGTATTTTTATTGGATGAGAGTACAAGCGAGTTAGACGTTACATGCTTTACACAAAATGACTATCTTAAAAAAATGTAATCCATTGAATCTTCCCCTAGCAAGTAATTAAAGCATAAGTCGGGTGTCCAGGTCTTTTCTTCACCATCACTAATAAGTTAAAGACATAACCAGGCCTATGCCTAATAAAAACACAATAAATAAAAGTATCATGGCATTCCATAGTCTTGTCTTTAATCTTCCTTGATCATATGATACGTTAAGGTTAATAATGCACCATTAAATACATTAAAATATAATACTTTGTATTCGTTATCAAACTCTGCTTTTATCAAAAGCACAAAGCTTTATAAAAGTGATAGGGGGGGACTTATTTTTCTTTATCATGAAACCATCGTTCAATTTTTATCAGCAAAGTTTGACGATACTTTGAATTTCCTTTTTTCAGGTTAAAGCAGCTTATCCCAAAGATAACTGGTTTCTGGGTCACACGTTTTTCCAGTTTCTGTAAGTAAAGATAATTTCCATATTAAATTTTTTCATCTATCACTTAAATGTATACGTACAGACTTGACAAGGTTGAGAAACGTTTTACACATATATAACTGCAATCTTATTGTATATAAATCAGAAGAAAAGATTCATGTCTAATTTTGTCAAAGCTGAAATTTTGTCAAAGCCGAGAGCGTTTTTCATTACATATGATGCTTTTGTGTATCAAATTACAAACCAATACATTCAATAAGAAGGTATATGAAGGATGCTGTCTGTTGTTGTAGTTTGTCGGATTATATTGTTTATACTATAGCTACAGTTTGTAAAGGCAATATAAATCTAAAGAAATTAAATATGCTCGACAGAACTTTTAAAAATGATGTAATCAACCGAGAATCTAAATTGTAGAATTTCAAAATTACGTTTATGGATTGAATTGTGCTAAATGCTTGCGCAAGACAATGGTCGCAGCAACTCATCTAGCGTAAAGATGCTTCCGAACTCGTTGTAACTCCTAAAGTGGAGGTAACTTATTTAGTAAAGGATTCACGGAGAATAACCTAAATCTACTGTTATGATTTTGAGCATCTTTTGCATATAACAAGGTAGGAAAATCTCGCAGAACAAACAGAACTGTTATTTATGGCGCAAGATTAAAGCAGTCCAGGAATTAAAAAAAGTAATGAAAAAATTATGTCACTATCTAACATACAGGTTTATAAGGAAATATACAAAAAAATATTGGTTCAAGCTGTTGCTATCCATTTGTTCGAGAAGACAATATAAGAGCTCACAGAATTTAGAAGGGGAATACGATGATGATGATGATGTTAGGGACGATAATGTTGATGATAAAGATGATGATGATGGTCATGATGATGGTGATGATGATGGGGATGACAATGATTTTTTTATTTAATTGATATTGATGTGAAGATGCACCCTCTTATAAATCTCCGTTGGAGTTGTTTGTATAAGGAGTAGCTTGCAGCAGGGGCACTCGGCACAGACTGGAAATAATTGACTACACTTCGTTTAAACACTCGGAGTCGGGAGCACGAATTTATTTCACCAAACAGCGAAGCAATGTATTTGATGATGATCAGCATATTCAACTAACTGGAACTTGGCAAAACGCGATTATATATACCAAGTCACCAGAAATACAATACTGGATTAAGAAAGGATAGTTATGTGCAAGTAGAAGCCAAGTTGTAAATAATACGTCAAGACGTGTCAAGGTATCGCCAGTAAACAAGTAACTTGCACTCGTAGGGAAATAAGTACAATGGAAGCGAATTTGAACTGTACACAAACAAGTTAACAGACCCAGAATGATGGCTAAAATCGATATGCATAACAACCTTGACTGTAATATCAAAACGGCAGTATGACGTGAGTAGGATACAGATACAGTTCACCAAATTATTGAGTAAGCTAAAGCTAGGTCAAGCGGGGTAACATGAGGGTAACGGGGAATCATACTATGTGTAAAGTGACCGGGTCACATTTGCATAACCAACAAAACAAGAAAAGTAAACAGATTGACACTGTCTGTTATAGCACATTCAAAGGCAAATAATTACATTAATCTGACTACAAGTTAGAGCTTGCAAGTACTTACTGATTTGTATCTACAGGCCTACCATTTGAGAGGAAAACTCATGATATGATATGAAGCTAGAAACGATGATGTAAAGCATTTTTCTATTGATGATAAAAAAACCATTAAAAACTTTGGTCGTTACGAATTATTAATAGTGTATCACAATTATTATTACTTAACACAAAAAGATATTTAGCATATGGGCTCCTGTCCGCTTTCAAGGATTTTGTTCCATTCCACTCTTAGGGTGCAGACATACTACTTTAAATGGCACATGTGCATTTTTTGCATTGGCTAAGATATTTGAGGAGATACAGAGTACACGTAAACTTCGCAATAAACGACTCGCATTTTAGGATGATAAACGTCTTCGTATGATGGCTCATTAGAATCTTACCTCATAAATAGAATCCGGGAACAACTGATAGAAATTTACGGATTGACAAAAACACGAACTAAAAGACGTACAAAAACATTACTTGAAAAATACAATGTCCCAAACATCCTTTTTGGCGGCAAAGTTCTGGGCAAAGTCCCTTACTTTCTAATGCATGTACAGCTCTCACGTGGAGGCCTCCATATAGAACGATCAAAGAAAAGCTAAGAAGAATGGATATTTCAATCAAATGACCTGGGGTAGAGATGTGACCCTATTTACCTTAGAAAATATTAAGGTAGACTCGAGTGAGTATGTTCAATCTAGTTTACAATACGCACTGGTTTGAGGGTAATCAGCCAGAAACGTAGTGGAGACTGTGACCTTAAGAATATAAATATCATACGGTTGCTTCATCATCTTGGCTTAGATAACTCCTACACTGAGCACATTAAGTTAACCAAACTGGCTGAATTTATACGTATTGGGTGTATTATTTAAATCGTAAAACATGGTATTTAGATTGCACATACACATACATTGTTAATTTAATTAGATTGTGTCTTAAGGCCTCCATCAATGTCTTGAAATGACAATATTTTCCCACATTCACTAAATCACTTTGTAAAGAAGACTTAATGTATAACACTGCTCTTTATGTTATCCACCACTTCCCTTTGGCATTTGACCACAAATAATTAAATGTTTCTTAAGAAAGAAAATGTATCTATTAGTAAAATTAAAGTAAAGAAACATTCATGATGTAGAAGACTAGAGAGCAATTTTCAACAATCCTTAGGCAAGTAATTCATTTACCTCTCATACAGACAAAGTTCCGATTGTTGTCAATTAGTGAGACTCTATTCGCTTGTCTGTAGCATCACTTGACTAAGCTAAACTTAGAAGATAAAGAATTACTTTATTTTTGCTCTGCAGTTTATCCAAATTCACGATTTTGCTAATGAATACTGGTAAAGGCAACTATTCTTATATTTTTGTGAGGGTAGAATCGCAAAAGCAAACTCTTTGTAATATTCAGCAAATAACAAAAACATTTCAGTTCTTGGTTGGTCCTGACTGCGACTGACAAGTGCAAATCCATACCTTCTACTCGCAATTAAAAACTGGAGTATTCATTAATATGATATAAATCAAGAGTTACAGGTCGTATATTTGCATGAGTCCCTAGAATACTATATTGCCTATAATACATTGTGATAACATATACTTAACACATATTGAGGATCAAGTTATCAATAAGAGTTGAATGATATCTCAAGTTAGCAAAATACAACGGAGAAGATAGGACATGAGCAAACAATAAAAAACGAACAGATAACGTGCAAACAGTGATACCCCATTATCTGTTCTAGAATGTTGACGTACTTCGAGATTAAATATATAACGACTTTCGTTGTAGGAAGGAGAGACTAACTTTTGATATTGCGTTGGAATCACAGGCAAAAATGGGTGCGTCCAATGATGATACCTATTCAGCCTCTGATGATACCTATTCAGCCTCTGCACTTGGCCACCTTTAATAACCACGGGGACAATACAGACTAAATGGGGCGCAATGTTGTCCGCGGGTAGCAGATAAAGATTTCAATAACCTTACCATTTCATAAACGGAATTTAGTAAAGTAAGACATTCTGCGAGGAACGTGGTTAACGTACTTTTACTAACAACAAAATATCCAACATAGCAGTTGCTAAAGAAAATATCAAAATTGATTAGTACTTCAGATTTGACTTTGTTGCGGTTTCTTCAAGATGTACTTTTCAGATACCAAATTAATATCTAATATATTACTGAAGAGTACTGCAAAGAAAATAAGGGGGTTGGCGTTTTTGGTCACAGGTGTCGCCTGTTGGATACAATTGAATACTTGAGTAGTACGCTAGTAGCTAAAGCAACATTTTATCTAAATTCTTACGCACGTATTAGTTATGGCATTTAAAACGTTGAATGAATTGTCATAATGTTTTATCTCATCGAATTTGTGAGACTCTTGCTAAATTTTGCGTAACTATCTGAAATAAATGGCTATCCTAAACATTGCAACTTATGTTTTCATGTATGTAAAAATCTAATTTCTTTTATGGAGGATACTTCAAAGTTAGCGGTTTATTTAATTTATTCTGTAGAAAAGAATTGTCTTTTCGAGCGTACTCATTTAAGGAAAACTTACCAAGAATGTCTTCGATCTTTTTTCTTAGACCTAGGGACAATAAAGAAGTTGCAGCTTCCATTCTTCTTCGATTTGCTCAAGATGCTAGGGCACCAGTGGACCCGGTTAGTCGCTTAAGAGATGCCTTGCGTACGAATGATGATTTAAAGGTCTTACAAGTCAGACTAGTACCAGGTGAGGGATTATTCTCTGAAAATATACAAAATTATGACAAACAACCCTGAAAGTTAATCATGCTGTATTTTGGGCCTATATTATTTTGGAAGTGATGTTATTCTTCAGCCAGTTGATAGTCCTTGGTTGGTCTGTCAGGTGGCAGTTCTCTGACGTCTTCTTTCCCGGCGTCCCGGTCCTCTGCCAGTTCAGGTGTGAGGTTGCAGGTCCGACTGTGCTTTGAAATGGTATCACTCGAAGTCTTTATGGGTCTTCCTCTGTCCACTCTACCTTCCACCGTCAGGGACTGGCGCTAGTTCACCCATGCTTCACTGCGAGGTCAATAAGCAATAATTATTAATTGTTTACTAACGTCAGTTTTATACTTTGCTTGATGTACAAACAAGAATACCTTAAGTGTATTTAAATTCGCGCAGCACTATTTTTCGCGTGGACTTGAATTCGCGCGTTTTAAATTCGTACACCCTAATTGGATATATTCGCGAGGACTTAAATTCGCGCAGCATATATGTAGTGAAAAAAAAAGTAATGAAATGAGCTGATTTTCCACTGTAGTGCTGATATCTTGTCAACAAGAATGTGAATTCGTGGGTCATTTACCTCGAGAGATTTCTCGTTTCTACAAGTTCTTTTGCGACTACGCAGAACTTTGTGCCGTGGTGAGGGATCCCGAGTATCGAAGATCCACAATCCCCCACGGCGGATTGGAGATCTGAATCACGCATACGATATTCAAAGTACACACTACTGACAACGAGTTTAAAAAGATAAGAGGAGTTTTCGAAAAAGTTATATTTGGAAATCAAAATCCAGCAGACAGAAGGCGTTGTGAGCGATGATGAAGATGATGTTTTGTAAATTTATGGTGGGATTTATCAATATAGTACCCAGTTATTTTTTCTATTAGTCGTTAGTTATTAGGCAGACCTTAAATGGCCGGTCAAGTAACCATTGAATAGTAATAAGTAAACTCCTTGCTTTTATGTTCTTTGGCATAACGCATGAAGCCAGATTTATAATGGATTGTGCACCATTCTTCCAATAAGCGGGATATTTCTTTATTTCCATACGCACAATATAAATAGCCCTTGAATACGTGTAGAGTTAAAAGAGAACAAAATACTCGACTAATTCTTGGGAGAACAAAAAATTGCGATGATTGATTTTGGACCTTTTCGCGCGGACAGATTTTCACGCAGGATATAAATTCGCAATCTCTCAGTGCAGCCCCCTGATAAGCAGTGTGGCACACCTAGATGTGCGTGAAAAATAGTACTGCGCGAATTTAAATACACTTAAGGTACGGCACGAAAAAATGAAAACATCATGTACTTAAGATATTTTTTTTGTTTGACATCCCTTAGAGTACAATTGTTGAAATGATAGAAATGAAATGAGTATAGAAGTGAAAAGAGTATACTCAACTCAACTCTTTTGAATGGCTTGTGCATTTTTTTGCCAATCAGCGTCCTCTACCACTAGGTTAATTGAATAGGCCTAATGAGAAAAAGAATTCTTTCTTTAAATAATTTTTTCGTTATCACAACAGTTAATTATTTACATCACTTAATAATTAAAGGACGTGAAAACGGAAGAGGTTCAGACAATATACACTGTAGCAAGATTATTGATGAGTTTTCATAACAACTGGATTTATATCTTAGGACTTCCTTTAACCCATCTCCAAAATGATCATCAAAGGTGGTCTAATAAGACTACTTGCAAAATAATAAAGAGCACAGTCATAATCACGTATAACCTGTTATTTAGAATTACAAAACCACTTTAACCAATGAAAAATATCAGATTTGAACATTTATCTGTCTTATTCGGATATGAAACCCTTCAGAATACTTATTTAATGAATATTCATTATTCATTGTCCTTCTAAAGGTCTTGGAAGGGTGATGTCGCCAACAGTTTGGAATGGTGTATGTCCAACTGGATGCAATACCGAATGTTACCCAGAGTGCAATGCGGATTGTTGTACATCTTCCAGTCTGCAGCCTCAACAGCAGTTTGCCGTACCAATAGCTACAATGTCATACGCACCTGCTCCTCCTCCAGCTGCTCCAATAGCTGCTCCATCTCCAGCCCCAGCATTCCCAATGCAAGCAAGTGCTTCAAATGCTTGTCCACAATATCCATCCTGTTCACAACAATGTGCACCTCAATGTTCACAGTCATGCTGTAGCCCAAGTGGAAAGAAAAGGAGCAGAACAGAACGGCATCATTCTCACAAGAAGCATCACGTTCATAAAAATAATTAACTGTCTCCTTTGGTATTATCATGCAATAAACTAATAGCAAAGGCAAGTTATATTATTGGATGTCTCTGGGAATATTAAGTGAACATGTCTATTGTAGGCATTGTAGGCTGATATTGTAAATACCAAAGTTGGCTGGGGGAGAATGTTCCACATTTTCCCCTTATGAGAATTCTTACCGAAACTAACACAAACACATCGAAATCGAATAGTTGACATAGTATAAGTTGCATCAATTGCTGAAATCTTTTGATATTTTTTAAGAACGACCTGCGACGTTTTGGTGTCATTACATAGTGAACACATGTGTTGGCCTTTCTGCAAATGCTGACAAAGATTGTTTAGGCCACGGTTTATAACAATGAAAACTACAACGGTGATCATTGACGCCTTTTTGGGAGAAAACGTCCGCATATTAAAGGCAATCGTAAATAGGATTAATAGTGTATATCAGTTTGTTTGAGTGTTAGTTACGACACATAATGTAAGGAGTATGACAACTTATAATTTATGCGCCTGATGGCTGAAAAGTAGCCAATCTTTATTTTGCTAGCAAATATAGATGTAGATGCTCTTGTCAGTTGGTAAGTCTTATCTCATCTAGATGTTCATTATTATATAATCCGAAAAGTGTCATTTATAAATTGTTAAATTATGTGTTACGATAACACACATTCCTAAGTCTGAATGAGTCGTTTTCAATCTCATGTTGTAGTCTTCTCTAGAGCTATAGATGTCTTAAAATATTTTCTGTATGTTAGCTAGTTCACCATAGAAGTATTCATTTTGGTAAATTTCAATATTTGTATACGACATATGCAGTAAAATAAAAAGTATACCATGTATAACGTGCCGTTGACAATGACATCGTGTTTCTTTCTTTACTACCCAACTAATACTTTATTTTTAGCTTATTGTCTAACTCCATTCAAAGCATCTTTCCATGCCAGCAAGTTTTTATCTCCTTTGCGTTTTGCGGAAAAATAAACCAATAAATAAAAAGGCAAAGAACAATTGTTACTTGTAAACGAGGATTACTTTTTATATATTTTGTAAGATAATCTCAGGCGTCTAATAAAATGGGATGATAATGAACGAGAAGATAATAATAATAGTAAACAGGAGGTCAGATTAGGGGTACAAAATAAAGTTGTCTATCTTGATTTAAAAAAATAGAGTATTATTGTCATACGTTATAAAATTAAGTATTCGTTGTGAAATAATCTCGTTTTTCAGCATCTAACCACGCGTTTGTAGTTCAACCAGAAAATGGTCCAAAAAAAGTTTATTTAGTATACCTAGGAAGGCATTCTCTACTGAGAAGATATGGCAGTCTCTCAATCAAAGGCCCCTAATGAGCAGTAGGCCCGACATTGAAATTACCCCAAATAAACAGAGAAAACAACAAACGGGGTAACTAATAAAGAGCAGCTACGGTGTCCGAGGGCGGCCCTCAATTTTGGCTACCGAGCAGAGAGGAAAGTTATGAGGTAGACTCAACCGTGCTGTAGGACCGCCTCTCGCAGATTATGGAGAGCATCTGCCATCAATGAGAACAGATTTATCTGTACATCCATTCCTACTTAGAAGATGTGCCTCCTATGCGCGAATCCAAATTTTGTTCTTTTTATTAGAAAACGTAAGGAGTAATCCTCTCAATTGGACTGCTTATCGACTGATAACAACCCAGTAAACTTGTGAAGTCATAAACATCAACAATACATTTTGATCATATTAATCATGCAAGAACTATCAGTTACTTGAAAGATCCATGAATATTTAAAAAGGAATCAGATGATGTTTGTCAAAGATTTGCTGCTATAGTTATCCATTTTTTATAGTCTTCGATACTTTGATAATTTGTTTTTCCTTTGATAGTCCTTGACAAATTTGACAGTCACTCTACATGAATATTTAAATTATAGAAACAGGCAACATTTAACGTAAAATAACTAATTTTCAAAAAGGAATTAGCTACGAGAATCATACAAAAAATTCAGAGAAATATAATTATGTATATATTAAGTAAATAAAACTTCTTTGGGGAAACCATAGTACGGTGATTGCTTCTTCTTGTCAGAAGAGCGCCATATCTTCAAAATCTCCACCTCACGGCGATGTGCGTGCAGTTGACTCTTCAGTCCTTCTTCTGTCTTGCAAGGGCGTTTGCAAATGTCACACTTGAATTTCTCAGGGTGTGCTTTTTCTGTCTGCGAGGAATCTTTATGTAATTTCGAATGTCTGGTCAGACCACTCGCTGAGTTACAGGCTACATCACAGGTAGAGCAGGTGTGTTCTTGATGGTTGAACCGGATCATAGGTTTTTTGATCTTTGCTTTGCCTATGCGATTTCAGATGATTAACTAAACCTGCCTTTGGCAGTAGAAGGCGTCCACAAATCTTGCATTTCCACTGCTGCTTGACCTTTGCAGGCACTGTAGTCTGCTCTTGTTTTCTCAGTGTCCTGTTCGCCACAGCATGCTCTAACCTCTCTCGCTCAAAATTACTGCAGCCATGCCTACCCATCGCTCAAACGTTTTGAAGTTTCTCAAAACGTATGTCAGATATCATCCTCAAGTTTTTGACTTTCAGTTGATTTCTATTTTGCATATTTCTTGCAATTTTCAGCTCATGGCAATAATTAATTCTGCTGTCATCAACTTTTTGTTGGCAAGACCCATGATTTTGCAAAAAACATGACAATAGAAATTTTTGACTTCATTGAAACTTTGATTTATTATGACGCAAGCTTTACTGATATGATCATTTTTGCAAGGGAAGAATAGAGATGAAAGCCAGTAAATGGAGTCATTTATGACTAATTAGTGACGTTATAATAGCGTCTATTCTTTTCTTCTTTTTTAAATTTCATTCAAATTAATTTAATTCAATTGATCATCTTCAAATCGATCATATAACAAAACATTTGACTTATTTTTGTTGATCATTTTCATTTTGCAATCAGCAGATACGTCGTCATGTCAGCAAAAAGAAAACGATTTGTCAGTGTACTAATGCAAGATAAACTCCTTCCAAGATTTTGTGATGATCAAATTTTATGAAAATGATAAAACTTAACATTGATGTGCTTTTGGAGCCCCATCAAAATTCATTGTTGACCCAAATAAGCATTGTTTTTGGGACAAGCATCTTTTTGAGGGAATGGTATAACAACAAGAACAAAAAACCATTGCTGTATACAGAAAAGTGGTTTTCAGAGCTGACAAGACGAAAAATGACAATTTTTAGAGAAAACGACGACGTCATCACAAACTCGAGTGATAAAATTTCAATTTTTTTACATTTTTTAAAGTTCTTATAACAACCTACATTTGACCTACATGATCCAAAACGTTTCAAACAAATTGCAAGCAGGGGGGGAGGGGGGTTAATTAAACCCTCCTTGGTGAAATCAAGGCTCATCAGACCTTAGTGGGAATAGGGTTAGCCCAGGGCATCTGGTACAACATTAGCTTTTTTGGAATACTCGTACTGGACGCTCAATCTAAGACAGCCGTGTCTGGAGGATACGACGACCAGTTGATACCCAAAATTTTGCGAATGCAGTTCCGGTGAAATTTTTCCACCTACTTGCTTCCTGTAGGTTACCCAAGTCTCAGATCTATACAACACTGCAAGCACACAAGCTTCTTATATTACAAACTTGTTTTTGGTGTGATACCACAGTTTGACTACACTCTTTTGTTAAGTTTCAAGAGAACAAATAGCAGGGTACACGAATACAATAGCAAATCAA
>JAAAKM020000553.1:0-16237 GCA_010016025.2 Alatinidae sp. Z8VKAUB7J3 | reverse complement strand
GAATAAGGATGGGCTCTTCCCGAAAGAAAAATTTCGAAGGAAACGAATGTAGTCCAGTGCAGCATTCTATGTTTGTGCCCCTTGCTCCTTTCTTTTCGACTTGATGTCAGTAAAATCTTTAAAGTTTTGATGAAAACTATCTTACTGTGAAATTAAATTTTTAACTAGTTCAAATTGTGTTTGAACTGGCGTTTATGTGGTTTTATTAACTACATGTATGATATATGTCTCTCAGGAGATACTGCACACCTGTTCATTCTCAATTTACGGGCCCTTCTGCCTTTGGCATAACCTCATAAACAGTGCAGCTACAGACGTAGAGGGTCCGATAAAACGGCAAGCAATATCTTGTCTAGATCCTAAGGGAACAACGCTAACATATTAGCAGATGACGACACATAGGGGCGGAGCTAGGCAATTTATGCAAAATTGCAAGTTTACATGCATTCTTTGCTTTGATTGAGGTAATGGGAACGTATTCTTAGCATTGAAAACTTGTAGCACACCCTAGTGACCGAGAACTGTATTTAGTGGTGCCGTTAGGCCAGGTCAGATCTATGATATTCAATCTTTAACGTCTGACAAACTTGCAATAGCTAAGCAGTCGATTTCTTGTAAATTGTTTCTGTTGGTTTTCTTGTCAACGGTACAAACTAATTTACTGTAAGCAGTGTAAAGCTAGGAAGGAGGGATAGTGTCTCTTCTACATGAAGAATTTGTCAGTTGGAAGACAGTCGGGTCCAAATTTTTCTTGGAGGAAACTCGCGAGTTTCATCGTCAAATCGCTTGCTGTTTATCAGACCCTCTATTTCAGTACTGAAACTATCAAGCAAACAAGCGATCAACTTTACTTGAAAGTATGTGTATTTTAGTAAACGCCTTTCTGCAGCAACATCCGAAAATTGGAAGAAAACCCTTAGTAATGAGCACAGACAGCACTTCACTTTTTACTAGTGGAGTGCAAGTTATCATACTTTTATGTAATACCCACTTCTTAATATTATCTATTGATCATTGCTTCACTTCGTTTTCTAGGATTCCAATAGCATACGATATTGTCTTTCGACAATACAGGATGTGGCTATTCGTAGAGTGGTCTGTTGGGGTTTTTGCAGCAATTATGGTAAGATTTTGTTCATATTTGCATCGGATTTTAAATGCACATAACAGAAATTGACAAATGATGTACCCCTTTTACTAATTGCTGCAGGTTTTATGTCCATTTTACCCGCGTGCAAAGAATAGTGAATACTTTGGGATGTCGATTACCATTCCTTGCTCTCCTTCAGTACGCTTGAATGAGGGAATGGGCGTCTTGTGTCGTCAAGTCCACATCACAGGTATTCTTTTAGGATGATCTCCATTCAACGCTTCTTCGGATTGCCACATGTGCTCGTGCCTAGAGCAGATTAATCTGTAACTTCCCTGTGCCATCTCTAATTCTTCATTCTGGAATGTGAATAACTTTTACAATTACTCGATCTGAGCAGGCACGATGTCAAGACCACAATCTAGAAAGAGAATATCATCAACTGAAAAATTTGGGAGTTAGTTGACACGCCAGACATAAGAAGGAACAATACATGACATTGAACAGTTGGTTATTTTTTGACTCTGCAGTCTGGAGGGGGAAAAATTGATATGATTATTATTAAGTTATAAAGTTGTTATGTTGTCTCTTGGTAAAGTAGTGCTATCGCACAGTGTTATAAGTATTATAACTAGTTATAACGAAATTTATAATTATGTTGTTCTTTTTAGATCCCAGTCGTAGCCATTGACTCACATTATTATGGAAAACATGTTATAACTCCATTAAATATCGTTCTTTATAATATATTTGGTCAAGGAGGCCCAGACCTGTATGGTAAGATCAAACACATTTTTTGCTCAGCCACGATGCAAATTGATACTTTCTACTCTGAATTGTTTTCTATAATTTATTGTAACTCTTGATATGCCACGATTATCTCTGAAGAGTTGATTGTCCAATGTCCATATTATTTTTGTGCAAACTTCCAAACCCTGAAAGCTTAAGAAAGCTTTGCCATTCTCCCACTCCTTGCCATTATGGTAATAACAGAGATTTCTATTTCATTTCTTTATCGAAAGAAGCCTTGATAATTTTACCCACCCACAAACGAAACTAAAAATATCCATATATCTGTATCCTGTTTCTAGACAAACCTCTTCTTGTGCAAAATATATTTGTGTCTTTCCTCACTGTTTCTTATCTTATCTAATCAGGATACGAGTTACCCCCTACATACAGCGTAAGGTTTGATCACCTACTCTTCTTAAAAGGCGACATCGCTTTTACTCTTCGTAGAGTTTGTTACTTTTAGAGTTCGCTTGCTTGCCACCAACTGTTTTCACGATGCAGAAGATCGCAGTAAGCTTTATATCTTTGTCATTTCCAATCTTTGTGCCATTTCTACAACCTTAAGAACAAGAACATTACACTATAGTACCCTACAGGTAGTGCCATTGACTTGAGATAATTTTCGTCAATATTCACTGTTTAGACCGGGGAATACGCTAAAGAACGTTATCGTATTTTGTCGGGTGTTATTTAGATGCTTATTGTTGTGATGCTTTGTTAGTCAGCATATAACCAATGTATAATGCTTCGATCAAGCGCCTGGGCATATATTCATTTTCCGCATGAAATCTCCGTTGCTAGTTTCACCTGAACTTAGCAATAGGTCGGATCGAAGTTCAACAATTAATGTAGGGAGGGCGTTCATTTAGCCTTTAGTAGAAATAGCAGGGAAATCGTTCGGGCGTTTAAGAGGAGCGGATGCTATTTCGTATGGTATGATATTACACTAATTATATCTCGGGCGTTGACGTTATCCGATATGGTTGTCGCTCTTACCATATTTTACTCGGGCTTTGTCCTCATACTATACTACTTGATGGAGGGAGCGGGGTTGAGTCCTTTCGGATTTCACGAATCCTTTGAAGCCACATGGTGCTGAATAATGGGGTACTTAAGTTACATATTTCAGTACGTAAATGGTGTAAAACGCTCGTTACTGAAATTGCGCTCGTACCAGAGAATCGATCAACATGATAGTTTCCTATAATTTTTGTGTTAATTTTGCATTCAGATTGAGCTAACTTCTTTCGGTCTTGTGTGTTGAAATCGCAATTTGAGCAGATCTAATGGGCTTTTTGGTATCGTAACATTTTAACATAACCAAAGAAAAGTTTGAAAATTTTTGGTCGTGAATTCTAATTGCGCTATGTGTCTGAAAATATTTGCTTAGAAGTTCCAAAAGTCTCGTGCCGAGCAGAAAAGGGTTTAAACAGTCAGTGTATGCCATATTTGTAAGGAAACCCAGCATACTCAGTCTCATCGCATTGCAAGGCCAAAAACGTGGTATTCCTATTTTTAGCAGTGGAACGAGATTCTCATCACCCATGCCAATAACCCGAAAGGGGATGCATTACAAATTATACGTTTGGTCTTAAAGGGGGCCGGTGGTCTTCTTTAGATCAACTAACTACGTCATATTTGAATGCTAATGGCAGTGGCTACTTACAATTTAAGATAAGATGTAAACTCGAGTCTTCATAGTTTTGGATTATGTGGACTGACTCCCAAACAGCCAAATGCAATGTAGACCTGGCCTTGCCTATGATACGGAAGCAATCGTCCGTGTACATTTTATTACAGTCTTGGATTTTAAGCAGTTTGTTGCGAAACCATAAATTAAGCAAAAATGGAGACATATGTGGCACAGTGCTTTCAGTTGCTGGAAACCCAACAAACTCAGAGAACCAGCAGATGGGGAGGTTTGAATTACCTATGACCTTAGCTAGGCAGTTTGATTATGGCACATTCTAGCTAGGGCTTGTAAAATAGATAACCATATTTTAGGCTTCGATTCTCCGAATAACTGCCGCCCTAATAAGAGTACTGTTACGTCACATCCGATGTTCCGTAGCATACCCATCTTGGCATCTACAGGAAACCTTACACCGGAATTATAAACGTGTAAACCTCTTCGCTGGAAACCTGGCAAACTCAAAGTGAGATGGAGTCAGAAGTTAATGATGTGACCATCGAAGATTTCAACTTATGCTCTCGGGTTTCCTTAGTTTGTAAGCTTGCAGCTAGTAAATACACCGAACCACTAATTCTCTAAAATGTGGACATGATAATGCGCTGACAGAAAGTGAACCATCAATGCAGTACAGCAACCATTTTCACCATATTATAGTCATTAGTATTTTATTAACAAAGCTCCTTTTAATCTTCTATTAACAGGAACTGAGCCTTGGACATTTTATTTCAAGAATTGTTTTCTAAACTTCAACATTGTTTTTTGTATGGCGTTGGTTGCGTTACCGCTTTGTGTAAGTACACTTGCACTTCACTATTTAATGATTTGTTTCATGTAATGATATAATTTGAGGCCTTTGCATGAATTTAGAATTTGTTGTATTTGAAAAGAACACTAGAGAAACAGGAAATATGTTACCACCAGGGATCGAACCCGTGATCCACGCTTTCGCGGCGTGCGCTCTACGAACTGAGCTGGGTGACCTCCGATGTTAAAATACTCTATTTCTGTAGTCGCCACATTAGCTCTCAATCGAATTTGACAACTGCTTATATCTCCATCTTATTTGTATAAGGAACGATGAAAACGTATTACTGTTGAATAACTGCAGTGCATTAAAGCGATAGGTAAAAGCAGAATCAGGGGGAAGCTAACTCAATTTCAGATAAGATAACATAACTAGGCTATCATAGTGTCGATGGTGTTCATGCGCAATAATGCGAATGGCAATAGCATTTAAAATGTCTTGGTACGAGTTAAAACAGGTCGTATTTATTGCAAAGTAAGTTCCAATTGCAAACTGATTCGTATACCTTCGTTTTGATCCAATCGCCCTGTGATGACCAAATTTACCGTTCTTTATTGTTGCCATCGAGGAGCCTTTTGCCATGCAACTTAGTGATAGAAAGGTTTAGAAACGCAAACGGAGGCAGTGAGTGAAAGATAGCCAGTATACTTGCCGTTTGTAATAGAAATCATTCCCTCGTTCTGAAAATTATTGTATAAGTCCACAGGAACAAATAACTAATGTGATAATGATAACGACGAGTCCAGCGGTCCACTAGTTTTTGAAGATTGAAAATTTGAGGGTTGTAGATAATAACTTCATAATTAGGTCACATGATCAACATTTTTTCTAACTTAATAGCCCAAAATAAAGTCAGATAAATTTTAGACAGACATGTATGGAAACTTAACTGTAAGACATTCCTCTTAAAACTTCAGGACGTTTAAAAGGTGGACAAGAATCCCTATACGAACAGTTAATATATTTATAGGCACAACTGGCTGTCTATTCAGTAAGAATGCTGGTCTCCCACGTCGCTATTTTCTCTATAAAGGTGGTCATTCGTGTTTGAGCTGATCCAGTATTACCTAATCGACTGGTGTATCCGAACCAAGGTGATCTTCTGCTACATATGACTAACCTTAAGTATTCCTAATAACAGTAGTTGACTTTCGCGCCGTAGTGCACCACGCCCTTCAATCTAACATGAACAACATCCAGACCGTTACTCACTTTCGTGCTTATAAATGTTCCGAATTTTATTGGTTGTCAAACATCCGCGTGAGACCCAAAGTAAACTTGTTGACTCCTTGCGAAATGCATAAAATCTACATAAAATGCTCTCACGTAATAGCGGAAAGTACCATAGCCACTCAAAGGCCTTAAGAGTTATTCTTCACATTTCTGAAGGATTTGTTTTTCCCAAAGTAACATTCCCTATACGTTAATCAGGAATCTGCGAACTGGTTGTAAACAAACGGAGACCAAGGAGTTATTTTTAGGATGCGTGATTGTACTCTAGGTACTTCTAGATGTGTCCCCTGAGGGTTTTTATTAGAGTATTGCTGGGAAAGTGCGAACATCATGCTGCTGTGTAAAGGAAGAAAAGGCACAAAACCATCATCCTCTCGTGAGATTTAAATGTTGACGTCTTGAAGTCTGTTGTTTAAAGTTAAAGTTTAAAGAATCACTCTTTAACGTTTTGTACCAGAGAAGTATTTTAAATGTCAGAAGAAAATTGTCTGGCCTTCTGCTGTATGGTTTGGTTTTCGATGGACTTTTCGATATCCAATAATTTCGCATCTGGGCAGCCACTTTACTGTGGAAGATGAGCACGCCTGTTGGAAAGTGACAACACGAGAATGTGGCAAATAACAAAAATGTTCGGATGTTGTGTATCCACCTCCTATTTTTTAGAATAAATCATTGAAAACTGAAAATGATAATTAACAAGATTTGACTATAGGGTAAATAGAAGTGTCAAACGACTACTGTAGACAAATGGTTCCGTGCTGAGACGACTCAACATCCCTGCTGTTGAAGCGAACCTGATGACTGACTACGCCTGGAAATTATAGACGTAAAACGGAGAGGCATGGGACCAGCCCTGCTAACAACGCCTAATATCGTCACATTGTTCATACTTAACTTCGCGTCACAAAAATTGATGCAGTCATTGTGTAGCTGCAAATCTAGTTGCTTTAGACAAAGATTAACCGACTCTAAAGCCTATAACATTGCTATTGAACCCTCTGCTTCCATGTAGTAAGCATTGAAAGAAGCTTATTTACACTGGAGAAGTTTAATTACAGGATAAAATATGCAGTGCATTGGTTACCAACTTGCAAAAATGAATTCCAACGAATGCGTCAACGCCTTTCAATATTATATAAGGGAATAGCTTTTCCGTATGTTTCCGATACCAAGAACCTGTTCATGATACATAGTATAAAAGGTTAAAAGTTTAAATTCCCTCGTAAGGTTCCTAATTGTTTCTCTAGTAGTGACCGGATCCGTAACACATGCGCAAGAACCGTCGACGTAGAAAATAGTATTTAGAAAACTGACGGCAACACTACTATGTTAGTTAGCCTGTTTGCCGGTTAGTTTCAGTGTCAGACTCATTGCTCATCAGAGGTCTTTGATTGAGATACTGCCAACACTGCTATGCCTAGCTTTATGTCCTGTCTATGGTATGCATTATTTCTCCAGATTTTAAACTCATAATCCCTATCTATTTTCGATCCGAGATGATCCAAAGTCTTGGCGCAATTCCTTGCAAAGGGAGTTTACTAAACAACTCTAATGGTGCCATTTCTGGTATAAGTACCCATTATATACATGTAGTAAATATAAATAGATAGTAAATATATATTAGATATATATAATATTAAATATAGTAAATGGTTCAATATTGCGTTGGGTAACGGATTCGTTTTGTTAAACGTTTTCGCCATACACTGATCACAGCATTATGAAATAGTATTCAATAAGAATATTGTACGAAATAGCGAAAACATTGTGTACTAGTACACAATGTTTTCGCTATTTCGTGCAATATTCTTATTTTGTACCACAAACAAACTATTTATTCAATAAGACGAGGAGCAGAGCAAGTTTCGCTCTTCTGACTGTTATTTTCCACGGCAAGTTCTGGTCGTCTCGTTTTCTATAAATTGATCGCAAACAGCTTTCTTACGTTACTCCATACCTGTGTTGTGATCAGTGTATAGCTAAAATGTGTAGCAAAGTGAATCCGTTAATCAAGGCAGTACCCATTGTAGTTACGAACCCACTTTATGATTTGATTTTTCTTCCCATTTCTTCCGCAGAGCCTTACAGAATATATTTTTCAATCAAAGAATAAAGGTAATTATTTGTTAGTTTTGAAAAGAACAGTAGAGAAATAGAAACGTATGTAACCACCGGGGATCTAACCCGTGACCCACGCTTTCACGGAGTGCGCTCTACCAACTGAGCTAGCTGACCTCCGATGTTGACATACTTTTATTTCTGTAGTCGCTACATTAGCTCCCAATCATCCACCGGTGGACATCGACAACCAGTTCAAAGCAATTGGAGACCAGCCTCTCTGTGCCATGTGACATGACCAATGAAGGACTGCCATCCGACCCGTCATGCTGTCCAAAGCCCATCGAAAGTTAGAAAGTATCTCTAGTGTTCTTTTCAAAACTAACAGTTCAAATCCTCTCTTCTCGATGGTAATCATTTGTAATGAAAAAATGTTGTGGTCTTACTTTTCGCGGAACACATTTTACCAGTAGGAGACGTGTGCAAATTAAATAAAGAATTTAGTTACCATAAACTGTTAAGTTCCTGTAAGATTTTTTTCGGAAAGTGTTTTGCAAATATTCATTATCATGTATATTTGAGTACAATATTCAATAATTTAGGTATCAGGAAACCTCTTTTCCAAATGGACACGTTCTCGAACATGCCTTCACCTCAATAAACGAAGACTGTGATTATAACGCCGTTGATCTACCTTGCTTTCATTTTTGTTGATGTCAATACTTCGTTGAGATGCATTTATTTATCCCCTTGTTCATATTTATCGAGTTTTTTTTTATATTTAAATCTATTTGTATGATAAACTAGTATCTGTATCAAATATTGTGGCATTATGTGTTAACCAAGTGTTGTTTACAGCCTCGTCGATAATATGTAAACGTTTATAGTATCGTTGGAGGATACTTCAGACCGAAATATGATTGTTTGTCGATATAAATATTGTACTTGTTTGTCATAAATATAATCTATTACTAATTGCAGTTTATCTTTTAAAATTTTATTCTTTCAAGTTGTTGACAAGTAGCTTTGTTGTTGAGACACGCTCTACTTTCCGTTACTAGTAATTGCTCTATGGCTTCTTTGGTTTTTTTACCTTAAAGGGGTAATGGGAAATTTACCGTTTTGGCTTGCTTTGTCTCCGTTGTATCTTTGGTGTGTCATTTTCTTCACAAGACCTCACAAGGTGAGATGGAAATTATAGTTTTGTTTGTAGCTAGATAAGTAGTGCAAATCCTAACTTTTTGAATGTGCCTTTGTAGAAAGTAACCGTATAATTTATGGTTAGAAGAGGGTCTTACTACTGACCATTAAATAGTTATTAGATTTAAAATCTCATTGCTTGCCGTGGTAAAGTAAATGTTAATACTAAGATTTCGGGGGAAGGAGGCTTATGCCCTACCTCTGTGACACCATGCAATACTTACAACGGTTCACATACAGGTCCCTAACTATGTTAGAGGTCGGAATACGTGTACAAACCTTACCCTTTGTATAATGAGATGATTTAGAGATTTTGAAGAAACGTCCCTGTTGTCCTTCGTGTAATTGCTAAGGGAAGTGATCGAAAAAGTGGATTCTCATTAAATGCAAGAAGGTACTGAGATGAAGATGTGTAATGGCCTTTGCCATTTATCTTAACTGTTCTTAACACATAATCATATGAAAGTATCATACGAGAAGAGAGGATTTGAAATGTCAGTATTGAAAAGACACTAGGGAAATAGAAAATATGTTGCCACCCGGGATCGAACCCGTGACCAACACTTTCGCGGCGCGTGCTCTACAAACTGAGCTAGGTGACCTCCGTTGTTAACATGGCCCACTTTTCTAGTCGCCTCATTAACTCCTTAACATCCACCGGTGGACATCACGTTCAGCTCAACGCAATTGGAGACTAGCCTCCGTGCGCCATGTGACTTGCCCAAGGAACAACTTGCCATCGGGCCCGTATTTACATGTTATTTTATTTCTGTAGTGTCTTTTCAAAATAACCAGATGAAGTTGTTGTGAGTCGTCGTTGGTCACTCTTCGACTCACCATGTGAGAGCCAGAGGAGCTTTAATAAGCAGCGTCTTTTTAGGGTAGTTTCAGAACATGTTTCAGTAATAAAGAACAATGGAAGGTTAGTTTCCAGCGATACTGGTGTTGCCGACAATTTATTTGGAGTTTAAATCTGTAGCGCCACATGGTGCCACATTTGGGACACAGAATCAGTTGGTGTGATGAACAAGGTGGCTATTAAACGAGGTCCGTTTAGGAGGAAACGAAAGAGATGATTTGTGAGTGGGTAATAGTATTAGGTGGGTGGGTGGGTAATAGTATTAGTCACGGTATGGGTATGGGGTAGTGATAGGAGTGGTCATGTTACCTTTATAGCTATCAACGGAGGCCACCATGTATAAATCTATGTTGTAACTCGTTAGGAAGTGTTAAACATTCTTACATTTCTTTAATTACACATAAATCATGATTACATTTCGCCAAGGGGTATATTCCAGTGTAAACAATAATGCAGGGTTCACAGCCAACCTTTAAAATAAGGGAAATCAAGGTAATTATCAGGGAATTTCAAATTGGACTCATTTTGTGGGTAAAATCAGGGGATTGTCAGAGACTTTTGGAAAGATTCAGGTAATGAGGGAAAACCTGATTTAAGGTGTTCGTGTTTTTTAGTTAGATGCATTTCTATTTTGCATTTAGGATCTTTTCCGTAAAATTATTATGAAAGTCATTGAAATGATACTTTGAATGTTACAAGATGGATGACCTTGGTGTAGCAGGCCTTCATACAGTATATAACGCTTGATATAATGGAATGCTAGATTTGCGCAGGACACGTATGGTAATACTCGGTTGTAGAATTGTCAGGGGGTTTTTCTAAATTTCGTCAGGGAAATTAGGGAATAATCAGGAAATTTTTCCCATGTTGAAGCTGGGAACCCTGTAGTCATATTTTTGTTTAGTTTGCAGTTAAATTGAAGATTATCGATAGATTATCTCTGGTTGTGCTAACACGAAAACATTTTACTATATCAAGTCAGCCTCTGTAGTAGTTTGCATTTTAGTCTTCACGTTTCATGCATTCTGTGTAGCATGGAAAGCCCGCTTTTTAGGGAAAACCATAAAGGGTTTCGTTATGCCTTAGAGTCATCAAGGTCAACTATATACGTGTATCAGTTTCGGACGTTGCCTATTTTGTGCATGTTAAAAGCACATTTAAAGTCCAATTACCGTTTGTTTTTGCTACAATTTTTAAGAATTGGGAATCGTAATGTCAACGGTAAAGTTTGACGAAACGTTAGTTTAGTAGAAGAAAAATATCAATATTTCTGTTTCTCTGAAGAATCTAAGCCTGACTGTTATGTTTATCAGCAGAAAACAATTTTAACTTTCTACCCTGACAGGAAGAACGCTTTATGTTCCCTGTATATCCACTCATCTGCCTGGCTGCATCGTGTTTCTTGTCCAGCTGTCAGGTATGCATCATTTTTGTCAGATAATATAATTGATGTTAAAAATCGTATTGACACGACGTACTGCTGATACTGAAAATTGATCATGTTTGAACCATCGAAGTCAACTCCACTTACCAGTGCTTTTAAATTGCCTACAGCGAATTTCTACGCTGTTTGTGATGTGTACAATTCTGCCATTTTATTATGGAACGATCCTGTGGTACGGTACTCTGTTCGACGCCGAGGGCGTCAATATAATATTTGGCATCCGGTGGATGGCTTCGAATGGAGACGGTGGTTACGAAGGAGTTTTACTTATGTTAAAATTTATCATCTTTTTTATCATGTAATTTATTATAAATTGCTACATAGTTGTATGTTACCACTATGTTGCCTAAATGGTCAGTACGGGGTTACAAAAGATTTGGATAACATAATACACAACGTAAGTATTGTGGGACCAAAATAAGTTGTTGGTAGCACTTCCATGCTTGTCATTAAGACATTGTTAAGGTAACTAAATTCAAATAATGACAAGCTGCATTTTGGTTTTAACTTGTACTGTCTTTTTTAAAACAGTGTCTTAAACCCTTTCTTAATAATATTGCGTATATAATACATGAGTGACCCGAAAGGATAGGGGCGTTCATTTTACACCACATTGGAATAGAGCATGACATAAGGGCATTTGTTTTACTGTAAAGAAGAAAAGCCCAGTGGAAGATGAGCAAGGGTTACTGAATAACGGAGCGTCTAGTGAGTGGGATCCTTCTTAGTATAAAGTTTGAACAATGGCATTGCTGTCTTAATGAAGTGAATACTCAATTATACAGGCTGTAACTTGAAATGACGAATATTTACTCTTTAAGGGGAAGTTAATTTATAACCACTGAATTGATACAACAGTCACTCAGGGTTAATTGCAAGAGGCGTAACCAGGGCGATCTAAATAACTGGCCTGTACATCATACAACCGGAGGCGAGAACTGGAGGCCATTGACTAAACAACTATTGTGTACCAACATGACTATAATCCCAGTAGCGTTCCATCATAGCACATCTGCGAAGAACATATCTATTTGTGTTCATTACAATTCATTACACAACATTTCTGAGGCATTTTTGAGCGACAAATAGTAATAATTTTATATCAGATTATCTTCCTGAATAATAAACACGTTCACCTTCTACATAAATCTTAACAGTTCTGTTGAATCGTCTTATTAAAAAACGCTGGTAGAAGTATGTGATTTACGCTGTCGTTGAAGTGTTAACGACTGCATTTCCAATACTTAAATACTGTTTTGTGCATATATTATTCTAACACAAAAAAGCCAACTGCTGACCAATATATCCAATGGCCTCCAGTTCTGGCCTCCGTTCGCGTGTTTTCCTGGCTTGTTATTTAGATCGCCCTGGGCGTAACGTAAGCTAAGTCGTTGACCAAAGGCTTAACAACTGGCGTACCACTTTGTAGCAAGATGAGATAAAAATGTTACCATTTGATCCCCACGTCTTGTATCTGCTACAAAGCGCTTTAAAATTGCTGATGATAACTATTTGTGTGGAAGAGACCTTTAATGCAAATCCGTACACTTTCATTAACTTTACAATTACAGTATACTCCCAAGTCATCAAGGGACCAATGAAAAGGATTCGTTTAAACGAATGTTCAAGTTAAAGGGAATTCTACAAAAAGGGCTATTTGAAGAGAACACTAGAAAAATAGAAAAAAGGCAACAACCGGGGATCGAACCCGTGAAAAAAAGGTCGAAAAAGCTATTATTGAAAGGGGGATGCAAAAAGAATGTGAGTCACTGAAAAGCGAGTTGTAAGAGATTGAGCTTTGTGATTATGCTGTCAACTCTCACGCCGTGGTATGTGTGCCGTATAGATTGACCCACTTTTCCAAAAGATGTTGTTTTGCTCCAATATTTCCCTGATCCTGAGACTTAAAAAATGCGTTTATATGTAGACCGTGACACATAGGTAATTGTAGAAGATCTCTATTTGCTTACAGATGCCTGTTTTTAGACAGATATATAGCACTGGTTTAATAGTTTTTACGTCAAATCTGTCATTATAAAATCCAAATTTGCTAACATTTTGTAACTAGCATCTTATGATCTTTATCGTAACTATAGGAAATATTTCACAAGATTTTTACATCAAAAACACCGAAGCATTTCTCAAGTTCTTCCAATTGGATAGCATGCCTTGTGCTTGCACTGTTTGCTGTATTGTCTGTCTCAAGATCAGCAGCTCTGTTTGTAGGTAAGCTTGTGTGTATCAGTTTGTAAATCTCTACAGAATTGGAGCAAGCAATGTTTTGGATTTGTTTTTACCATTGCACGTTTATACCATTGTATCTGCAAATCTGACTTTGTTGTTATAGTGTTGTTCATTCGTTAATTTTATTAAAGGCGAGAAGAGCGCATTCTCTGTTCTTTGTATTTTGTTTGAGTTGGCAAGATTTACATTTTACGCTCTTTTAGAATGAGAAAGCTCCAAATATTGACAAGGCAATGACTGAAAGCCAGCTTGTTTCAGAAGTGTGTACTGAAGACGACATGATGTGTGTGCATTGTACGATATTTGACATAGAACTATTTAAAATATGAAAGACGTTCTTCCTTAGAAATTCACCTCCTATGCTTACGTTTAAAATTCCTGAAACGATAGCATCACAGTTAAGACTTCTAATTGTGAAGGGATTGGAAGAATATTTGGTCTTAGATGAGCGCAACAATCCACAAGCATGGGACCGAAGTGGCTCGCAAAATAATCATGGGAGAAATGGTGACGTCATCACATTCACGGCTTGTTGCTTAGTGCCTGGTAACCAGTGATGATCCGATGTCTCCCCTTGCAAGAGTAATTCTCTAGGAAGGCTCGATCAAAATTGCGTAGTACCGAATTGATAGAATGGTGTCCTGTACATTAAAAATGTTATTGCTGGGATTTACGCAAGGACAAGGAACCTACTAACGAAGAAATCGCGGTCCTCAAACTTTTATTGTATTTTACTCTTATGATTATATTCGGGCTGTAATAACATTTATTTCTGTAATTCCCACTCCTTTCAAAGCAGTTAGTGCATCATATATTATTTATCGATATGGACTCACTTTAAATAATTGCATGCAACCTTCCCAGGAATGATTTTATAGTAATTGTATATATGTAGTAACTGCCAGTCAGTAAGAATTCAGTGTAATATATCTCTGGATGCCGCAGGCTAGCACGATATTTTTTACGTTTCTTTTGTTATGAAATCTGTTCTTAAGCGTTGACTTGCTTAATTACAGTCCAGTTTCATCTTTCGTATCACAGGTTATCACGCGCCATTAGATGTCTACGCAGAATTGTTTAATCGGGCTTTCCCATCGGAAGAGCATCCAGAGCCCCTTTTTGATGTGGATAAACAAATCAATGTTTGTGTCGGGAAAGAATGGTACCGATATTCCAGCAGCTTTTTCCTACCGTCGGAAAGGTTTGTAGACACTAACGTCTTTCTTATTTAAATTGCCGTGCTTGTAACTCCTGGTTTCTTTGACATATGAAATATAGCACATGTAGGAATAGCATACTTAGTGGTACTACGATTTGGTGGATTTATGACGTACAGCAAATTTCAAAACAAAGGTTACATTCTAACGTGCTGGAAATGAAAAGTTTGCGGCGACGGCTTCAGATTTCTAGGTGACGAAGCAATATATAGTAATTGCAAGGGAAATTACATTGGGCCTTTCCGGTATATTCATAGCTGATATTCGACTTCAGGGCCTTGTGCTGTTGAAAAAGTCTTGCAGAATGCAGATGAATAAGAGGAGAAAGAACCAAAATTGTGCTCAGAGAATTATTTAACATCATTTATCCATTTTATGTTTTTGCTTTTTTTGTCTATACAGGAGATATAATATCATGAATGAAACTCTGTCATATGCATTCATATGGAAACTATCAAGCCAAAAGTTAAACGAAAAAGTTTTTTCGTCGACATTATTGACTTGTAGTAATTATTAGTAGAGGTCTTCATTTATCGCAAAATCAATATATGTCAAAATGTTAGAAATTTTTACATTTTGTGTTTATGCATAATACGTAGTGTTGGTAATGTAAGCATTTGGCCCAGTTTAGTTGATTATTGACTTTCATATCTTCTTCCAATGTCTTCTTATCTCTTTGCTACTACGTCTGATGTTAAGATCAGATCGTCTTGAAAGAAAGCGAATCTGCGATGGTGTTGTGGTTGGAGTGTGAAAATCTTTATAAGCATTGTATCGTTTCCAGCCTTGCAGTTGAGGCAGTTCATTTTCAACGATAATGCTATCCGTGCCAAGCACAATAAAATTCGTCTGAGCATTTGACGAACATGGTCAATTTTTAACGCTTGCTCATGTTTGAATTGCTTTTGTTTCAGGTGGAACTTGACGTACGTTAAGTCTGATTTTAAAGGCCAGTTGCCAAAATATTATGCCCCGGGAAACGATGGAACAAAAGTTATACCAACATTTATGAACGATGTTAATAAAGAGGAGCCATCACGCTACGTAAGTCAGAACAAAATAAGAAACGATTGTAATATTAAGAAGTCCTTAGATCCTTTTGTTAAAATCCTTCTTTTCAAATCCTTCTCTTCAAAACCATATTTCCTATCGACCCGAGAAACTCTGTCTTGTGCGAAACTTTGTCAATTATAGTGCCTCTTTAGCCTGTCAAAAGAACATCTTTCTTGCAGTATGTTGTCCTTGTTACATAATGAAACTGTAGCATTTTTATCTTTGCAAAGCCACAGCTTCATGTTTATATGGATTTAATTGTTATCTTGATTTTGATTTATTTTCTACTTCTTCTAGTCATGATTGCCGATGTGCTTAAACTTTTAGGGTTTCCAATATATCAAATTGTGCCCCTATGGGTAAAGTATTTGAGAAACGATGGCCTGAAGAATAGAATGAGTGTTCTAGTAATTGCTTGAACTTTGGTGTATTTATAATTTAATTAAAGCACAAATGTCATTGATTGGTGAAGTAGTTGATTGATTGATTGATTGATTGATTGATTGATTGATTGATTGATTGATTGATTGATTGATTGATTGATTGATT
>JAAAKM020000552.1:0-16240 GCA_010016025.2 Alatinidae sp. Z8VKAUB7J3 | reverse complement strand
ATGGTCTTAATAGTCGTATAGTTAAACTAATGGTCTAATGATCTTAATAGTCGTATAGTTGAACTAATCGTCTAATGGCCTTGATAGTCCTATAGTAGAACTAATGGTATAATGGTCTTAATATTCCTATGGTTAAGCTAATGGACTAATGGTCTTAATAGTCATATAGTTGAACTAATGGTCTAATGATCATAATAGTCGTATAGTTGAACTGATGGTCTGATGGTCTGATGGTCTGATGGTCTTAATTGTCCTATAGTAGAGCTAATGGACTAATGGTCTTAATAGTCCTATAGTTGAACTAATGGTCTAATGGTCTTGATAGTCCTATAGTTGAACTAATGGTCTAATGGTCTTAATTGTCCTGAAGTTGAACTAATGGTATAATGGTCTTAATAGTCGTATAGTTGAAATAATGGTGTAATGGTCTTAATAGTCGTATAGTAGCGCTAATGGACTAATGGTCTTAATAGCCCGATAGTTGAGCTAATGGACTAATGGTCTTAATTGTGGTATAGTTGAAGTAATGGTCCAATGGTCTTAATAGTGGTATAGTTGAACTAATGGTTTAATGGTCTTAATAGTCGCATAGTTGAGCTAATGGACTAATGGTCTTAATAGTCGTATAGTTGAACTAATGGTCTAATGGTCTTAATAGTCGTATAGTTGAACTAATGGTCTAATGGTCTTAATAGTGGTATAGGTGAACTAATGGTTCAATGGTCTTAATAGTCGTATAGTTGAACTAATGGTGTAATGGTCTTAAAAGTTGAATAGTTGAGCTAATGGACTGATGAACTTAATAGTCCTATAGTTGAACTGATGGTCTAATGGTCTTAATAGTCGTATCGTTGAACTAATGGTCTGATGGTCTTAATAGTCGTATAGTTAAACTAATGGTCTAATGATCTTAATAGTCGTATAGTTGAACTAATCGTCTAATGGTCTTGATAGTCCTATAGTAGAACTAATGGTCTAATGGTCTTAATATTCCTATAGTTTAACTGATGGTCTAATGGTCTTGATAGTCGTATAGTTGAACTGATGGTCTAATGGTCTTAATAGTCGTATAGTTGAACTAATAGTCTAATGGTGTTAATAGTCATATCGTTGAACCAATGGTCTAATGGTCTTAATAGTCGTATAGTTAAACTAATGGTATAATGATCTTAATAGTCGTATAGTTGAACTAATGGTGTAATGGTCTTGATAGTCCTATAGTAGAACTAATGGACTAATGGTCTTAATAGTCGGATAGTTCAGCTAATGGACTATTGGTCTTAATAGTCCTATAGTTGAACTAATGGTCTAATGGTCTTGATAGTCGTATAGTTAAACTAATGGTCTAATGGTCTTAATAGTCCTGAATTTGAACTAATGGTATAATGGTCTTAATAGTCGTATCGTTGAAATAATGGTGTAATGGTCTTGATAGTCGTATTTTAGAGCTAATGGACTAATGGTCTGAATAGCCCGATAGTTGAGGTAATGGACTAATGGTCTTAATTGTGGTGTAGTTGAAGTAATGGTCCAATGGTCTTAATAGTGGTATAGTTGAAGTAATGGTTTAATGGTCTTGATAGTCGTATAGTTAAACTAATGGTCCTAATAGTCCTATAGTTAAACTGATGGTCTAATGGTCTTAATAGTCGTATAGTTGAACTGATGGTCTAATGGTCTTAATAGTCGTATAGTTGAACTATTGGTCTGATGGTCTGAATAGTCCTATAGTTGAACTAATATTCTAATGGTCTGAATAGTCCTATAGTTGAGCTAATAGACTAATGGTCTTAATAGCCGTATAGTGGAACTAATGGTGTGATGGTCTTAATAGTCGTGTAGTAGACCTAAAGGACTAATGGTCTTAATAGTCGTATAGTTGAACTAATGGTGTGATGGTCTTAATAGTCGTGTAGTAGACCTAAAGGACTAATGGTCTTAATAGTCGTATAGTTAAACTAATGGTCTGATGGTCTGAATAGTCCTATAGTTGAACTAATGTTCTAATGGTCTGAAGAGTCGTATAGTTGAGCGAATAGACTTATGGTCTTAATAGCCGTATAGTTGAACTAATGGTCTAATGGTCTTAATAGTCGTATAGTTGAACTAATGGTGTGATGGTCTTAATAGTCGTATAGTTGAACTAATAGTCTAATGGTGTTCATAGTCATATCGTTGAACCAATGGTCTAATGGTCTTAATAGTCGTATAGTTAAACTAATGGTATAATGATCTTAATAGTCGTATAGTTGAACTAATGGTGTAATGGTCTTGATAGTCCTATAGTAGAACTAATGGACTAATGGTGTGATGGTCTTAATAGTCGTATAGTAGACCTAAAGGACTAATGGTCTTAATAGTCGTATAGTTCAACTGATGGTCTGATGGTCTGAATAGTCCTATAGTTGAACTAATGTTCTAATGGTCTTAATAGTCGTATAGTTGAACCATTGGTCTAATGGTCTTAATAGTCCTATAGTTGAACTAATGTTCTAATGGTCTGAATAGTCGTATAGTTGAGCGAGTAGACTTATGGTCTTAATAGCCGTATAGTTGAACTAATGGTCTAATGGTCTTAATAGTCGTATAGTTGAACTAATGGTGTAATGGTCTTAATAGTCGTATAAATGAGCTAATAGACTAATGGTCTTAAAAGCCGTATAGTTGAACTGATGGTCTAATGGTCTTAATAGTCCTATAGTTTAGCTGATGGTCTAATGATCTTAATAGTCGTATAGTTGAACCATTGGTCTAATGGTCTTAATAGTCGTATAGTTGAACTAAAGGTCTAATGGTCTTAATAGTCCTATAGTTTAGCTGATGGTCCAATGATCTTAATAGTCGTATAGTTGAGCTAATAGACTAATGGTCTTAATAGCCGTATAGTTGAACTAAAGGTCTAATGGTCTTAATAGTCCTATAGTTGAACTAATGTTCTGATGGTCTTAATAGTCGTATGGTTGAACTAATGGTCTAATAATCTTAATAGGCGTATAGTTGAACCAATGGTCTAATGGTCTTAATAGTCGTATAGTTGAACTGATGCTCTAATGATCTTAATAGTCGTATAGTTGAACTGATGTTCTAATAGTCTTAATAGTCGTATCGTTGAACTCATGGTCTGATGGTCTGAATAGTCCTATAGTTGAACTAATGTCCTAATGGTCTTTATAGTGGTATAGTTGAACTAATGGTCTAATGGTCTTAATAGTCATATAGTTGAACTTATGGTCCTAATAGTCGTGTAGTTGAACTGATGGTCTGATGGTCTTAATAGTCGTATAGTTGAACTAATGGTCTGATGGTCTGAATAGTCCTATAGTTGAACTAATGTTCTAATGTTCTGAATAGTCGTATAGTTATACTAATGTTCTAATGGTCTTGATAGTCGTATAGTTGAACTGATTGTGTAATGGTCTTGATAGTCCTGTAGTTGAACCAATGGTCTGATGCTCTTAATAATCGTATAGTTGAGCTAATAGACTAACGGTCCTCATAGCCGTATAGTTGAACTGATGGTCTAATGGTCTTAATAGTCGTTTAGTTGAACTAATGGTCTGATGGTCTTAATAGTCGTATAGTTGAACTGATGGTGTAATGGTGTTAATAGTCGTATAGTAGACCTAAAGGACTAATGGTCTTAATAGTCGCATAGTTGAGCTAATGGACTAATGGTCTTAATAGTCGTATAGTTGAACTAATGGTCTGATGGTCTTAATAGTCGTATAGTTGAACTGATGGTCTAATGGTCTTAATAGTGGTATAGTTGAACTGATGGTTCAATGGTCTTAATAGTCGTATAGTTGAACTAATGGTCTAATGGTGTTAATAGTCGTATAGTTAAATGGTCTAATGGTCTTAATAGTAGTATAGTTGAACTAATGGTCTAATGGTGCTAATAGTGCTATAGTTTAGCTGATGGTCTAATGATCTTAATAGTCGTATTGTTGAACCAATGGTCTGATGGTCTTAATAGTCATATAGTTGAACTAATGGTGTAATGGTCTTGATAGTCCTGTAGTTAAACCAATAGTCTAATGGTCTTAGTATTCGTATAGTTGAGCTAATAGACTAATGGTCTTAATAGCCGTATAGTTTAACTATTGGTCTAATGGTCTTATTAGTCGTATAGTTGAACTAATGGTCTGACGGTCTTAAAAGTCGTATAGTTGAAGTAATGCTCTAATGGTCGTAATAGTCGTATAGTTGCACTAATGTTCTAATGGTCTTAATAGTCGTATAGGTGCACTGATGGTCTAATGGTCTTATTACTTGTATAGTTGAACTAATGGTCTGATGGTCTTTTTAGTCGTATAGTTGAACTAATGGTCTGATGGTCTTAATAGTCGTATTGGTGCACTGATGGTCTAATGGTCTTAATAGTCGTATCGTTGAACTGATTGTCTAATGGTCTGATTAGTCGTGTAGGTGCACTAATGGTCTAATGGTCTTATTAGTTGTATAGTTGAACTAATGGTCTGATGGTCTTATTAGTCGTATAGTTGAAGTAATGGTCTGATGGTCTTAATACTCGTATAGTTGACTTAATGGTCTGATGGTCTTATTAGTCGTATGGGTGCATTAATGGTCTGATGGTCTTAATAGTCGTATCGTTGAACTAATGGTCTGATGGTCTTATTATAGTTGCACTTATGGTCTAATGGTGTTAATAGTCGTATAGTTGCACTAATGGTCTAATGGTCTTATTAGTCGTATAGTTGAACTAATGGTCTGACGGTCTTAAAAGTCGTATAGTTGAAGTAATGCTCTAATGGTCGTCATAGTCGTATAGTTGAACTGATGGTCTAATGGTCTTAATGGTCGTATAGTTGTACTAATGGTCTGATGGTCTTAATAGTCGTATCGTTGAACTAATGGTCTGATGGTTTAAATGGTCCTATAGTTGGACTAATGGTCTAATGATCTTAATAGTCGTATAGTTGACGTAATTGTCTAATGGTCTTAAAAGTTGTATAGTTGAACTAATGGTCTAATGGTCTTAATAGTCGTATAGTTGAACGGATGGTCTAATGGTCTTAATAGTAGTATAGTTGAACTAATGGTCTGATCGTGTTAATAGTCGTATAGTTGAACTAATGGTCTAATGGTCTTAATAGTCGTATAGTTGAACTGATGGTCTGATGGTCTTAATAGTCGTATAGTTGAAGTAATGCTCTAATGGTATTAATAGTTGTATAGTTGAACTGATAGTCTGATGGTCTTGATTGTCGTATAAGATCATTAGGAATGAATGGTGTATAGTCCATCGACAAGTTATCAAATGTAACACGCCAAATATAAAAACTTTATTGACAATGTCTCGTCTAAGAGACTTCTTCAGGTCGCTACTGAAAATTCGCTAAACGGTTATGGTTTAGCCAATTTTCAGTAGTGACCTGAAGAAGTCTGTTAGACGAAACGTTGTCAATAAAGTTTCTATATATGGCGTTTTACTTTTGATAAGATCATTAGACCATTAGTTTAACTATACGACTATTAAGACCATTAGAACATCAGTTCAACTATACGACTATTAAGTTCATCAGTCCATTAGCTCAACTCCACATCGTTTAAGACCATTAGACCATTAGTTCAACTATACGACTATTAAGACCATTAGACCATCATTTCAACTATACCAATTTTTTCGACCATTAGACCATCAGTTCAACTAAACGACTATTAAGACCATCAGTTCAACTATACGACTATTAAGACCATTAGAAGATCAGTTCAACTATACGACTATTCAGACCATCAGACCATTAGTTCAACGATACGACTATTAAGACCATTAGACCATTAGTTTAACTATACGACTATTAAGACCATTAGACCATCAGTTCAACTATACCACTATTAAGACCACCTCACCATTAGTGCAACTATACAACTATTAAGTCCACTAGACCATTAGTTCAACTATACGACTATTCAGACCATCAGACCATCAGTTCAACTATAGGAATTTCAAGACCATTAGACCATCAGTTCAACTATGCGATTATTAAGACCATTAGACCATCAGTTCAACTATACGACTATTAAGACCATTAGACCATGAACTGATGGTCTAATGGTCTCAATAGTCGTATAGTTGAGCTAATGGACTAATGGTGTTGATAGTCGTATAGTTGAACTGATGGTCTGATGATCTTAATAGTCGCATAGTTGAACTGATGGTCTGATGGTCTTAATAATTGTAAAGTTGAACTGATGGCCTAATGGTCTTGATTGTCGTATAAGATCATTAGGAATGAATGGTGAATAGTCCATCGACAAGTTATCAAATGTAACACGCCAAATATAAAAACTTTATTGACAATGTCTCGTCTAAGAGACTTCTTCAGGTCGCTACTGAAAATTCGCTAAACGGTTATGGTTTAGCCAATTTTCAGTAGTGACCTGAAGAAGTCTGTTAGACGAAACGTTGTCAATAAAGTTTCTATATATGGCGTTTTACTTTTGATAAGATCATTAGACCATTAGTTTAACTATACGACTATTAAGACCATTAGAACATCAGTTCAACTATACGACTATTAAGTTCATCAGTCCATTAGCTCAACTCCACATCGTTTAAGACCATTAGACCATTAGTTCAACTATACGACTATTAAGACCATTAGACCATCATTTCAACTATACCAATTTTTTCGACCATTAGACCATCAGTTCAACTAAACGACTATTAAGACCATCAGTTCAACTATACGACTATTAAGACCATTAGAAGATCAGTTCAACTATACGACTATTCAGACCATCAGACCATTAGTTCAACGATACGACTATTAAGACCATTAGACCATTAGTTTAACTATACGACTATTAAGACCATTAGACCATCAGTTCAACTATACCACTATTAAGACCACCTCACCATTAGTGCAACTATACAACTATTAAGTCCACTAGACCATTAGTTCAACTATACGACTATTCAGACCATCAGACCATCAGTTCAACTATAGGAATTTCAAGACCATTAGACCATCAGTTCAACTATGCGATTATTAAGACCATTAGACCATCAGTTCAACTATACGACTATTAAGACCATTAGACCATGAACTGATGGTCTAATGGTCTCAATAGTCGTATAGTTGAGCTAATGGACTAATGGTGTTGATAGTCGTATAGTTGAACTGATGGTCTGATGATCTTAATAGTCGCATAGTTGAACTGATGGTCTGATGGTCTTAATAATTGTAAAGTTGAACTGATGGCCTAATGGTCTTATTAATCGTATAGTTGAACTAATGGTCTAATGGTTTTAATAGTCGTATAGTTGAACTAATGGTCTAATGGTCTTAATAGTCGTATAGTTTAACTGATGGCCTAATGGTCTTAAAAGTTGTATAGTTTAGCTGATTTACGGATGAACGTAATAGTCGTATAGTTGAACTGATGGTCTGATGATCTTAATAGTCGTATAGTTGAGCTGATGGACTGATGGTCTTAATAGTCGTATAGTTGAACTGATGGTCTAATGGTCTGAATAGTCTTATAGTTGAACTGATGGTCTAATGGTCTTAATAGTCGTATAGTTGAACTAATGCTCTGATGGTCTTAATAGTCGTATACTTGAACTGATGGTCTGATTATCTTAATAGTCGTAAAGTTGAACTGATGGTCTAATGGTCTTAATAGTCGTATAGTTGCACTAATGCTCTAATGGTCTTAATAGTCGTATAGTTGAACTGATAGTCTAATGATCTTAATAGTCGTATAGTTGAACTATTGGTCTTATGGTCTTAATAGTCGTATCGTTGATCTACTGGTCTGATGGTCTGAATAGTCGTATAGTTGAACTAATGTTCTAATGGTCTTAATAGTCGTATAGTTGAACTAATGGTCTAATGATCTTAATAGTCCTATAGTTGAACTGATGGTCTAATGGTCTTGATAGTCGTATAGTTGAACGAATGTTCTAATGTTCTTAATAGTCGTATAGTTGAGCTGATGGACTAATGGTGTTGATAGTCGTATAGTTGAACTGATGGTCTGATGATCTTAATAGTCGCATAGTTGAACTGTAGGTTGATTGTTTTGTTGTTGTTTTTTATTGTTTTTTTTATTGCAGAGCTGTTTAGATTTGGGAGACAAGAAGTAGTCTGGATTTTCGGTAGAACTCTAAGTTTCACGCAAAGCAAGGCGATCATCAGGTATCTGTTCTATATTTATACGCATAGGAGGACGTAGGCTTTTGAATATCTATATACATTATATATATACACATATATACACACATATATATACATGCATATTTATATATATGTATGTATATATATAATGGCATTTGAAACCAATCGTTTGTACCATTTCAGTATTTTAGGATAGTACTTAGGTGGGCGATAATGCAGTAGGTAGTGACTTGTAGTTGCAAAGTTACGTGAGGTGCACTAGCTCAAAAGATCCTACCCAGAACCATGTAAGGGAGAAGCCCCGCCAGAATAAGGTTAAATTATACGTGATTGGAAAATATTTATATTTTAACATTTGAAAAGGATGACCTACTAGAAACATATTTCGCATGAGTATGTGTTTAATCGCGCTTTATTGCGTAAGCTGAGTTGCTATGCTCTCAAGCTTTCTGAATGAAGCTGCTCCATTTGACATTTTGCGTAAGGGGTCATTCAAAAAGTACGTACGCTCTGGGGGTATCCCAAAAGCGTAAGAAGGTGCACAGGGGGAGGGGGTTAATGCTAGAACGTAGGTGCGCTTTACCAACAAAATTGATACGCGTGAGTCTTTTCTTTCGTGAAGTGGTTGTGACATTTCGTATCTCGAAATATCTCAATCAAGTCAAGGGACAAAAGTGTATAATGAAAGAAACCTCTTTTACGAGCTTACGGTGTATTCTTTCACCATTATCAGATAACTAATTACATACATCAAACACGCTGAGTTAAGACCTCAACGTAAACCATAGGACTACATTCAATACCACTACGTATCGCAAACCTACTTTTGCAGGATTATTTACTAGGTTCAATAGTTTTCGTCTTATTGGGCGTGAAAGTAAGGTTTTCACCCTTGTAAATCGTATGTTCAATATTTGTTCCACATATACGTCCTTCAATAATGAACCCTGTAAAGTACAAAACATTCTTGTAAAGAACGGGTATCCTGTTAATTTTATTAATTACTGTTTCAGTAAAATGTATACTAGATTGTCTTCTACGATAAGTATCCTTTGGCTCCCAAGTGTAACATTTACTTTGTTTTAGCATTCACAGGGATTCACTCGTTTCTGCTTCATACACAACTTAACACACTCATTTCCTCTGCCTATCCTCAAGTCCAAATTCACTATGTCTTTCGCTCCATTTTCGGATTATCTCTTTTTTTTCAGTTTAAGGACAGAACTCCCTGGCGTCATGGTATAGAATCATGGTATTTTGCAAAGAAGTGATTTTTCTATGTAGTCTTATGTAAGTTGTGAATGGAAGAGCGTAACAGCTTACGAAGATAAGATGTCAACTTTAAGAAAGCTTACGAAAAAATAACAATACTTCCTAACTACACAAAACTAAGGCTGAAAAACTTGTAATCTGAAGGCTCGAAGATCTTCTTATTTTTAGTATGTTAAGGAAACATATTTTTGTATTTTTATAGAGTGGTCTGTCGAAACGCACAACACATCATGGACAGCAGTTCGGATACCTCTGTGGACGTTGCGGTGAATCAACTTATCAGTACAATCAAAAGTATTCACAATAATGCAGTTGCTTCACTTGAAAAAGAGGTCGTGCGACTGAAGGCAGAATTCAGAGAACTAAGATCAGAGAAAAGCGAACTTGTGTCCGAGTATGACCTACTGAACGATGAGCAACTGACTTTAGCAGGAAACCTGAAATCGGAGTTGAACAAAAAAGGCGTACTGTACCAGTTATTAGGTGCATTCACGAAGACATTAAGTAGTTCATCCAGTGGTACAGCCACGATCAAAGACGCCATGAATGCCTGCAAGACATTACAGAAAGCCAGTTCATCGCGTGCAGGTGTTGAACATACCTTGTCACAACTCCAGAGCGCCTCTGATGCTAATTCTGAGAGCAATAGAGGCCGTAAGGAAATACAACAAAGTGAGAAAACAGAACTCAGAGAAAAGGCGAAAGTACTGTACCCAGATGTACGGACTACTGTAGGCCGTAGCAGTGATGCTAGTGTATCCATGGAATGCCACCAAAACCATTCACAGCCATCGACAATTGAACCGATCAGCAGGAAACTGCAACCGAAGCAAAGTAGCAGTGAGGACCCTTCAGCATCCCCTTTGATGCATCTACTTAATCTTGTGTCTTCCACACATCAGCTAACAGTTCATCCACTTCGAATGGAAGCACGTAATTTAGCTCAAGGAATTGAGCAAATGAAAAAAGAACGAGATGATTTCAAGATGAAGATTAAATGGGTGCGATCTGAAGTTGAACATGCGTTAAAGAAGCTTGAAGTAGAAAGCAGTCATAACGAACAGATGAAAGAACTATTCAAGATGTTGTCACATGGAGTTGCAAGTCAAGTTAGTCCCAAAACGGATGACAAGGACCCAGTTGTGGTCTTGAAACCCACCATGGCCATTAGTGAGGAGTGTGCAGACGTGCAGTGCATGCGTAAAAGCGCAAGGCAAATTGAAGAAACATCTCCTTCTCCAGAATTACTTCTGACAGGCGATGAAGATTTTATCATAGAGCTGCAAGGCGATGCAACAGTTGAATGCTGTGATTACACGTCGGAAGAGGCTCCTCTCAGCTTAGGTAGAAGCGCAACGACTTTCCGAACCACACAGCCAGGCTCAGGGCCATCTAACACCGCAAGTGTTTCTTCTGCATGTAGTCCTCGTGCACTGTTAATTCCATCCGAAAAGACTAGTATTCTTAACCGTGACAAAGGGACATCCTTGATGCCTGTAGGCGAATCCTCTTACTATCAGTGCACCAAATGTGCAATGACATTTCCAGACTACATCACATTGTCAAAGCACAAACGATGCCATCGTTCAGTTGAAAATATCTGTCGCTTTTGCAAGCGGCCTTTTAGTAGCTCCACAGCATTGAAAATTCACATGAGACGTCACACAGGGGAGCGACCATATTTATGCCAGGAGTGTGGGAAGGCCTTTGCCCAAGCAATTAGCCTTCGTATCCATCTGCGGAAACACACTGGTGAACGACCACATAAATGTTTCGATTGTGGGCGTGAATTTCACGATCCTTGTTATTTTAAGAAGCATCAGAGAAAGCACTTAGAAAATAAGTTTAAGAAATAACTTAACATCTTTTCTGATGGTATTGATAGATTTTTAACACGGAGATAGAACTAATACAGAATTTTAATTCAAATAAATAAATATTATATCGGATGTAATAGAAAGGCTGACATATCACGCGTGAATTAATAAAGTTTAAGTACCTAAAAGTGCTTAGCTATAGAAATAAGTAGCCTTAAAATATTGAGAGCCAAAATATCATTTATTCAGTAAGGTGAGTTAGTCATTGGTCATCAATTAGTTGGCCCAAGATTGTTTTGTAGAAGGTCTGTTTCCTTCAGCAATGTTTGCAGGTCATAAGCAGCTGTATTGTTATGCATGTTTATGTCGAGGTTAAACATTAAATTGATAATTATAATTGCATGGCCAAATGTTTGTTGTCAGTTGTAAAGGTATTATTAATGAAAATTTTACAACCTTGCAGTATCCCACATAAAGAAAAAATCTTAACTTGCTCGATTTGAGACACTAACCAGCTTTGTTATTTCATAATTATTTCAAAAAGGTAGTTCCAACCATCTCTTCCCTTATGTTAGGACCAATAATAACACCACATGGAAAGCACTATGTCGAGAACCTTTATCGACCTGTGGCCGAATAGGAACTGTCTTGTAAGAAATACGCCTCGAACCATTTGCCATCTTGCTATTTGATTCACGTACACACTATTGCACATCTACGCGCATTACACTCAAAATTGCTTATAGTGTAGATTTTGCTACAATTAAGTTCTGTTTGTATCAAGCCTGCCCTAAGCATTACCTTTCTAACATTTAACTGATAAATTTTGTCAGTTCTTTAGTTCATTTTCCCCTTAAAAATGGTCACATAAGGAAAATGACAACACGGAAGACAAGATATTGGAAATAGCAAAAATTTTTGTGGATTTTCATCAAGCTAGCAGAGAGTAGTTTCATCTGTCTGTTGGAACGTTATCCTTCCACCAAAGAAAACACAAGATATAGCGATGATTTTCGGCCATTATTAACTGATTGAACATACTTTCCAGATTAGCTAGCGATGTGACTGGTTCCTTGCGAAAACGACATAAAACACCTAACAAGGTGTTCGTTTAGTCTGTTCAAGCAAGGTGATAATTGAGGGACACACCTTTAAACGTTGCTGAACAGTCAAATACCACGCGGATCTTCCCCAGCTTCCTGGCATGGTAAATTCCGGAGTGTGGAATATAGTTGATATGCCCATCTCTTACACTTAAACAGTTTGCAGGCACTCGTTTAGCACAACTTGTCAAAACATCATCCTTAAACTGGCCAAAAAAGTAAAGCTTTAAGGGAGCTTACACACCGAAGTGGCATGCCACGTGGCAAATGCGACGTGCCACTTCTGTGACACTCGAGATACGGACCTGACCATTTTTCAAAATCATGCCATGTCGCACAGTTGCTTCTCAACCAATCAGGATAGTCTTTGTCCACATCACATGATCAGCTTGCCATGTGAGAACTAGGGTAAAGGTTTGCTTATCTGTTTCTGTTTGTTTAGAAGGGTACTCGACTGTCAACACTTTCATGAAACTATGGGCAAGTCCAGTGTATTTGGTTTGACTATCAAGTAGATTATCGAGTCAGACCTAAAGTTCTCTGGTTAGACAAACGAATATAGAACAATTTTGTCTCTTGTTATATGTTTTAAAATCAATTTATGCGCACGAAATATCACTCGTCGTTCAAGTGGTCTCGGAAACTCTATACGATAAACAACTGCAGAATGATTCAGTGACACAGCGACCTCCAAACAGACGTAGGTTATAATACATCTTTTCTACTTGAAGAATCTACGTATTACAACAATTTATTACCTTGTAGAGTACTGGTCGTTCTTTAGCTATAATGCATCTGCAGTATTAGTATCCTACCGCTGTAATTGAGGCTTTGCAATGGCTATTAAATGACGGAGGACATCTTTTGGGTGTAGTGCCCTTTCTGACTACAAAAGCGCTGTGCAGGTCGACATTCCAAGTCTGATATGAGATGTATCCACCTTCTCCTTGTGCGTTTTCTCCTACCAACTATAAAACCCATAGTAGCGATGACATTGTCTTCGTCACAGAAATACATCTTTCTATTGAGCAGGTATTTTTCAGACATGCGACATGGCATTTGCAACTTCAGTCTGAAAGCACAGCTTCGCGTGGCATTTGCGACGTGCCACTTCGGTGTGTAAGCTCCCTAAATCTCGCTTTTAGCTGATTAAAGCGTTTCAAAGCCAGTTTACGATTATATGGTAACTCTGCACGATCAGACTTCAAAGGCAGGAGCATTTCATAATGTCCATTTTATAATTGAACAATTTTGTCTGACAGAAGTTTAAGAAATCATTTGTCTTCGAATAAATAACTTGATGAACTGTGCAAAATAAGCCTTTAAATTATACACCTAGGATGAATGACGTCTTTGGTTTTTTGTCATTACAAAAAGGAGATTGGTAAACTAAGCTTTTGTTTCAAATGCAGTTGTTCCTACTTCTGATACTTATGGTTGCCTAATAGACGCCCCCCCCCCACTAATTAATTTTTTAGAAATTTTCCACCCAGGACATTCTTATTCCACCCCCAATATTAATTTTTAAGTCATCTCCCACCCATGATAATTTTTTGAGGAGGTACTTTGGTGGGCTAATAGAAAATATCTTTAGTAAAATATGGAAACCACACATTAAAAAGATGAAGGTGGCATTTTACGTGTCTCAAAGAAATGTGAAGATGCACATTACAGATGTTTGCAATAACACTGTCATTGAGCAAGAGGATGAGGGGAACATTTTAAAAATCTTTGAAGGCATGTAGGAGACTACCATAAGTTCGAATAACTGACTATTGTTTGTTTCGTATTACCTTACGGTTAGGAAGCTGCAGTTGATGCTAAACAGTGATTCTTGACTTTATTTTTTTACACTCTCTATCAGGTTCGCCGTCAATTACATTTTTGGTCATTATATAATAATATACTGTTCTTAATAGGTTTATTATTTGCACTGCTTCAGTAAGAAATTTAAAGATCTTTATAAACTGGCAAAATTCTGGAATATTGGCGTTGTCAGAAATATATTTCAGGAACTGAGCAAATCTGGCAAATGTAGGGTAAACTCCCATCCGCATTGTTGGGTCGCCATTGCCGTATTATATATCGTCACTTCGCTTCTAAGTGGTATGGCAACTTAAAAACTAACTTTGCGTCTTCTTGAGCAAAGTCGAGAATAGCTAAACAAGGGACACTTTCTCGTGTTAATAAAATTTGAAATAAAAAGTCCCTTAGGGTATGCATATCCCTTGGACCCATTTTGGCCATTCTTCTAACTTTCTCGTAAACGCTGTGCCAATGACGTTACAAATACTACATATTCCATGCAATAGTTTTTTGCCTTTAAATACGCATCTTCTGTGCTGATCAGTAGTATTTTTCCACAATCTTTCTGCTGTTTTCCTGATACAAATTGACTTAGACAGGCTGCGCTAACGGATCACCAGTAAAAACGGGTACAGTGACTTTTTGTAGCTGAGTTGATACAGCTAGTTTATTGCTACCGTGGGATTGCTGTACTGAAACAGACACTAACATTTCTCTAGAATGAGTAGAATTCTCGTCATTTTTACGTGATTTTCCGGTGAAAAATTAAAACGTTCCGCTTCCTCTTGTCTATCATCTGCTGGGAATGATTTTAAATTAGCCAAAAATACACTACCTATGTCCTTTTCCGTTTCAATAAACACTTCCAGCTTTGCTCTGTTTTCAGCAAGTTCCTTTTTTAATTGTAGCCAAGGCAGTTATTCTTCTTGCTGTGATATGGGGTCATTCAAAAAGTACGTCCGCTCTAAGGGGAGGAGGCATCCCAAAAGGGTACGAAAGCGCACAGGGGGACGGGGGTTTAATGCTAGAACGTACATACGATTTACAAAAAATTGATACGCGTGAGTCTTTTCTCCCTTGAAGTGGTTGTGACAATATCTCAATCAAGTCAAGGGACAAAAATGTGTAATGAAACAAACCTCTTTTACGAGCTTACGGTGTATTCATTCACCATTATCAGATAACTAATTACATACATCAAACACGCTGAGTTAAGACCTCAACGTAAATCATAGGACTACATTCAATACCACTACGTATCGCAAACCCTCTTCTACAGGATTATTTACTAGGTTCAACATTTTTTTTCTGATTGAGCATAAGAGAAGTTTAATTTTTACCCTTGTAAATCATATGTTCAATATTTGTTCCACATATACGTCCTTCAATAATGAACTCTGTAAACTACGTAGACTCACATTCTTGTAAAGAACGGGTATCCTGTTCATTTTATCATTTACTGTTTCAGTAAAATGTATACTAGATTGTCTTCTACACCCGATAAGTACTCTTTGGCTCCTAAGCGTAACATTAACTTTGTTTTAGCATTCACAGGGATTCACTCGTTCTTCCTTCGTACACAACTTAAGAAACACATTTCCTCTACCTATCCTTACGTCCAAATTCGCTTTGTCTTTCGCTCCATTTTCGGTTTATCTCACTGTTTCAGTTTAAGGACAGAACTCCCAAGCTGCTACGCTCAGGCGTGGTTTACTGTTTTAAATCTCTGTTGTGTACAAAACGCATGTGGGTCAGACGGTACGTTGATTTTATTAGACGTTTGTCGGACCATTCGGAAGTTTCACCTGTAACTGAAAAAACGCTTTCGATCCCTTTATTCCCAAAAAACTAAAAGAGATTTGCCGTTAATTTTGCACGGAACAAATAGTAAGCTAAAGAAGTGCTCAATGCAGACGTCTAAAATGATCAAATCTTGCAAAAGTGACGGTCATGTCAGGTTCAAGCAAACACTTTGCCATTCAAGAGTGGCGGAGTGCAAGGCTGGTCAGTTCTTTCCGTTGTTCTGGCAATTATGAAGTGAGATAGTTTCTAGTTCATGTGCATCCCATCATGCAGGCCCCCAAATCTTGGAAAA
>JAAAKM020000551.1:6181-16242 GCA_010016025.2 Alatinidae sp. Z8VKAUB7J3 | reverse complement strand
TGATTGATTGATTGACTAATTGACTGATTGACTAATTGACTGATTGATTGATTGACTGATTGATTGATTGACTGATTGATTGATTGACTGATTGTTTAATTAACTGATCGCAGAGACTACAAGAATTAAGTTATCTAGCCCCGTTGGTTCACCGGTTAGAGTACCGGTAGTGACATATTTTCAATTTCTCGAGTGTCTTTTCAACTTATTATTGAACATTTCAATATACTATATAATATATTACGCCAATAAAATATTGAATTTTGGCGCTAAATCTCGAGTTCCTTGCTTTGATGCTTCTTACTTTCAATGGGGGTACAAATACTAACAATTACAATAATAGCATACACTCAAAAACAACGACACCAACGAGAGCGACGGCTTTCGTTCATTGCACGGTGTTCCACAAAGCAACGCAATATGACGAATAAAACAAAATCGGTAATTACTAATCGTAACACAGCTTGCCAAGCTATATATGCAACCCGATATTTAAAACGACGCTAGACTACGGAAGGTAGAGTGTATGTTTCGACGGGTGCCTCAAAAGAGTTGTGCTGAAGAGCATGAAACTTGAGAAGAGGCAGCGAAATTCCTTGATCCTTAAAGTCTTGAGATTTAAAGGTTGTTATTCGACACGATTAAACGATTTGTTTTACTTCACAAATCATGATGGCGGGTTTATTGCTCTTCAAGTTATTTTCGATCAGCTCTACTCTTATTTCCTATTACTAAATGGCGTAAATTTCTTCTTCCTTGTCCTCTCAAATGGTAAAATCAGCAGTAGCAGGCACCCCACTACCTTGTACCTCATCATTACAATTGTAGGGCTTAGACACATAAACGGTTGTGAGCACAACTGTAATAATGAGCAGTTTGATTGAAATCCGTTATTTCAAATTCCCTCGAAATGTGAGGTATTCACTACAACTGGAGAAACTGGTCGACGAGTCCGTCAAGAGGCACGATGACGTAGTGGGGCCAAAGAGACAAGATGCTAGAAATCTCAAACACTTTTGCCACTGCAACATTTCAGCATAGGTCCCTAATAGATATTTGATTAAAAAAGAGAATAGTACGCCAAGGATATCAAAAGATCAAACATAATATCTAATAACAAAGAGTATTTTGTGCATGCCACCAGGAAGTCCCAAGACTTTTTCAGTCAAACAGTAAACCAAACCCCATATCAGCTCTACGGACCAACCGAGGCGAACTACTAAAGAAATGCACCAGGGACTAAAAAGCAAGACGGGTTTCATAGGAGTGTCACTGCCGTAACAAGTTTTCCCAACAGCGAAATATAAACGAATCCAGTGGGAGTACAATCTGTACAAAAATCAATTTTAACACTTTTATTAAAATTTCAAATCGGATCAATTACCATGAGTTGTCTTCAAAAACTTAAACGGTGTGGTACAATGGTAATTGATACATATATTTTAAAAATTCTATCCTTGCCATTAAAGGTGTAATTTGTTTATTCGAAATAATCGACTTTTGTCCAGAGGTTGTGACGATAAGGGCGACAGTAAGTAGAATTGAGATGAGCAATGGAGATGATGATGGTGATGATGATGACGATGATGATGATGATGATGATGATGATGATGATGATGATGATGATGATGATGATGATGATGATGATGATGATGATTATGATGATGATGATGATGATGATGATGATGATGATGATGATGATGATGATGATGATGAAGATGATGATGAAAATGAAAATGACGATAATGATAATGGTGATGATGATGATGATGATGATAATAATAATGATGATGAAAATGACAATGATTATAATAATAATTTTTTATTCCATACAACTATCTGAACCATCATCATCATCACCATCACCATTATCATTATCAGTATCGTTATCACTGTCACAAACATAATTATCGTTCTGTCATTAACTCTATCATTAAAGCCCTTTCAACAAACCATTAGATGCAGATAATAGTCATTAATGCTATTACAGCCCAAAATATCCGTATTTTAGTTGTGATCGTCATCACTTTAATGATAATTACTGTAATAACGATAACCGATGGCGCTCAAAACATCAATTAAGGTTATATAATTACTGTGTTCTCATAAATGTGCTATAATGATGATATGGAACATCATAATACGTTATACAGGCTAGTCAACGAATTACCTTCACAGCAACTACATCTGTATCTTTGAAGGACTGCCGGCAAACGGAAACTCCATCTTTTGTCTCGCTCTTTTTCCAGTTTATACTCTTCGCTGCTTCACAGACTTGGTTCCATTGCTGAAAGATGGATGTTCATGAAATAATAACGGAATGAAAAAACGAATTACTTGCTGCAGTATTCAAGTTTCGAAAAACGAAAGCATTACAAACATAGAATAACTAGTAAAAACACGCAACAGTTTCTACTTCCAACTAAGTAAGTAAATCCTAACATGACATGCTGCATGACTATTTTGGTTTCCATTAAACTCGAATGCTCAAATAACGTCTGTTCTTTAATATGAAAACTTATATAGTTCTGAAAACGTATACGTATCTAGCTAATTTCCGTACCGTTAAAGGTATTTGAAAGTTCAACATGTTGAATCTAGCAAGTTTGTCCGTTTAATGACACAAAATATTCCTCCCTTGACAGCTGGGCTAATCTTTGCTCGGTGTTGTGACACAATCCCTACATTTCGATAAGTCTAATATTTCGTGGGAGTGAGAGGTGATATCAATTCTCCTGTTTCCTTCAATAAACAACAAAACCTTATGGCGGGTAAGGCGTATCAGAGGGCTTTTTAAAAAAGCATGATTAACAACCCTTCATGGTGAGAAACTTCGGGCAACATAAACTGTAACCGGAAGTTACGCGATTACAAGATATTTCTAGATTATAAATAAACCTAGTTTGCACGCCAGTGTGAATGTATCAAGTAAGTGTATCCGGGGTCCTAAACAGGAATATTTGGGTCGCTCAGACGCTGTCTCCATCGGGGGCATAAATGGGGCCCTGTTTCTCGCTTCAGACCGAGCCCCCAATCAGCCAGCGAAGTATTGATTGTTCCTGCTTCAAATCCGATTTAGAGCAACTAAGATCTGTGTGAGCACCTATGTGATTGCGATGTTGCGTTATGCTATAAAACGTTTGGGCGACTCAGTAACCTTGTACGGGAAGGGTCGCTGTGACCTGTACTGCCCAGTAGGGGGTAGCTGAGTCTGTACATTTCGTTGTCGGGCATATACAAAGTAACTATCAAACTTTCAACACAGAGTCTATCAGTCGTAACCAAAATTCATATTCAATTCCTGAGTCTTTAAGGCATTCACAAGAACAAAAGACACACAATAAATATCCAAGATCTTTGACCACGTACTTCTGGGCAATCCTGTTGCATGGTGTAATATTCCAGGCGAGTTATATTACTTGACACTGTATCTCACCAAGAAAACTCTTTCACTTGGAATCTAGCGTACACTGCAGTGTATTAGGAGAAAAGCCTCTTGTACTAGCAGAAGATAGTGTTGGAGGTCTCGACTATCCTTACTCCTGGTGAGAACGCTTGATGCCATTTGGCTTTAGATTCCAAGATTAGTGTATTTAGACAACTGGGATCCTTTTAAGAACAACCGACCAGCTTTGTTGAATAACAAATACGATTTAGCTACGGTTACATGAATGCTACTTTCAAAAAAAATGTCCATTTCTAGTTCTCCCAACAGCCAGGATACAACTAGTACTCAGTCAATAAGAACTAAGCTCAAAACAATACTGTTTACACTGAAATCACACATCCTCGTCTGTTAAAAGATTAGACGCCCGTAGTTCTCTACTGGAGACAAAAGGACAAGAGTAACATAAAATGACCCCTGAGTTTTCCAATGGCGTGCAAGAGAAAGGGCCTTGTCAATATGTACTGTATATTGTACGGTGGCACTGCAAAGTCCAACTTTCGCAGTTAGTTTGAAAGACTAATTGATCCTATCACAATTCAGCGGCTAACACATGCTAACAAATTGAAAAGCCAAAGCAATTTAATTGGTTTCATACGTTCATCCTCCATGAATGAAGTAAAAATGAGTTTGAGTCGATTGATGTTCTCTGTGGGTCGGACTGAACCCTTGATACCACCTGCATGGGAATTAAAAGTAACGTGAAATGTAACAAGAACGCCGAGACATTAGAGACGAGCTCACACGAACACTAATAGAATGAGTACAGAATCGCGTAGGGCAATGATTTCTACCCCCGGTTAAGGCCATTATATGCACCCAATCACCTTCTTTGGGTACTTGAAGAAGTGTTATTCTTGATAGGAAAGGAAAGAACTGGTACTAAAAGTTACGGAATCTTTCTAAGTCAATTGGGATATGTGACTACAATGATTTGCTCAAGGGCACTGACGGATCCCTACCCTTCTATCCCCGTTTGCTGCCGTAACAGTTGTCAGTTGCTGCAATGTTTCAAAACTAACGCCGAAAAAACGAAAGTGAACATCGTCTACAAACGTCTTATAAACGTGCGGTCTCTCTTCTTAAGATGCCCCAGATTACTTATTATACTTTCATGGAAAGCTGCATCTAGTCTTCCTTTGAGTTTAGCTCCCACGATTGTGAAAGTAAACATTGACTGGCATATGTTCTAAACAAGTCGAGAATAGGGGTAGTAAGATAATGATGCCTTCGAGCAGTGCTATTCCTTCCTCCTCAATCATGCCTTATCCTATTCTCCAACTTTGGCATTTCAGCTCATATCTCTTAAAATGTGTAAAGTTCCCTAAACAGAATATCAACGCTATATGCGACTCCATACACGGAGGCGTGTTAGTTGTTTATATTACGGTCCGCCACGTCATATGGACATCAAGACACTAAAACGAGGCTAATAATAACTATTAGTAGCAGTGTATGGAACATACTAACTACCCATATTTAAATAAATTGTTCAAATGTTTGTTTCTTATCTACACTACTTTGCAATAGTATCCGGCTGTGCGTTCTGGTTAGACGACATGTATGTCACGTGACGTCGTTGACGTCTAAGGACCACGGGGAACCGTAGTAATAAGAAAGCAAGCAATATAAAGGAAGTTGACCTTTCCAAGATTCTGGGAAAGGGCGTGTTGTGAGATGTTGAAGCACAAAACTTAGAGCAACCATCCGGATCAGCGTGATGGTAGTCGAAATCTGGCTGTAAATATAGTAAGTTCGCAAATGAATGGCCCTCGATAATTTCGAACAGACGGCTGACCAAATTCGAACAGACGGCAGAATCATACGACTATTGAGTCAAATCGTGTACATCACCGGCATTCTCTTTGAAACACAACAAAAACCGGTCTTAACTGCACCAAATGCCTAGAAACATTGTAACAATTATAATAGTAGAAAAATAGCCACTTCCTTCGCTTGATGTTACTTGTCAAACGTTAGATCAATGGGTTTATTTAAGGATGATCGCTTTCCATTGTCAACTACCGACAATTTCTTACCACATGTCAACAGTGCAAGCACAGCCATTGATTGATCGCGTTGCATTCCTGACATTTTATAACAGTTTTGGGTATTGAAGTATAGGGGAGCCATTTCATTCAGACTCTATTAATCGCCGCATTAAAGAACGATCAATAATCGGGTGTTTGACAGTTTTAAAACCCAAAGCCTACAATTCAAGTACTGCACAAAGGTACAAATACGAAATGGCAAATGCTTCCCATACTATGGATACTGTTATTCGAACATACGCGAAATTGAGACAAACACCAACGAGATTACATCAAGACAAATTCTGAATTTGGGGTCGATTCTCATTGGGGGTGGGGGGGGGGCCTGAATTGTTATTCCTTAAGGAAAGCCTATAGATCTTGAATCTTGACAGGAGAATATTTGGGGGAGGGCAGACGGTAACTTTTGCGAGTGAAACCTCTCCATGGCACCCAACGTGTCTACGGGCCTGTCGGACAGTTAATTGCTCACGTTTACAACTGATATTTCTTATGTACGACAGGTACAAAGACATTACACTCTTGTCAGATCAGAACAAAATCCGGGAGGTCATTTGTTTTTTACATTGTGGCCCTTTTGTTGATGACTATGGTAAGTTTCACCGGAAATCAGGAGGCTTAACAAATCGAGCATGGACTTAATATCATTATGGAAGTCAAAGTCAGTTAGAGCACCATTAAACGTCATGGCAATTTAAAATTATTTTGTTAAACTTTGCTTAAGCCATCGACATGATAATCTCGTTTTGATAATTTTGCGCTTGGACAACGCTACGCGATTTTGCCGTTCATACTTAGCCTCTTTATCGGTTTCCTGGTGGTTCATTATGTAAAAGGGAGCAAAAAAAGAAAAGAGCGACCTAGCTCTCAAGATTCGCCATTTTACTAGGAATGGTAGATATAAGATACACTAAATATTATCACAAAAGGACGTTGCAACTATTTTTTAGGCAAATAAAGCGACTTCATCTGTTTCTCCAAAGTAAAGCATAAATGTATACACATGATCATCCGTCTACATGCTTAACTGCAACACGTTCGATACTTTAAGTGGTGCAGTAACACTCAGTCTGCACCAAAAACCCAAACCGAACAGTGTGGCAGACAACTAGACGTCAAGAAATGGAATTCAAAATCGATTCTCACACACGAAACCGAGGCAATATATTCTTTTAACATCCTTGAACTAGTTCATAAAGAACAACTCCAGCAGTTCTCAGTATATCACGAAGCGTAATGTAGGCTTACGGCTCTAAGTCTAAGAAGAAAGATTTGATGAGTACATCTTTTAATACACGTGTCTCATTGCCTTACTGAATGTGATCGCGTCTCTGCGATTACGTCACACAGGTTATGCCACGTGATAGCGTCAAAGCACGTTAAGCATGACAACAAAAATTCTGAATGTTTGCCTGTATGGCAGATCAAAACAATAAAACTCGAGAAGTGAAGCTCAGTTAATCAGATTAAGGGGCCACAGTACGATGTGCCCTGTGGTGGGGAAACCAGCGGTGTTTCAAAATCTTGCTGTTTAAACGCACTACACTAAGATCAACATCTGATACAGCACATCTGACGAAAGGTTACCATATCTCGCATGCCAGACCATTGGCAGCCTTGGCTACGACTCAAAAAATTTCACGTGAGGCTGAAGGAGGTCATTTTCACCTAAGCCGCTCATCGCACTTATGCGCGGGAACTACTGTTGATGACGTAAAAACACAACGCTAGGACGACATATGCATAATGGTAACAAATAAGCAGAGAAAAAGACACATATGTGAATAACGGAGGCAGCTTATGTTTCTCGGTTTAATCAGTGAAGTTACAGCGTCTGGGGATACCGAAAAGGTCTGTCTTCGTGAGCTGTGCAGATCAGCCTTTCTCACACCGCTGACGAAGAGAGGGAAGTATGTGATTACGTACCCAAGCAAAACGCCAGTGTACGTACTGACAGACATGAACTCATAAAGATCGCGAAATGACCTGAGAAGGGCAAGCTACGTGGCCTAACATTCTATTTCGTAAACCAGAGAGCAGACTGTCTTGGAGTCATCATCGATCTGTAGAACCAACCATTCTAAAGGGCATAAGACCGATGAACCTTTGACCTTTCAACCTGAGCATACTTTTTTCAGCGACCGGGGAAGGTAAGGTGCATTGGGGAGACCAAGTAGGCTGGGTTCAGATTGTGTTTCACAGTCCATTAAGGTGCCTTTGGTCATTGTGTGGAAAGGGGTGTTTCGTGTTGATATGCATATCTTGCTGTAAATATAACACAATATCTGTCGCAATCAATTTCAATTTTAATAAAGCTGAAAAGTGGTCAGAGAAAAAATTTGCATTGGCAAATCTTTGGGTGGGCCATGGCCCCCTCTACCTCCCTGTTCCCCCGTCCCTGTTCTTAGGAAACCTTGAAACTGTCGGATGCACCTTCCGTCGTCAACCTATTCTTAAGGCGGTCGCTCAATGTAATATAGCATCATTTGCAGCTATTAAATCTTGATAAGTGGCTGAGCTTAGGTTAGTAAGTTCCTTATTTAGGATTAAAGCAACTAACAAGGCTTAAACGTTTTGACCATTAGCAGAGGATTTCATGTCCATTTTCTTGAACAGAAAGAGATATTCCTATTCACATCAATTGAGCTTTTGTGATACGAAAGGTGAATCAGTAAAGGTTCATGGTCAAAGGCCAAGTCTTGTAGCTAAGGAATTATAGTTTCAAATCCTGCCAATAGCAGCGGCCAACTCATGGCGCATGTGGTGCACTTACACCCGGGCCCTGATGGATTGGGGGCCTCGAAAAATGTTGAAAAGATATTTGAGGGAGAGGGGATTTGTAGGTGCACTTGGCTCAATAAAGGTTTAATTTGATGTTTCCTGCTAGAGTCATTGCCTTATGAGTCAAGGGTCCCACGTACACGTACTCGTTACAGAAAGAGGAGAACTTTTCGAATCTCACAGTACATATTATGCAACGTTAGTCCTGCAGTTACGATGGAAAAATTAGCACCCTTTAATATCAATGTTTGTCCCGAAACAACTACATTATCATTAGCTTGTGGTGAATGAATTAGTGAATGAGGTATCCCACTCCAGCTCTCGGCGAAACAGGCAACAGAGAGCTTCAACAGACATTTCCAGAAATATCAATCACTTTACTATTAGGACCTTGCCAGTTTTAAAAGACCTTCCTGAGAACGTACATCGTTCAGGGCTACGTTGGCCAGCGGTCACGGACTTGCGGAAGCAAGATCATCGTCGCACCTTAATCTACTTTAAGGCAACCATCGCCATTCCTGCTCGAGGGAGGCAGTATACAAACTTAAGTTAATTAAATCGAACATTAATGAGATTTTATTAGTCTAGCTATGAGAAACAATAATGTATTCGTAATTAACAATCATCGGTATCCTGTTGGATATCAATGACTTGGGTACCCCACTCATCGCTGTCTTGCATCAAAGCAGACAGGCCACCAATGGCGCATTCAATATTCAAGCGCAGCCGGTCAATGTTGCTGGTTGCCAAACTTGGTTATAACCTTACTTTTCTGTACATTAGAGTAAATCGCTAGCTTCTTCTTCTTCACCGCGGTAGTAATGCCCTCCAACGTCCACTCGCTGCTCACTAATGGTTTTACAAATGGGTAGCAGTTCTTCATAAGGTTCCTTCAAACTTGGGTGCTTTGGAGCATCGATGTTGAACGATCTCTAAGGATACTAACGCATGTCTAGTCACACTTTGGCTCTTAAGCATTGAAAACTGTCCCTGGTTTGGGACCATCCATGAGTGCTGTTTCCGGTACCAACAATGTTACACTGAAGATATCTCAACATATTTTATTTCGGAAAGGTCTTTGGCTATTTTACAGCGATCCATGTCTTAATGGAATGTTACACTAAGTCCATCTTATCTCTGACTAGTATAAACAGAAATGGAGAAATAGTAACTACCTTTTTACGCTTTTTCATCCTATACGTCGACTTTCTCTTCAAAGCCTTTTCTGGTACTCCTTCTATTGCAGCATTTAACATTACAATCCACTCCAATCTTTGGTCTTCAGTATCTAAAATAATAAAAATGAAAACTTCCCGTCACCTATAGGCTTTTCCTAAGACTAAAAAGACAGTAGAAGAAATAAAAATTTTCTCCCACTTGTATTCGAACAAACCTGTCCTACACTTAACCCACATTCTCTACTTTCTCTAATCAGTACCACATCAGCTCCCACGCCCAGAAAAAAACTGGTCCGGCTTTTTCTTCAGCAATAGTCCTCACTTCTTACTGTGGTCGTTGTCATATTTGGCCTTATCAGATCATTACACTGCCTGTCGCAAATCAAGGCTGTGCCTTCCGGTGGACAAGCCGGGCGACATCCACTTTTATTATCTTCAGCCGCTTGGTAATCCATCCTACAAACGTCCCCTCTTCACTCTGATACCCTTCACTTTCTATCCCTTTCACTTTTCCTGTACCAAAAAGGTGTTCTGTGCTTCTACGTCTTAACACTTGCCTAAAAAACGTACACTGATGTTGCACCAGAGTCTTTACCAAATGTCGGG
>JAAAKM020000550.1:4728-16244 GCA_010016025.2 Alatinidae sp. Z8VKAUB7J3 | reverse complement strand
TACTTCCTCACAATTCCATCATGTTTCAACTTGGATTCTAAACTCTATTTCGCGGCATCCATTCTCGTAGCGTGTATTTCTCTCCTAATCTTCTGATATACACACCACTGTGGCTTTCAAAAACTTTATCTGTGACTGTCCTTCCATTACCTTTAAGAAGCTTTTGCACCCTTCTTTTGTAGAAGATGTGAATCTCACCGGAAAATTATGCGATAATCTCAAAAATCTGAAATAGCGCTTCATCTTCAAAACATTCATAAAAAGAGCATTGCGTCCCTCTTTTCGTAGACTTACATTGTACAACCACCCATAACAGCCTTTTCTCTTGCATTGACACCTTCTCTCTTCATGGTCTAGGACTGACTTAAACATTTTACTCTATCTCCTATCAGAGAATTCTCTATCTCTTCTTCTTTACATCTAGTCCTCAACTTACTTTTGAAAGCATACACGTCTTGTGATGAAGTTTAGATCTCTACTATCATTCCTTGTTTCACTCTCGTTCCACTATTAAGGTTCTTACACACATGTTTGCACTATGCTTTTACAATGGTTCTACAAAATATACGCCCATAATTCATAAGCATATGATGTAAGAGTGAAACTTCACAGGCACATGTGTTAGGTGTTAAAATGTATATTCTACATTCATTACCCAACGTCTGCTATAATAAGTGAAGGAATCATGACTTACGGAGACAGCTTGGTCTGTAAAGAAACTAAATCTGAGAGAAAAAAGGCGACAAAATCTCTGACTGTCCTATCGGCAAACTGACGCACACACTGTGCTTTACTGCTTGGCGTTCAGCCATTTGGGATATTTTGCACATTTGGTAGATAAATTCCCAAATAAATGTAATAAAACTAATCAAAAATGATAGATTTGGAATGCAATACCTTACGTACTAAGGCATATACATGATCGTTTATTCGAGTAAAGGGGTGGCTATCCAGCGGCCGACAAGGTCTTTTGTGCGGCTTACTTAACATTTTAAATTTCAAACTTATTCGGCTCGAACATCAATATTAGACAGGTTGTACAGCATTTTCATTGCTTTCTATACTTAATTGAGTAGACCTACTAAAGAATAGAAATTTTATCTTAATATTAAATATTTGCCTTGACATTAACAGTCTAAAACGTGCAAAAACGGTTGGCCATCCATGTTCTAGTATTTTGGGAAAACTATTAATAAGGATCAATTTACATATACAATATCATCTCATCAGTTATAGTGGGCACCAAGAAAAAATTCTTTCTATAATGTGTAGTAACTTCACATCAAATAGATCGAGTTTGTTCCAATCAAAAACACTGTGTTTAATTAACATGTTGTTTTTTCATTGTCGACTGTATAGCTGTTTCATAAAATAGTCTCCACTTTGGAGGCAGAGAACATCATTCACTTTTCCTAACGAATTTTACCTTTTAGTATCAATCTTTAATATTATCAAGTATGTTAACATTTACGTACTCAATGTAATAATTGCTCTATCTGAAGTCATTTCTACTTCATATCAATTTGTTGTCTTCGGAAAAATTGATTGATTGATGTACCTCGTTGTAATATGCGACAAAGAATCTGCTTTCTGAAACCATTTATAGATTGATATTTAGCACCCATCTTCTTGTAAGAGGTAAATCAAATTGACTATAAATTTTTGAGGAAATAAACCCCTCATGCTTCACTTAAGCTCTCAAAGCAAAAGCTTAACAAATTTCCGCTTTTATCTCTGAATCTTATTCTTTTTCTGCATAGCATACAATCTCCCTTACTCATTTGAACTTAATAAATTTAATGAATTTATAGTGTGAAACTATTTCTAGGCCTTTAAATAGATAAATAAAAGAAATAGCTTCTGTTTCTAGTCAACACTGAAGATGGTTTAACAAAGCAGTACATCTTTTCAGGTATGAAATAATATTATAATGGTATGGAAATTTTACTCACAAGAAAGTACTTTTTTCATTTCATCGTCGTAATACACTTTATTCCGTATCTTAGAGTACGATCAATCCTTACACAGAAGATGTTAGTATTGCGTAGATTTCATCAACAGATCACTCTGCATTGCAATAATATAGTCACTAAGCATTGTGCAAGTTATATCTAACTGCGAGTGGACATTTTCAAGAGGGCCTCAAAATGCTAAAACAATAATAACAATTGTTACTCAATGATTTCATGAAATTCGTGGTTGCATAGGGTAGCATTTTGAATTCTTTTGTTGCAACAGACACATCTTTGTTATTTTTATCATAATGACTGGACATTAAATGTTAATTCATATACCTTAGTCTCAAATCAATTTTTGTCAGTTCTAATGATACAATACAAACCTTGGAATATTATTGGTGTCTTAGGGGTGCCTGTTGTTGTTGTCTTTGGTCCTACAAAAAGTAAATTGAAATACAGCATACAAGTAAACCAGAAAACACAGAGAAATTACGAATAGGCAAAAACTATGTGGGGCATGTGCCTCATACCATTATAGCTCATTTGGGATGTTTACTGTGTTGTCATTATTGTGCTGGGTGCGTACCAAAGCAAATTTTACACGAGGATAGGGCCCATAGCCACCTACATCTATCTGAAAGAGGGCAGTGTGCAACCAGCAAGGGGGAAGGGGAGTGGGGTCAATCAGTCGGATGGTGGAAATCAAAACTTGAATCAACTACCAATTATTATATTTTGGGTCAAGTATGATAACTTAAGACAATATTAATATTGAAATATTTGTTTAAAATTACCGACATCATCGATTCATCGAATAATAAGGGTAATTTAATAGGAAACGTACGCTGACAGTAATTTAACAGGAGATCAAATTTTATTAGGGGAAGAATGGCCTCCATTCAGCCTGACAACGGGTTTGAATACCACTGGTTCATCACATACATCCATACTTTCTTTCTGATTTTATTTTGCCGCTGTATAGCCTTCTTGTTCCTGTAAAACACTTTTAAATCACAAGAATAAGTGACAAGGCATCAAATTTATAAACTGACAGTAAGAAGTTACTTCGTTACCCCAAGATACGTTGACTGAATTGGAAACACTGACTGTACCATATAGGCTTCTATGATATATCGCCGAGTTACATACAGCATGAGAGGAAAAACTTACCTGCCGTTGGTTCCTCAGTTTGTGCTACATATTCTGCTTCAAATCCAGGATATGTACTTTCGGAGTCACTAACAAACTCGATCCATGCTTTAGGTCCAACAAACCTTTTAGTTGCTATTTCAGTACCGCAGTTCCTACTGATGGCAAATCTAGATGGAAACCGACCATCTCTTAAAGTTAAAAGATAATCTTTATTGCAGTTTTCTGAACTCTCGAGTTTGAATTGCCTAAAGGAAACTTCGATCTGCTTGGCTCCTGGTACATGGATAAGCCAAAGGCATGTAGAACGAGATGGATATGCAAACGGATAATTGGGCGATTTAAATGACCCTCGTCGGCTTCGAAGTATACCACCACAATTGAGATCTACAAATAATGCAAATGTTGAGCAAATTATAAATTTAAATTTTAGTGAAGCAAAATAATTTTCTTTTCTTTAAACATACAATCTTCTGGGTCCTTTTTTGGCGATGACTGCATGTCAAAAGTGTTTTAACAATTTGGGGAGCGAAGAGGATATGCTCATACATTACTCTATATCTCCCAATCTTAACCATATTTAGACCAATCTTTTTTGATAAGTGCTAAAAAACAACATGGGGGTCCGATGTAGGTAAAGTAATTCCCTTTCTGATATCTACATAATAACAGCTAAAGAGATGAAGCTTGGTAGAAATAGAAAACATCATCAGGAGTTTTTGCAAGAGGTAAACAAAGTTTGAGAAATATACCCTTCAACAGAAGTTGTAAACGTTGAAATTTCTACTGCAAGATTCCATCTGTTAACTTAAGGGATGCTGTTCTTTATTTTTTTATGAATATGGAATTACTTTGAAGTAAACATAGTAAGAAAACAGAAAAATTACAATAAAAACCTACGCCTTTCTGCAAGGAGATGACAATGTGATAATCATATAAACACCTTTTACTGCCTTATAGAAACATATGCTAAACGTTTTCGTCGTGTACAGGTCACAGCTATTGTATGGAGTAAAGTAAGAATGCTTTTAGTTAAGAATTTATAGACAATGACAGGGCTGGAGCACGCCGTAGGAATTTAGAAGCAAGCGAGCGACACATTTTCTGTCGACTGTGTTATTTAAAAAAGCTTAAGTTGTCAGCAGATTATTTTTGTCAGCAGAGTACCGTCTTCTTTGTTTTGATGAATGTGACTTCTAGAGCGGTAAAGTGAGACAATAATCTTGCTTTAGTTTATATTTCTAATTAATTCCCTTGGTAGTTTTTGACACTTGTAAGGTTTTTCCCGTGTCTCTTTAGGGATGTGTTGACTTAGTTTTGTTTAGGCGACTTGGAAAATTTACTGCGTTTACTTATGAAAACCGTATACGTAGAGCAATTTTGTCCTCTAAACTATGCGACGTACGGCCTGCATAGAAAAACGTGAATTACATAATTACATAAGTTCTACATACTAAATAAACAAATAAGTTATGTGTGTAACAGGCAGCATCTCTTTGGGGGCTACAGGCAACAACTTTTGCGTGGAACACAGAACACGAGTTTGCAAGGTAGGAAAATTTTTTGTCACCGCTATTGCTATCTTTTCATCAAACGTACAGGAACATTTCCTATTTATGGCAGTATCAAATGTACTTCATTGGACCATATTTTGGGGCAGAAGAAAATAGTAGAAATATTTTAGTTTTGAAAAGAAACAGAAATAGAAAATATGTCACCACCGGTGATCGAACCCGTGACCCACGCTTTCGCGGCGTGCGCTCTACCAACTGAGATAGGCGACCTCCGATGTTAACATACTTTTATTTCTCTAGTCGCCACATTAGCTCCCAATCATCCACCGGTGGACATCGACATCCAGCTCTACGCAATTGGAGACCATCCTCTGCGCAATGTGACTTGACCAAGGAATAACTGCCTTCCGGCCCGTCACATATCCAAAGCCCATTAAAGTTAAAGAGTATCACCGAGAAGAGAGGATTTGAAATGCTAGTTTTGAAAATTGAATTTTTTAAATAGTTTTAATAGTGGCTAACTCCTAATCGAGTTTACTTTTTGAGGAGGTGACAAGACCAAATGCATAGACCAAATAATAGGATGCATTCTTTAAGATTTTTTTAAAAACTCCTCACAATAATGCACTTCTTTTACTCTTTTCCTACAAATTCTTTGCTAAAATCCTTTTTTTACTCAATACAATGGCTGTGACCAGTGTATGACCAAACATTTGGCAAAATGAGTCTTTTACTTGCCATAATATTGAAGTTTTCTACCATGAACCAACGCATAAAAAAGCATATGCAGTGAAGAAATCTTAAAAAAATTGTACTGTTAAACATTGAAAGATATCTTTAAGTTTGGTCAATATGTGCATGTTGTAGGCAAAATTTTTGTACGCGTAAGTAAAAGACTTACGTTACTCAGTAAAATTGCAGCAGTTAAACGTTTATTAATCACCTTGCAGCATAAATTATTTTTAGTTTTAAAATAGTTTTAAATAGTTGAAAAATATTTTGATACCAATAAATTCTTCGTAGCTTTCTAATTTAATATCAGTTGCCTACCTTTGGAAGTGACAATTCGACGCTCTGTAGTTATTCCAAAGACACCGCTGAGTCCTGACGACACCTTCACCAGCCTCAAGTTGTCAATCTTTTTCCAATTTGTGCCAGATGGTTGCAAGGCATTTATTCCTTCTCGTCGATAAACACTGTTATCTATTCCAATAGCCCACACAGATCCATCAAATCCTGCTTGAATGTCAACAAATCTGCCTTCTACAGAGGTCTTCTTTAACGTTTTTGGACTTCCCGGAAGAAAGTGTGGGGCAAAATAAGCCTTGTTATCCTTGTCAACCACCCAATATCCATAGCTCCCAACAGATGCTGTTCTTATATTTCTATCAAGTAGGATCCAACGCGTTCCCTGTGGTCTGTTTGGAGCAACGCCATCGCGCTGATAAAAGAAATTGTTTACATCAACAGCAACAACAACATTGTTTGGTCCCGAGTCAATATTTGTAAGCCTTGGACTATCATAGACACTTTCCCAGTAGACTCCATCTACAACTAGAGGAGCAACACCTACTCTAAAGAGTAAACGGCCTTCTCTAGTAATTCCCCAGACCCCGCTTTCTCCTGCTGTTAAATAAGAGAATCTTTCGTTTCCCTGAATTGGAGTAAAGTAGTAGGATTCCAATACGTATGGAATACCTGACTCATGCAAAGCCCAAACGATTTCAGTGGTGCCAGAGTCGACCATAGAAAATCGATCTGGTTGAACAATTTGAGACCATCCGGACGGTAAGCTTCCTCCTAAGGTGTAAATTAAAAGAAATTGCTCTTATTACAAGCGATGGTAGAAGTATTGTAAGCATACTTTGCATGGCCACACCGATAGGAATACGTAGGGGACAAGAAGAAGTCAACAAGGAAAAGCTGATAGGAGGGCTGTTTTATGTTTTCCGGTTTCCAAAAGGCTATGTTACTTTTGAAAGGAACACTAGAGAAATAGAAAATAAGTCACCACCGGAGATCGAACCAGTGACCCACGCTTTCACGGCGTGCGCTCTATCGACTGAGCTTGGTGACCTCGGCTGTTAACATACTTTTATTTCTCTAGTCGCCACATTAGTTCCCTTCCAAAAAGCTATGTATTAAATTCTTGAGGACTTTACGGACAGACAAATTTTCCATAATGTCATAATTATTATTGTAGAAATTATATTGACGGTTTAAAGGGGTCCAATCCAGCTTAGTGTAGCCATGAATTTTAATCAATGCTTACAGCCTTAACAATTTAATAGCAATATAGTACTAAGAAGAGAAGAGGCTGAGAATAGAAAACAGTTTATATAGAAATCTTTTGAAAATACACAATGAGTTAAGCAGTAATTAAACTCTAGAGAGTCATGAGGGTAGCCTGGATTGAAAAGAGGCAAAGTCAGTAAGAAAATTTAAACAAGGAATGGGAGGAAATGAAAGTAAGAGCGGGAAGAATAACATCACAAAATTTAAGACAGAAGCATACATATTAGCAAGTAGAAATCTAAGAAAAGGAAAGGAGTAGAGACGGACGTCAAACTTAGCAAGAGACACAAAATATTAAAGGTTGACTTGTTATATTAAACATATTGTTCCATAAATTTAAAATAAATCATTTAATAATTCTTATCATTTTAATGGTGATAATTTTGTTTTATTACGTTTATCTATTTATGCTTATGTTTCTGTTGTTGCAATGTTATTTGTTGAATTTTACATAAAGGTTTTACTGAGCATATGAGCTTTTCAGGTTAGGCCGCAAGTGGACTTTGAAGTGAATCATCAGTGGAGTAATAAGCTTGGAGCACCTGAAGAGCATGCGCCTTTCCTTAGCGCCTACGAATGCTCCAATCAAACTTTGGTGACTAGGTACATAAAAAACCCAGTCAACCTCACTATCAAAAGAAGTCTCCCACACTCCACTAGAAGAACTGGCTGGCTACGCCCTTTTATACGACCATAGTCTCTGCTAAGTGACAAGAGAACAATCATATTTTCTTAGTCAGTCGGAATATGGTTCATAGCTCTCCAAAATGTTTATCGGAAAGGGTAGTGTAAGATTGTCCTGTAAGGCAAAAGTAGCTACCAGGATTTGAGAGCGTGCTAGCATCGAAACTATTGTTTCATTTAAGATTCGTCATCGCTGGCGATTACAGCGCATCTGTAACGACTATTAATTTTTGAAATAGTAATTTTATCAATTACTTGAAAGTTTAGTCAAGAGCCATTCCAGTATATTGATGCATGTCATTGGTTTTAACCACTCAGGTTTTCGTTACATGAATTCACAAAGCGAAGAAGGTGACAAGGAAGAAGAAAATTTTTAAAGAGACAAAGACCCACTAGTACACGTCCAGAAAAATTCTAATTTTATATATTTTACATAATACAAGATACAAATTTTTCAGAATAACAAAATATAACTGCTGGCGTAAACGAAGTTATCATTAAATTCAGTAAACATCCGAGTAGGTTTATCAAAAATCACGTAAGTTAAAACGTACACCATTAAAAATTATGTTTAAAGGCACATGCTTAAACGTACATGGTTAAGCGTACATGGTTAGACTTACATGGTTAGACGTACATGGTTAAACGATTGTGATTAAACGTGCGTGGTTAAACGTGCATCGCTAAACGTACATGGTTAAACATACATGATTAAACATACATGTCTTAACGTGCATCGCTACACTTACGTCGTAAAGTGCGTATGGTTGAACACGCCTGTTTATTTGGGAAGCGTCGCGGTAGAATTGCATTTGAAAGGATTAACCATACGCTAATGATACATGAAAAAGCAGTCATTTACATTTAAACACCTGACAAAATTTTATTACATAAACACAGGTATAGATTTGTATCAAGCAGAAAACATTAAATTTGCTACCTGATCAGATAAAAGCTAGCATAAAACGAACTCTTTGCAGTTTTGCAATCAAAGGATGAACAAACAAGAGCAATGACTACCAACTCTTTACGTTAACAAAGAAGTTCTTGTTAGTTCGCTTGTGCTGACGTGATTGAACTAATTAGTAATCGTTTTACTTACATAAATAAATTTTACTACACAAAATATTGTTCTATTATTATTTTACGAACTTGATATTGTTCAAAAGCAAAAACATATTACTCAGTCTAGGTATTTAAACTGTATTTTGTTGAAGTTGGGGTTTTCACTTACTAGTCAATGGATTACCTGGAACAGCCCTTATTAACATGAGATATGAAGTATAGGGCCTAGTATGTCCAATTTTTGTAATCGATCTTTGACTCCTATCCTCTAAACAATAGAGGTGAGGTACATTACTGCCAATTGTAGAAAAGGAAAGTAATTGCATATATGCTACAGAAACGTATAAATGCTTGTTCTCATTTCGGAGTGATGAATGTAGTTCGCATCCAAACAAACGTCTGAAACTCCTTTTCATTTATATGTGTATATATGTGTAAGTATTGCGGGTAGATCCGTTTCTATACAGATTTAGATGTATTACGTGTAGCTAAAGGAAAAGTGTGTAAAGTCATTGCTAATAAAAACTTTTTTCAAGGCTTTTTTAAACCGAAAGCTCGTGAAGTAACCTCTCGGCATTTTTTATTTTTTATATAGTTTTATTGCCTTTTAGCCACAGTTTTTAGCATTATATATACATATTTATAGAATGCCAATGCAGCCACTTGATGCAAAGAAGTACTGCTTTTCACGACTACTGGTAGGACTATTATAATGACTACTACTACTACTACATTTACTACTGCTAACATTGTTGCTGCTCCTTTTGACACTGTTGCTACGAAGACGACGATCTCTACCGATCCACAAATTCTACTAATACCACTATTATTCAAATGCCTAAAAGTGTACATATAGATGTAAAAGAATATTTCTCAAGGAAAGAAAGTTTGTAGTTTGTGATTTTGCAGGAGAGATGCTCTTATTCACAGTCATTGTGATAAAATTGAGAGTATTGAAAGGAACCAGTTATGATATCAGTAGTGGTACTGTCTAGATTGTTGTCATGTCCTGGTCATAAAGCGTAGTGGCTGTATTACCTACTTCTTATGACGAAATGTAGATGTTCGGCAAAATATTTGAAGGGTCAGTCAACTGTGGTACTCTCCAATGACAGACTCCAGCTTACATAGCCCAAGAAACATACTCATAACTTTCCTACCTGTGGGTAAAGTTGGTTGTGTAACTGTTCCAGGAGTAAAGGTTATGGGCGTGGTTCCAAAAGGACCTTGTGAATTTACAGCCCTCCAGCGTGCCTTAAACCCTCTCTTTCCAACAGATCCATCTGCTCGAAAGAAAATCCAGAGCTTGTTTCCTGTTGATTTGTACCTTCCATTGTTGGAAGTACCACAGTATTTGCCTAGATCTTTCCCAAATTCTGAATCTCCATCTCGGATATGAATGAAATCAAACCTGCAAAGCGGATCATTCTCGATATCAAAATCTTCAAAAGTCAACTCTACAGACTTTCTAGGATCAACTGCTATTTCATATATACATTTTAAATTATTTGGATAAGGAGATGGATAGCCAGGGCTTGCAAATAACCCTACGTCGTCAATGAACTTGCCGCCGCAACCTGAAAAGAAGAGAAAATTTATGGTCAGTCGTATTTCGTTGGGATAAAAATGAGAAACTGTTACATTAATAATTTTGTTTCAAAAAGAGGTGTAAGCAAAAGATCAGCAAATGTAGAACCTTGCAGATAAAATTTTCCTGAGGATTATCCTTATCATAATGCTTAGTTGTACACCATTTCAGCCTAAAAATGCAATCAATATCAGCATAAATCTTTGTCCTTTGGCTTCCCAGAGCTTTCTTACACCCATGCATAAACTTGAAATGGGAGAAAGATGGTGTTACTTTCATGAAAATGTTTTACTGAGTGCATTAAAAGGTAACCAAACAAACAACAAAAACCTGCTAGAATAACGCTTAAGTGCAGTGCAGTGTAACTGACCTGTTCTGAGGACTGGGCTAGGTGTGGTGCTGTGTTTTTGTGCAATTGTCGTTGCTGAAACGAAAAACATAAGATTGTCACTATGTTTCAACTAATAAAAGATGCAATTAGGAGACTTGTTGATAGGGATATTAAGCTTAAAATACGAAACGCTCTGGAAAACAGAGCGGAACGAATAACAATTTATTACGTAATCAATGTTCACATATCTTAAAGAAAATGAATGAAATAGTGTTTGAGGCGAAAAAGGTGATAGATGTCATGGTTATTAACAATACGTAGAATATTTAGTACGTTATTTTCAAATGCTTTATGATGTGATATTTTGCAAGTCGTATTAAATAGTAACTGCAATTTCACACAATTCTAAATAGATCTAGATCTGAATAAATCTGAAGCAACTCTTCATTCATTGATACTATAATTAGCTAACAAGGAAGGAAAAGACAATATAATAATATGACAACTGTTTCATGGTCACATGGTTTGCAGGAGCTCTTCATACGTTGAAATAATTAAGCATTTTAATGAAGCAGTCGTCGATTAACATTACTTTCTACCTATACTGCATATCTTATCCACAATACTTAAATGTAGCATCGGCCTTAGACTAAAACCAGGTGTGTTGTAAATAGGTGGTTTTGATGTAAATTCTATTTTGTGAAAACTGTTATATGCGAACGATGATGCTATTTATACTTTAGCTGCTAATTGAAAGAAGTTTTCTCCTTTGATATCATAAAGATAGAACGGTCAAAAGCAATTGAAAGCAAACGAAAGATGCCTTGAGAATACTGTAAGATCGTAAGTTGTTGAATGAAGAAAGATTTCAAAGATTATAAGATTTTGCTTTGGTCTAGGGTTAATGGAATGAATGTTTCGCTGGATAAAAT
>JAAAKM020000549.1:2381-16245 GCA_010016025.2 Alatinidae sp. Z8VKAUB7J3 | reverse complement strand
AATATCAACTTATCTTTATCTTGTACGAAAACACTAAGTCGGCTATTCATTTGATGTCTTACTTCTATGGCAAATGGCAAAAAGCAAATACAAATTAGTTAAAACTAATATACTTTATTTCTTAGAATATTTCATACATCAAACTAATTGGTAGAAAGTTACTTATTGACAAATTATATATTTAGATATACAGGTGTGAATATATAAACATCTGAATAAGTGAGTCACTTCTATTTCTTTCTACCAAGATGACATTTAGTATTTACATTACCTAGTGAAATGTTGACATTCCTCTGAAAACTTCCATTTTTTTAAATATAGGGCAAGACGAAGAGCCCAGGTGGACCAGTGTTCGCATACTTGACATTTCTGACGACCTCCTCAAGGTAACCCAGGATCTGCTAGACGTAAATAGACCCAATTTAGCTTTTACTTTCCATCCTTAAGTTATCGTTAGTTTTATATGCTACTAACAGAGATACCAGGCCTTTACGTTGAAGTGAACAGAAGAGGAACTGAAATTTGGGTATAACATTATCCATGCACAATCATAAAGTAGCACTTCCCAGATATCAAAATATTAGATAAATCTACGTTTTGCTATAAGACGTCAATTATATTTTTATTTAATTTTGTATTAAAAAGACGTAGAGTCCTGCATTTTTGACATTGAATGTGACAATGGAGGCAGTTAACACCTCCAATAGTATCATAGGGTATATTGATACACAAATGATTAATGTTATAGTCTAGCCCTTTTTATGGTAAACGTAACTTATAAATGCTTCGCGAGCTTAATAAAAAAACTCATGATAAAATTAAAAGTCATTTTTCTCTTTTGATTTGCTAATTAAAAGTAGGTACAAAACATTTCTCACAGCGAATGTAACGTAGTACCCCTCTAACAAAAGACTAGGTCTTTTAATACATATTTAGGTATTGACCTATTGTGTTAATTTGACATTTCTCGGTGCATAAATACCTTGAATGCTTAACTTGTAAACTATGATAATACAAATACATTTCACCTTAAATTTCTCATCGCATTGTCTGGAATGAAAAGCAACTAAATATCGATTAATGCTATTTCAACAAAAAGGGTTTCTAAGTCTTACCTTCTCTTACTTTTTGAAACCCAGAACAAATATTTTTTAATGTACATTCTTATTTTTGTTACCTTTTTAAAACCTATTTTACGCTCAATGTTTATCAAGATTTGTATGCTCAAAGGTAAAATCAAACAGTTACTAATTGAAGAAGGTGGGAACTGAAAAACTTCATCATCTTTTCAAGAAAAGAGCCCATGTCATTCAACATTGTTCAAAATCTAAGCCTCTATATCAAAAATACATGAAGGAACAATCTTCCTTCTTAACAAAGCATTACTAATTCAGACTGCCTATAACAGTTACTTAAAAGTATGACCCTAACATACTACTTAAAAGAATTAACAATAGAAATATGAAAATAAAATTATTTAGGTCTTACTTCAATGAATGTTGATTCCATTACCCTAGTTGCAGAGAACATTTAGCTGAATATTCCAGTTTCAATTGCAGTCTGAAGCACTTATTTCTTTGAATGTATTTCTATTAGTTCTTATATCCATCCTTATATTTCTCTATTCAAAAAAACATCTGGTGAATACGGCACCTTTACATTGGGTCTCCACATATTCCTTCTATGGACATGAACAATTGGCTGCGCACAATATTGGAAGTCAGTTCCTTTGGTCTGCATTAATTGGTGCTGAAATGCACCGTTCTAGTTATGTCCATTGCCTCTTGCTTGTCTTTGGGGAAAAGGGTTTTATTAAATTGAGAAACTGTCAGATAAATGAAGGGTGTTACTGCTGGTGTTTGACACCATGTTCTTTTATATAAGGGCCTACTGCTTTTCAGACTAAGCTTGGTTGATATCATGACAACACTTTTCGTTTCTTTGCCAGTCACAACAACGCCACATCAACTCCTAATTCTGTGTAGCTAGTGACCGCATAGAAATCTACACACATTTGTGGCACCCACTGTGTGACGTATTCTAAAATGACAGTCTTTCAAACCGAAACAGTTAGTTCTAATCCCTTTGCAAGTTATTTAGGTTCATTATAAAAAGCTTTTTTATGACGGATGTATTTGAGTTTCCTAATGTTGATTTTAAACCAATGAATGTTTTAAAAAATCTTTGAAGTAGAGTACTTTGTCTTTTGTATGATATTTTTCAAACGATAAAATTGATTTTGTACCTGACAATAAACTTTGGGCATTGTCTTCGATTATGATCAGTATTGCACATTTTCTAATATGGCCAGTCATTATAAACCGTATTGACGTCTTCTTAAACTGTATTAGGCCAATTTTGTATATTTAAATGTAAACGTCAATAACGAATATTTTGTTGGAAGTCTGCAACGAAAGTATATTCTACAGTTTTTGTGCTTTGGGCAAGTCTCGTCAGGCCACCTACTGTAGAAAGACTGTTCTTGAAATCTTTGGAAATAATCTATATCCGTTCTATAGTACATTTTATTTCTCTTTTGCTAAAGTAACTGCATCTATGAGATACTTTTTCTATTTAGGATGTGGTACTCAACTGCAGCACGATATTTTACAGGTCTGTTTTATATTCATGGGTATGTTAACGCACCTAGACTTATACCCGTTAAAGTTAGTTAGCCCATATAATGTCTACAAAAGCCTTATCTTATGGCAATGATAGTATGGCAACGGTATCACTCCGGTAGCAATGGCATTATATTTGATGGATGACCGAATCCCATTAACAGTCGAAGTATAATACAGTAATGCCATCATCCTTAGGTAAATGGCATCTTTCCTTCAGCAAATGGTATCTTCTCTCTGACAGTTTGCAAGGTTGATCAAACACCGCTGGGCAAGTGTGGTAACAGTGCAATGTATTTCCATCTATACTTTCCTTTTGAGGGTGTATTGCTGAATGTTTTCTAATCTTTCCAAGTATTTGTTTCCATTTATAGATTAGATTAACAGATATTTCATTAAGTACATTTCAATCCATTATGAAAGCCGCTGTGTTGCTCTTTGTAACCATTGACCTTCTACTTACAACAATGGCTGACAAGATATGCACGACAGGCATTCACTTTGGATAGATATTGTGAGAAGGTATTCTCTGCTGCTGTCATATTTCAATGCACGGTAATATTTCTTTTGTGCCGGTCATACTTTTTCCGAGATCCAAGGAATTCTGTATGTGTGTTCAGAACAATTCAAAAGCAACTCATCGCCCTTCTATAGACGAGTACTAAAAAGTTGGCTGGAATCACAGACACCTGTTACTACTCGCAGTAAATGTAAGTCAGTGATACATTTTGCCTGCAAAGTAAGTAACTTACATTACTTTTTCTTTTAATAAGTACTCAACCATGGACTACATGCCTGGGAAAATACAGGTTATGCTACTTTGCGACTGCTTTGGAACCTATAAATGAGTTGGTGCATGCATTATTTCCTGGTATTGACAACCTTTACTTGCTGTGTTCATGCTAAACAGTGAACACGAGACAACCAAAGTTTAAAGCAATTTCATTTTACTGTAACAATCGTTTAGCAAGGATTTCGTTGAAAGAGAACTATGTTTCTTCCTGGGGTGCAATGTGTGACTTGATATCTTTGCAATCTAAATAAATCTAATATTCTGGTAATCTACATCATTGTGTTATTATCTCTTTGTTCTACAGTGAATCTTCCTTGCACATTCTGTGCCAACAATAATTCCTTCTGTTCTACTAATTGCTATTATTCTAAAATCTTTGCAGTGGCAAGCTGTGCTCTTCTCTCTTATGTTTTACTATAATACAAAGATCAGCAAAGCATTTCCTTTGGGTCTTAACATGTGAACAGCAAGTGTAAAACTCCCCTCACCAGGTCGATTGATTTTATTTAAATGGTTGATTTGAGAACAAATATCCTTTTCATAAAAAATAATTCAGTGGTTTAGTATATATGTACAATAGATCATATTCACGTGTTTCCATCGTTGTTGCTATAAATCTTCTTTGATAATCTGTTTTATGGTATTCTCCTTTGTGTGAAATTCTATACATCGCATTTTTAAGCTTCAACCGTTTTATATTTACGAATCCTTTGATGACTGAAATGGAAAGTTGTAAAATCTGTTACTCTGATAAGCTATTAGATTGATTGAAAATCGTCTTAAAGTTTCAAATGAAAGCAAGCCGTAAATCATTATAAACTTGATTTTTCATTTGATTAATGCCCTTACTTATAATCTCAAAACAAAAATGTGGACAGTCTCCTACCCTCTGAATAAATGTGCATTTTACATGAACTGTAGTTAAACATAATAATGCACTACTACTTGCTTTTTCACTTTGACTACGTAAGTTAAATATACAAAACGTCCATCTTCAAACTGTCCTTTGGGATATTCCAGTGCAAGTCTTGAAGGCCATAGATTGCCAGGTTCAGTGCCCTCCATGTCTTATCAAACTTGCCACGAAATAATAACACTTTTATTTACCATTATCTCATGTGACTTCTTTTGACACCAATAATTTTTGCATCCTGTGATAAATAAAAAATATTTCTGTTTCAAGTTTATACGTCTGCTATCCAATCAAACAGGTATCATATATATTAAGAACTCTATATGGCATCCTTGTTCCAAAAAGGTTTTTATGCCACTATCATACTTTAAACAAGTGTAATTAGCCGTACTAAATAACCTATATGTGGAAGGACAAACGTTACATGATTCCGCAAGCAAAATTTAGTCAACCCCTAATACATGAGGTATTACGTGGCTATGATTCATAAGCAAATATTGTACGTCTTGTTATAAGCAACTTTAAATAAGGCTTTCCGCATGTTGCTACCATACAAAGCATATTACTCTTGGAGAAACCTTTTAAACAGCATATTAGAACTCTACTGTCATTTGATACTTGCAATATACCTCAAGCGTATTGTATTCAAATGAACCTTAAAATTGACATGGGATAGATTAGCTTTCCCTGATGGGTTTGACAGCGTCCATACATTCCATATCATTAGCCAAAGGTGTGCTAATTATTACGCAAGAAATATCTTTATTAAATAAGCTCCACCCTGCTGATAATTCAAATTCATCCTCTAACTATATCGTAAACATTCTCTTTCTTTGGTAGATTAAAGATTTCGGAATTTATGTAGGCGTGTTTTAATGCTATTAAAAAGCAAAGATGCCACACTTTGTCTCGCCTTTCCTTAGCTGCTTTACCTGGATTTTGAACTTTTTTCCTCAGATGGATGCATAATGGCTTCATTAAGGACACTGCGTTTATAAGGCGCAAACATTCAATGGCGCTTTACAACTGACATTTTTTCCACAGCTCTAACCTGTTACTAATAATCTTTTAACTAACTCACTCCAACGGGAGTGTAGACACACAGATGCTACACGCGCTACTTAAGTGGGTCTAACCGTTACATCCACGTTCCAATTTTACAACTTGGTATGGTAAAGCACAACAGAGTTCATATCTTGCTCATGGATACTACAGCATAATCGACATGAATCTCTGGATCTCATAAACCTAAATTCTGAGACAGATGCTCTACCCACTCGGCTACTTCAGCTCTCATGAAAATACAATAATGATAGGCACTGAGTTGAGTCTGGGGCTCTTTAAAATTTATACTTAATAGCCGACAAGTCGGGTCAATATTCACCTCAAACAGGCTAATTTATATAAAACAACCGCTGAACCGCAGACATATCTGTATGTGTGTAAATGGTGTAGCTAGCTTAGAGTAGTTGCAGTGCCCACAAGTGGACCTTTAAGTGGTTCCACACTGGTCTGTGCCCCAATACAAATCTCAGTTGGTATGTCTGAAACTAAATATGCAATTACAAATAGTGCCTTTAAGCTAACAGCCCACACCGGCAACCAGAATTTACTGGCTGCACCCTTTGTTTGTTTGTGTGTGTTAGTGCGTGTGTGCGTGTGTGCGTGTGTGCGTGTGTGCGTGTGTGAGTGTGTATGCGTTTGTGTGTTTTGTATGATGGGCACTTTGACAATGCTTAATTTAATCAATAGATGGTGATAACAAACCAAAAATAATGACATAAGAATTTTTAAAAAGCTTGTTCAGAAAGTCGCCATTTCTAGTCAGGTGGATGTTTTAAAATACGAGACTAACCCTTTCCATACCTATCCCAATACAAAACTAAATACGTGTTGTTCTAATTCCATACTTGTATATTTGCGGATTTCTCAAACATGAAGTATCAAAACTCTATATATAATATTTTATCCATTTCATTTTCAAGCATTATTAAGTAACGGGTGTAACTGAAAATGTGCGATTTAAGTAGAAACCAAATCCATTTGAAGGCCGTAAAATTTAAGATTGACAAAACCTTTGACTACTTTATACTGCTTTTTTAAGATATTGAATCATTCATTTTGGCATTGCAAATCTCTTTTATCTTAAAAAATGTCAATCAAAATCTATTTTGTAAACATTGTTGACAACGCTTTGAATTTGTCTGGTTTTTCTCCCTCCTTGACCTTACTTACTCACCTACGTTTTTATCGAAATAGGTTAGAAAAACTTATTAATAAATACTCTTTTAATTTACTTATTTCACCGTAGTTCAAAAAGGAATGATATTTTAGTAGAATGGAACTTTATTTACAGGTCAGCTTTGCTTGACTGACCCATTAAGTCTGTGGTTTTCAAACTTTGGGAACCCTCTCCAGAGGAAAAATTTCAATTCTTACCAAGGAACAGAAATTTTATATGCTCAGCTTTAAGACGGATTGCTACGAAATGTCTTATAGTAACTTGCATTTATCAGTATATTTTAATTATATGGGAACTATTTCAGTCTCTATGATGGCATGCATGTATGGGATTTTTGTTAATTTATATCATAATAGCAATTAAGCTTTAGATTAGGGACCGTATTTTATATCGGATGAAAGAAGGAACAAAGCAAAAATGTTTGGAAACACTGCATAAAAAAGAATAAGATTCTTGTAAAATTTGTGTACTTGATTATGTATATATTAATGTTTAATTTTATATTTCTTATGTGTTTTAATTGGTCATAGGACGACGAACCCGTGACATCACAGTCCGACATTGAAAACGCAATTATTCAACGCACACGGAAACAAACATTGACCCGTTACTGTCACAGCCGAGATCGTCAAGGAATTTTCCCACAGGGGACCAATATGACCGTTGGTCTTCGACCTGACGCTTTTCAAAACATCATTGTCGACGACAAACACCAGTTACTGTACTGTGCAATACCCAAAGTGGCATGCTCTAACTGGAAGCGGATATTTTTGACATTGACGGGCTATGCAGATAGCATCTATGACATTCCGTCAGCAGACGTTCATAACAAAAGCTACGGTTTATTCCGCAAACTAAGCGACTACCCAGCTGACGAAATAACTTTCCGTTTATCAACTTACTATAAATTTATGTTTGTACGACATCCATTCGAAAGACTTGCATCAACCTTTCGAAACAAATTTGTTGATTCATATGCATTGACGACGTTCAAAGAGATCTTCGGAAGTTACATTCTAAGACATCATCGGCGGAATATTACAAAAGCAACTATGCTGAAGGGTGAAGGAGTCACCTTTACAGAGTTTGCTAAGTACATCATCGCCTCCCCGACAGACAACCCCAACTTCTTCAACGAACATTGGGAACGCTTTGATAGACTCTGTTACCCTTGCTTGATCTATTATGATTTCATTGGAAAATTTGAAACACTTTTGGAGGATTCCAAGTACTTATTGAGAATCTTAGACTTAAATGAGAAAGTTGCTTTTCCACACAATCTGACATCAAAGTATCGTATACCGACAAAGGCACTAAGCCATATCTTTTTCTCCAAGGTCAATCCAAGCATAAGGGAGAAACTGTACAATGTCTACAAGCATGATTTTGAAATGTTCGGCTACAAGAAACCAAATTATTCTTAACGTAACAACAGAGATCATTACGTTAGGTTATAGGGAACACTTTCTACCAGCACTTTTTGATGAATATACTAATTAAAGTTTAGCTTTGACGACAATAGACATAGAGCTAGGCTACGATATAGATAACAAGGGTTCAACCATTTGTTTGGAATGATTCTATTACTTTTAACATATTTCGTGATGATGTACAAGCTGACAAGCATGCGCAGGAATCATGCTGGTATTTTTCGGGTAGATCATGAGACATGGTCTACCTTTGACACGTATATTTTTGTGAAGTCATAGAAAACACTCATAATTTATACAAGCATTATTCTACCAACTTTTAACTTTATATAATAATCAGGATCACTGAACAAGGACACTAGTTCATTTCAAAGCGTATGCACTCGAATAAGATACAGTGAACGCTTAAGTTGCAAATGCCAAACAAAAGAATGCTCACTGCGTACAAACGTCGGACAGAAAGGAGCCGAAGTCCCTAACCTACACCTTAACGAACAAACTCTCAGTGCAGTAGTCTCCTATATGTTGGAGAAGAAACTCTTTCTAAAGCAGGAAGGAGTAGGTATATATGCTACGAATCCGTTGTCTGTTATTGCTATACAAAATGATAGCGGGTGACATTAGTTTCTAATCCTGACAGAAATGTATGCCAGAGACAGATATCAACTGATTGTACATCCATAAAACACTTGCATGGGCAACCATCGAAAGATGAACTGTCTATGCAGCGTTGGCTCTGCACAGTTTACTGTATCCTTCCTTGTCATCAAAGACATAACTGCATTATTGTGACTATAATATTTGATGCAATTTATTCATCTTGGTAATTCATATGAAATAAACTGGACAAGTCATATAAAAATTCCCTCTGTTCAGATTTTAGAGATGGGAACAAAAGGAAAGCTTTGGAAGCTACGTTCCAGATAAAGCAAGAATCTCTTTGATGCCATCCTGATTGTTTCATATACAAGCTTCAAAGGATGGAAGGATAGTAAGTTAGACTCATGCGCTTGCAAAATTATTTACGACTTCTCAAAGAAGACTCATCACTTGTTATTGTTTGATCATTCAACGAGTACTGAAGGATAATTTTATGAAACCACGACAAGGATTTTAAATCTTACTCAAAAAGATTGAGTAGACATACATATAGATCAACATATAACATATAACAGTGAGTTATATAGTTTGTTTTATAACTCATTATTTTTTAACAAAGTATACTTATAATTTTTTAATACTAGACAGATGTAACTCTAAACGTTGTAAATACATGACACTAACACATTTATCTGTTTTCTAATGTGTTTTGAAACGGCATCAACCTATGCTCCAACAAAAGTACCACTTGATCCAATATTCTTCAACCGAGCTACCATCTATACTCCAGACAGAGCACCACGCCATTGCACTATCCTCCAGCCAAAACACCATCTATGATGCAGCCAAAGTTCTATACAATATGCTTCAGCCGAAATACCACCTATACCTCAGACCAAACACCAGTCTATGAAAATTCTTTCCAACCAAAACATCACCTATGCTCCAGCAAAAGCATCACACTCTACTTCAAACATAGCAGCAAACCAGTCCTAAATGGAAGGGTAAACAAGAATAAACGGAGTGAGAGGGGGGATAGGTGTTTAAAGAATGAACGGGAGTCGAGAATAAGGGAAGTCAAGAAAAAGGGGGAACCTTGGCTGATAAGCAAAATAAGACCAATAAACTTGGAACAAAAGTTGAGCTTGCAATGTCATCGGCGTTGGGACTTTGTATTAAACTTAAGTGCAAATACATAACCTCGCATTCTTTGGATTGTCACTGTGAAAGAATAACGTATTTTGTAATGATCATTAAGTCCTTTTCTAGGATAGGAAAAGGTGAAAAAGGATGCGATGGATTGTTTAAAGTCTTAAGGTTAAGTAATATTAGAGATTAAGTTTCATTTGCCCTTCTACGCTCCATTTCAAACTTCGATAGCCATCATCACATACACTACGGACCTCTGTTGTGTAAGGCAAACGTGTGCTTGCTTTGTGTGATTGCAACAAGTCCCGAGATTCGTCCAAGTATTGGGCATCCCCTTTAGTTCTTGCTTAACAGAAGAGGCAGAAGAATGATAGAAGAATGTATTTGTTGATTGTTGAGCAAATGGAGAACTTTTAATGGAGGCAAAAGACGGCAAAGAGATTTCCACACGGAAGGATGGATCATGATTTACTTCATCCTCGCTTGAGGAGGGCTCTTGCTTGAAAGAAACAGGGGAGCGATAAATTTCAGCGAAAAGAATAAGTGTGGAGCTGAGAAAAACATTTTGGATTAAGAAAAAATAACGATAAAATTAAAAGCCGTGGGTACAACTGTTTGGCTTGCTTCAACATCTTTTTAATTATTCTGGAGATGTTGAACAAATAAAGAAACAACCCTCGTATGGTCTTCAAAAAAGCCCATCTCTTTAAGGATACAGAGATTTTGTAACTGAAAAAGAGCTAACTGCTAATCTTTACTAATTGTCTTCTTACGTTTTCTCTTCTATCTCATTTTTAACAATCTAAGCAAGTAGAGCCTATAATTACTCATGTTTCTAGCAAAAAATAAAACAAAGGATTATCAAATCTCATACCAGTGGTAATGAAAAGAATGTAAATTAATCATTGTCTTATTTTAAAACAATTCTTGTCTCTCATACTGTATTTACATTGTTTAGCTACGATTAATTCCACCGAGGCCCCTTTTCTTCTTCAAGGTTCACGATAAGCAAAATATATCATTTACTTTAGCAGCATACTTTGTTTACATGTTCAAAATCCACTTTCTTCACTTAAAAGTGAATTTTATCTTAAGCTTTAAACGTTTTAATTCTACATCTAAAACCTCAAATTCTCTAACCTAAAAGCTCTAATTCTCCTTTTGATGCACGAGAATCTAAATGTACCTTTTTATTGTAAGGTTATGCACTTAATTCCTCAAGCCTTCTGGCAGACTCCCTGACTAAGAGCAATCCGCAAAACAGCGATTTTACATTCAGTATTTTGGATGAAAATTCTGATTTATAGTTATCAAAAATTACAACCTGCCAAAGCCCCTGAAATTCAGTTTCCCTAAGGTCACAAATATTTGCATTATTAACTTCTAAGCTCTTTATCTACAAAATCTAAACATGTTCGAAAGAGGCATATGCAACCACCTGCAATACGAATTGTTTAAAATACTGGTATAACAGTACATCGAAGTTATCCCCTATCCTTCATATCTATTTAATGCTTGCCAGTGATTTATAGTATCCGCTTATAAACTACCAGTTGCCTCTTAATGCTTTTCTAAATGGGTTACCTTTGCTCAATGTCTTTAAAGTATAGTCCGTGGTCATTGCACAGGCAAATCTTAAAAAGCTTCTCGTTTGATGCAATGTAAATGGCCCTATCTTTGGTGATAACATGTAAGTAGCGGCAAAAAAACGCATCAGACCTTGTGAGTAGTGTTTTGGCCTACATCTTATTTATACAATGAAAAGAGCAAAGGCATGAAGACACTGGTGCAGGTGTCCTTTCCTTTATTTTATAAAATATGTCACTGCTATTCAAGTAAGAAGCAGGGGAAGAATGTATGTTGATGATATTAAAGAATGGATGGGAAAAGGTATGATAACAACAGTAAGAATGACGGAAGACCGGCGGAGGTGGAAGGAGGAAGTGCTAAAAAAGGTGCACCAATGGCCTACCAGGCTACGGTTGTGATGATGATGATGATGATTTAAGCAAATAGATCGTGCTATTTCTTATTTGCAAGAGCATCAAGAAGCAAGTGTGTAAAGTGCACCTTCTGCTATTTTTTCCCATTATGATACATCTCATTCTTTTGCGAGAAAGGTCTGAACGCCTTAATGCCAATCTAAACTTAGTACTATCAGTTGTGATCCATAAAAAGGACAACTAGCAAATAGTAGTTTCCTACAAATTCAAAATTACAGCCTAGAAACTCCCTGCCTCCTCCATCTCAAAACTAGACTTTTCTTCTAAGAGACATTCTTTTGCCACTAATTAGGCCTTCTGGACCCCCGTTGAGAAACTAGGACCAAAAGTATTAAATGTTCAGCCAAAGTAGCCTCTTCAAAATGTTTTTGATGGCCGCCTCAATTATTCAACGGCATCTGTAGCATTTGCTAATTTTCCAACTACCTCCTCTATCCCCACCGCAGTTTATTATGAACAAGGAGCACACCTGCCTGAAGTTCTAATGTAATGTATGCAATGTAGATTGCTTCCAGATAGGAGGCCTCCAGATTGTACGTTTGAGAACTTCAAGGATGCGTTCTACTTAAATTCAATTAAACAAACTAAATCAAAACTAAGTACTCAGAAATTTCCTCTCAATTTCAGTTATGAAAGTGGAGCCTTCATTTCATTCTAGTCTTGTGATAATCCTGAAAAGAGGTTACGGTAGCCATTTGACAAAAATTATCAAACAAATGAATATTATCTCTACCACACGTGAACTATATCTTAAAACTCATAGTTTACTGAAAGGCTTTGAAGAATAGAATTGGATACCGATACATAGATTTGTCAAATCGAAGGGACACATTGCCTGCGGATTACATACTTTAAGCAATACAAAGAATTACGAAACACAAATAATCTGTAGATAAGGTTGGTAACATGTTGAGATACGGAGTACTATCTTTCCTTTTATTTGTTTACCTGCATGGTAGAATACAGTTTTATGTGCTGCCTTTCAACACTATTGTTTGTGATTATAATGAAGAAAACTTGATCGTTTGGTACCCATGAGTGTCTTCAATAACTTTGATCGCAATTCAAGAAAGGAAAGTTAAAGAAAGCGCATGATCTCAAAATGGCGATCTTAAAAAGTAGCGCGCTCGACAAAAAGCAATGGATAAAAGTGATTCCTTAAGGACAATTGCAAGTAAAATCTTCTTTCAAATTGGCTGCAATCAACTGAGATGGCAAACTGTCATTATGCATAAAATATGAGGCTATAATGTTTGGCTTCTTGACAATTGTAGTTGGTGTAGCAGTGCCGGGCTTTTCTAAATCTACGAAAACGCGCCATGATTACAAAACAAAATGTTATGAAAGGTTATAATAATAATAATTTTAACTTCGTTGCCAATTTTTCTTTCTGTAAATTACAGTTAATTACCTTTACAAGATATAATAATGCAGATAATAACACCAGGTATTCCTAAATACGGTATATCTGTATCCAGAGATCGAACTTGCAAGTAAGAAGTATGTAAAGGTTGAGGACTGCAGTGCCATTTATCAGTGAGCTAGGTTACAACCCAATTATTTTCCACAACAAACTGATAAGGTTTCAACCGTAAATCAATTATGTTACTCTGTACTAAACAGTACGATTCCAACGTCAAGTATTTCTCGTCTTTTTAATTCGTTTGAGAAACACTTACTCTTATAAAGTCCCTTAGAGATTACTTAACCATTGTACAATATCAACATCACTTTTGTATGTCCTCTTCTAAATTATTGGAACTCTAGATCTTATAGGACTTTATTACGTTGACCTATAAGATAACATGTAATTACATCGTAACATTTGAAAACACTTGTTAGAATTTAGAAAGAGAAAGTAGCAGGGTAACGATCAGTGTGTATGAAAGACGGGGGTCTCTTGATTACGAGAGTAAAGTAAAAGCATGAAGCTATCACGTGACACAAGGAAAAACTTTTTAAGATTATTCATGAAGCTATCGTGATACAAGGAAAAACTTTTTAAGATTATTCATCGTTTCAGAAGCAACAAGGGTAATTCCGGCTGAGTGAACGAACATCTTCCACCGTTTTATGCCATATCAGATAAATGATACCTAACATTCTATACCAT
>JAAAKM020000548.1:2041-16251 GCA_010016025.2 Alatinidae sp. Z8VKAUB7J3 | reverse complement strand
TGTGCTACCATTATGGATTTTAAAAAATGGTCACGTCTTTTCATTGGATCGATCTCTCCAGCCTAATTCCTCCATGGACTTATCATATCGTACCTTTAAGAAATTCGAAATAGCAGCAAAGTCCTGTAAGTCCGATTCCGACAGTGATTGTAATGTAGCATCAAAAACGTCCATTGTAAGAACATCCGCTTTTTTCTCGTCCGTGCAGCCGGACAAGTGCAGAAAAATCGAAAAAATGTTTCCGCAAGTCTGAAACATCGACGAATCTATCGAAAGGTACTGGTTTGTGGCCCGTTGTAGCGGACAAAGTAGGTCGCGGTGTAAAACATGGGTTCTAGTTACAGAGGAGTTGTTACGGTTAATTATACAAAAGAAAGTTATTAATCAGAATCATACTATGGACTAGTTACTAGGCTCCGAAACTACAATGAATAAATAAGTGAGGGGTGCAAAGCAGAATCGGAACCCTTCTAAGAGAGCGGCAGTCCGTCAATGTTTTCTGTGTGGTAATATAATAACAAGTAACACAAGGAAATAGTGCATAAAATGCATGGAACCCAACAGTCTTCACTATACCTAAAAATCCTAATTTATTAAATGCTATTATTCTTATTTTTCCGTTTTCTTGTAGCCTCAAGCAACTAAAGAAAACGGGGGAAGGGGAACGTGGGGTGGGATTGGGTGGGTGTACAAATGATGGATATGCCAATAAACAGAACATATTTATGTAATTATTGGCTTGATGAAAGAGAAAAGAACAGATACTAGAAATTTAAGCTGTTCATCTGGCAAGGATGACGAAAGCAGGAAGAAAGTACATTGTTTGGTTGATTGAAGCATTTTCTCATCGTAGACAACATGCAATAATGATATCAGTAGAAAGCACTTGGTTGAAAAAATGGACGGAGAATCGAGATGGTGGATGTACAGAAGAGCCTCTTGTCGTTGATTCATTGATAATGATGGTATTGACGAATACCTTTGGCTGAAATTTGCTTTAACAAATGTTTCCCAGGTTGATTTCTGAACAGAATAGGGAAACATTGCAAGCATCACTATAATGCCAGGAAGAAGAGCAATAACTTAGTAGAAACGCTATATACAGCAAGAACATTGCTGAACAGCATAGAAACACAAGAAGTGGGCTACAATGAAGCATATGGATAGGATGATAGTATAAATCTATCACCAGAATAAACTTGGACAACTAGGGAACTTTTGAAGAATTGCTAAGGCTTAAAATTTAGTAAAAATTCTAATACATCACACAGTTAACAACTTAAAAAGTCGTAACTACTTAAGTCGAGTTGCGATGTAACCCTGACAACGTGATTTATCCTACGTCACAACCTAATCTAGCACTGCTGTGGATACAACCAAACGCCATATGGTGGTATATCTTTTGCATTACACGTTAGTCAACTTCGTAGCAGGTAAAATAAGTACCGATGCATGTATAGTATATCTAGGCATGTGCAGAAATGGTTATGCAAGACTTTTAGTTGGCATTAGAATCCCCAGGATATACATCTACTTATTTGATAAACTTCAGATTTGATTAAGTCTTCAACAAGTGCAAACTTTAACAGACACTGAGCGTAATTTAAAATTGACGATCAAGCACCGCTCATTAATGTATTCTCTACATAATACGTATATCAACTACGTAGGCCTACAAGGCACATTAGGTGTTAATACATGCAAACTGTTAAACGTATTTAAGCTTACAAAGACCAATCGGATCTATATAAGAATAATCAAAGCTGCAGCTTAAACATCATGACGTAAATAGACAGTAGAGTGTTTTCTGAGTAGATTCGAACAAGGATACTTCTTTTTCATAATCACCACGTGGTTGTGGACGTTTTACATGACATTCGCAGTACGATAACAAAGTCCAATTTTTACAAATTTTGCGAGCAAATAATTTTGCAGTCCCATATCATCAAATCAGCACAAGTCTAGTATGTTTTTGAAAGTCCCTATCCCTTAAGTTGTGCCTCGCGTGGCATGCCTTTTACATTGCAGCCTGTTTTATACAAAAAGGGGAGGATATAGCTCGAGTTTATTGTGACCATAAGATAAACACACTTCGTCCTTAGTCATCTCAAATGTGTGTTGGTGTCATGGCAACGCCCGACCAGGAGGTCCTCAGTGCATGTCATATATCGTAGAGACATAGTCCTTAAACCAAGATGGGTACATTGAAAGCATAGTCTTTGCTTGACATTATAGTTACAATGTTTCCTAACTGATGTAATACTGATTAGAATCAGAATATCGTCAACTTAAAGAACCAACATCAGGAACCTGATATGACAGATAAATCAATCATGGAAATGCTTTTACAACCAGACGATTAGAAGAGAAAGAAATTTAGAATAATTGATGGACAATAATATCAGCCAGATGGCAGCTTATTTCTAGTAACTGTGATAGTGTATTTATGATGTGACTTTATTTGCGATGAGTCGATGTAAAATAATTGAGTGATTTAACAGATTAAAAAGTTATAAACATACATTTACAAATTGGTAGTCTATAACTTTCATGATTTTGCTTCAAATCTTTGAACTTCTACAGTTAAGGTATAAGCATTCTTTGTCTGAAAAAAATCAAGGTATTTCGAAAATGATTTTCTGATTTCACTCATACAACAAAATATTAAAATATTGCTTAATAAGCTGAATTCAGACTGGAAGGGTCATCGAGCAGTACGTCACAAGGCAGCGCGTCACCATGCGTCGAATGCTCATTGGTCAGTCATGGTGCATTTTTGTAACACAATAGAGCTAGAAAGATGATCTTAAGACTGTGAAAACTTTGCGTTGGATTGAAGGGATACAAGGTTACACGTTTTACAAACTCTGGTAATCTTTGCAAAAGATCAAACCACATATATTGCGTTGAAAACGCTAATGAATTTAAAGAATCAAGGAATTCATTCCAACTTCACTAAAAAATCTCGCTGACAGATCAACTGAAATTATTATTGCAACGCAAAGGGAATTAGCATACACTATAAACTCACTAACATGCAATCAATGTACCACAGAAATTTGGTAGAATTTTTGCAGTTAGAAAGTTTTATATTAATAGCAATGAATCAATGAGTATTTTTGGAGTAAGGGTAAGTGCCGTTCACAAGGCGCGTAGATGAAACCAGCAGGGCACCTATCTTAAAAGTAAGAACAGGTTTTCCACCTGGCTTATCCATTGCAGCACTAAGTATGTTTGGCTTACGTGTAAGAAATTTTCTATCTGCAAAACAGTATATCCAAATTAGTTCTTTGATTTTAAAGTTAGGGTGCCTATGTGGCTCCCTAGTCTCTAATGGAAAATCGTTGTTTCCAATGGGAAGAGTTGTTTCCAATTTTCTTTCGTGTTTTTTCTTTCTCGTGTTCTAGTGTTACGTGATGATTTTTCATAAGTTCATAAGCTACTGTACTAAAGGCATCCTTTGATAGGATTGCTTAAATATTAAATATATGCTTCGTTTTTCAAGATACACGGTATGGTTGCCTCCAAGTCGCATTCGCGTCTAGGAGGAGTTTCGGCTCCAAAGAGTTACTGATACACTAGATCAATGTTTCGTATTATCCTCTATTAATATCTTCTGATTGGAATAGCGATGGTAATAACTTTGAATTTATCGATAGGAAAGCATTCTGTAGTGTCTGCTAGCGATTGGTAGTGTTATCAATAATAATCTACACAAGATAAAAACATAAACGGAATTTTACAATCAACACAGCTTTTGTAACTGATATATTGCGAAATCGATGTCTAAACGATAAGAACTATTAAAATCATTCGATTAGCAATTTGGAGTCTCTGTAAGAATCGTCCATCAAGCACGCGCTGGGATCGCCCTAAACTAAATCTACGTAATAATAAATCACCTACTTTAATTTGTACATAGGGGACCAGTAGGTCGCGTGTCCTCACTGCAACCGCCTACAATGACACACGGCATCAAATGGCCTTAGCCTAGCTAATACTAGATCAGATACGATAGAGTGCTCTAATACCAGATTTGTTCGCTGTCACACAACTCAAAGATATTCAGCGTGTAAGTTACAGTTTACTTTGATAAAGAAATTTTGATAGGTTTGTTGACAATCTCTCACTTTGAAAGATACAGACCGCATTAAGTGTACCACCTTGAGTAAAGCAGATTCGATGGTGCCAAAAGTGTATCTGATACGTCATTGCGTAAATTTCGCAAGGAAAGTAATTTTGGTACACAATAAATTTGAGATAGCATGCGTACCATCATTGCCATAGGGTCCTCGGCAATTCGACTATACCTAGTTTTAAAACCTCTCTGTTGCCGAATAGTGGAACCTTAGCTTGCAATAATGATCCAGTCTGCAGACTTCCAGTTTTCCTATTATTGCAACAAATACACGTTAACAGTAACGTTTTTCTGACGAGGGAGATTGTTCTACTGGAGATAATCAAAGATAATCTACGCGCGTACAGCTCCAAAGTAACATGGCACCTACATACATCTCTATCTAAAGTAGTTGAGAATTTCCTTGTGTGAGCCGTTATAGCTCGGTACAATAATTTGTGGTAAAAACGTTTACCTAAGGATTGGGTTTATGATGTTTGCACGCGATAGTGCTACCTGAAACGACAGAACAAGTAACAAGAAGAAAAATTACGATAGTGATATAAAGTTTGGATTTCATTATATCTACTTCAAGCCTCCTAAAGGAATACACTTCCGTCGTCAATATGTTAGTATTAAATGTCATTTCTTAGAGAAACAAATTATAAGAAAGGTGTTTTGTTTACATCTCGACTTTAAAACAAATGTCATACACGTTTCCACGCCAGGACGTTCAAGCTTTTATAAAATACGAGCTCTAAAATTCTACATCTTAAGTAAAAAAGTTTGTTTTACTCAACGAGTTTTTGCTTTTGGTTTGGAACCCACAGGGAAAAATAAGAGGTACAATAAAGGGCTTGCAATTTTCTTGTCTGCCAAAATTCTTCATAAAACATTCTCAGAAAATAGGGTTAGGTTGTGCACAAGCAAAGTGCATTATTTAAGCTGATTACTGGTAATGGTAATTACCGTGTATCATTTCCTGGTTTCTTGTTAAATATTTCGCTTTTATCAAAATTTTGTCAACAGAGGCACACGTGCAGCTAGGAACCATAGATTTCAAAGTAATATCATCTAAGCGGGGTATCTGATCTATGATGTTTGATTTCAGCATTCAGACGTGTTTTAATACCTCTATGAGTCTAATATAAATATCTTCGACCCACATTCTCTGTCAAATTTGGTAACTTTGCAATAAATTCTTATCATTGTTTTCCACTTAAAGTATGGGTGTCTAGTGTTGAATGCATCATTCATCAACCATAAGTTTGGTGATCCTTTTTGGATAAAAAATATGGAGTTTCGTAATGGCTAACGATTTCCTGTTAATTCCTCCATACACTTTGTTTACAATATTTAATGATGTTTTCTTGTTACTCTGAGGAATGTTTTATCTTTAGCAGAAGCAACATGTGTTTCTGGTCTCTTCATGATTTTAAAGTCTACAGCGACAGCGTTTAGAACTTTTGGGACATTGACATCTAAAAATTTCGAACGCGAGGCCTATTCACCCAGCCTTTCGTTACTCTGTAGGCAAAAGGTTGTAATGCAGTTTACAGTGCTGTAAGCAAGGTAGTGGCAATACTAAACGTCAGGTTTTTAATTAGCAAATGGCATCCATATTCAACTCTTAACGTTTCGTCACCTTAATAAAAGTAAACCCTACCAGATAAATAATATTTACAATAAATATGCTTAAATCCATTAACCTTTACAATCGTAGATAGCTTATTGGACTATGTACAAGTTTTTAAGCTGAATATTCTTATAGCATTGCAATTCATCGTTAAATTCTACTGCATGGTATTGCCATGCTGTCATATAGTACATAATACAAGTAATTAGCCTCCTCTTCATGGAAGTGAAAGTCGATCAAATAGTTCTAAAATCCTTCAAAGTTCAGAAACTAATAAAACTTAGTATATTAGACTAAAGTTGAAGTTTGTTCGGATACAGGCAGCTGCTGACCAAAGTGTATTTCATACAAAGGAACGAACAGGGAGCTATAAAAGTGTAATGAAATAGATGCTAGTAGCCATCTTATGAGAGATCAGAAGACTACAAGAGTCCGCTGTACCTCGTTGACGCTATAGACCCCGGCAAAGACCAAAAGAAACCCATACGAACTTAGCTAAGTATATAGATTGACAAAAGACACCAGACATCGCGACGGTACGAAAAAGAGCCATGGGATAATCTAATTTACTGTTAAGTAAGAACCTGGTCCACTACCTCATTTCTCGAAAAGATAAATTTGTACGAGATCTGTTCTCATTAGTAATGTCATTGTTTATCGTAAACTTATTATAAGAATTCTGCTAACGGTAATCAAAAGGCATTAAGCACAGACCATGAGTAAATTTTGTCTTAAAGGGGCTCCTTCAGAAGTTTGAATGGATTTGAATACCGTGGATTCGTTATGAGAACATGCAAAAGCCTCGCCTTGGTAAGTTAACTTCTTCATAATATTATATACTATATTGAGGAAATAAAACTATTAAAATATAGAGTAAAATGGTAGCAAAGGGATCTAGACGCAATTACCATGGCTCAAAATTTGGCTAATTGTACCTGTTATGTTGAACTCTGGAAGTTAATGCCTCTGATCTACCCACTAAATTATACAATTCTTTAGTTCTCTTTAAGTCAGCACCATGGTGGCAGGAAGTACTTGCTTTATCAATAAACTACCAGCAAAAAATTATGAAATCAGAGCCTAATTACAAAATGTTCACAACAATACTTAAATATACGACAATAAATAAAAAGATGTACTGGAGTGCAAAGCATCTGCATGCTTTGGACAAAGCTCAATACTTAAAATAATTATCGTGAGATCAACGTAAGTCCAGCTAAATACCTCCGGCATATTGGAGTTGAATTTCTTGTAGAGGAGCTACAACCGATCAGACTTTCAAAGTCCTTAAGAAGGCTTTGAAGAACATATGTACTTCTTTATATTTTAAATTACTTTAATATATCTAAATTTTTATCATAGAAATGACGTCATTATAGGTATCGAAATACAATGAAATACTGTACAACATCATCGTTTTATTGGGTAGCGGGTTTTTATTATTAAACTATTTTGCAGGACTTACTTAGGTATAGTTAAATAGTTTATTTGTGGAACAAGACACGATTATTGCACGAAATAGCGAAAACATTGTGTACTTAAAAGCTTTTTTCGTCTGATACTCCTCAGAGTACTAACAAGATTAATTGAATAAGTCTAGTGAGAAAACGAATTCTTTCTGTAAAAGAAAACCTTTGCTATGCTGACAGAAAGAATTCGTTTTCTCACTAGACAATTAATCTTGTTTTAGTGGATGCTGATAGGTTCAAAAACACAAGCCATTCAGGCAAAATACAGTTGGGTATACTCTTTTACACACTTCATTTCGTTCATTCTGATGTTAGCACTCGGAGGAGTGTCAGACGAAAAAGGCTTTTAAGCACACAATGTTTTCTCTCTTTCGTGCAATATTTAGGTACAGTTGTCTGTAAGGCAAATGTGAGGGTCGTGAAGTTATAATATATCACCCCAACATGTCATGTTCTACCATTTGTTTACTTGTAATGCTCTCTGTTTCCCCTTTATAAATCTTCATAATAATCCATCACTAATATACTCCTAATACCAGTCTAGTTTTATAATTTATGGACTACAGAACGAACTCATCGCCCAGTCAAAGAAATTATAATTCATATTCTTGCCTCATTGAGGTCAATTTTCTGTTACTGTTATAACACAGGAACAAAAATCGGAAATGTATATTATTTACATTCTATCTCGACTTGGTAAGAAGGCATGTTTGTAAACTAGTGTCACTTGAAAGTGTGTTCTTCAATGCCTGCTGCTAATTTGATATCTGGTAAGCTTTTATTAAATCCTTCTTTTCCAGTTAAGAAGTATGTAACTATGCTTCCTTTTCCCTACAAAAAGAGATAAAATAATATCATAAGGTTTAATAATTACGACAATGAACATACGCAAATCAGCACAATAGCTAACATATCTAAATCTGACTTCAGAAATATGAAAAGCTGCAGATAATACACGTTTTTGCTAGTAAAACTTCTTAATAGTTTGTAAATATGTAACTTCAAGAAAAAGTACCAAGCTGCAAGGTGATATGAAATGAGAAGAGGACAGAAAAAGACAGTCGTAGGTGAAAATAGCTGTTATACAGTAAATGATCCCCAAGACATACTACTATAATAATATTTGAAATGTATTGATCACTCCTTACCAGCGCAAAAGTTTCGTTATGGGGTCCGTATTGGACAACATGAACCTCTAACATTAAAAAGGCTACTGGGAGTTCTCTCGAGCATGAATTAACTAAGTATGCGTTGGTACGGTTCCTCTTAATCACCCCTCTACGATTCAGACGTAAGCAGTACAAAGTGTGGATATGCCAATAAAAGATAGAATTATCACCTTCATTTCCACAGCTCCACGATTCTCCAGTTGATATCCGCCTAAACAGTCTAACACTGCTTTGCATTCTGGGCTAACATGGATCCTAAGAGCTAGTCCACTTGACTCCATACGAGATGCTGTATTAACTGTGTCTCCAAACAGGCAATATCTTGGCATCTTCAAGCCGACAACTCCGGCAACACACATACCTATTATCGTAAAGGTAATGAAATCAAACTGACAATGTTTAAACGTACAAAAAGTAAAGTGTTTGTTTTAACAAAAAAGTTTTTATGAATGTACACATATATTCATGCCAGATTTCACATTTTATAAATTCCGCAATAAAAAAGCATATATCGAGAAGCTAAAAATTTATGGAAATGTACAAATTGATTTAAACATACGAATATTGGGTTCATATCAATTTCCCCCTCCCCCCCCCCAAAAAAAAGGATACTGCACGTTTGTTCGATGGGTAAAAATGTTTGCGTGTGTATGGCGAGGGAGGATTTTATCAGTTTCTAAAAAGTGGAGAGAGTATGAACCTGCTCTGGTGCCAGTCTGAAAGAGGCGGTTCTACTTAAATAAAGTCTAGGAGTACAATACTTTCAATGTGTAGAAGGTAAGAAAGGAGTTTTCCTTTCCTTCTTTCCTTCCCCTTCTCCCATAGTTTCTTTTCCTTCCCTTCTTCCCCTAGCCTGCGTGCAGACTATCCTAGTTGAAGTGGATATCCACTTCAGCTGAGATAGTTTGCACGCAGGCTATTCTTCCCCTTCTTCCCTACTTTCCTTTCTTTCCCTACTTTCCCTTCCTTTTCTACTTTCCCTTAATTCCCTTCTTTTCCTGTTTTAGTGACAAAATAGAAAAATAACAATGACAACCGCTACAGAAGAGAAGTAGAACCGAATAGTAATACACTTTGAACTTTAAAAGTAACTAACCTCTATGAATCTTAGGGAGGTCATTTACTTACCTGTGTGGATACCAATCCGTAGTTGAAGCTTCTGTCCCTTCTTATGTTTGATGGTAAATGTGTTCACATGATGAAGGAGGTCCAAAGACATAGTTGCTATCTCACCAGCATGTCTGTTGCCATTGGGGATAGGTAGCCCTGATGCTACCATGTATGCATCACCAATAGTTTCAACCTAAAAAAATGTTAAATACAGTGTTTAAATTGATTCATTTGTACTTGGAATATTAATACTTTAAAAGTTGTTCTGTGGTACAAATTTTGAATGTTGGTTGAGTAACAAATTCACTCTACTAAATGTTTTAGACACACACGGGTCACAGCAATCGCATGGAGTGAAGTAAGGAAACTGTTAGCAAAGATTATATTGAACGCGAGAGGGCCAAGACACGCCGTAGAAAACAACACTTACGGTTATTACCAGTTTTTTTCAAAATGAGTTCGTCCCTCAACGCGGTACTAATACTTTATTGGACAATTACTAATGAGACCTAATAAACGACCCGTAAACCCTTTAAAAATGCAAATTTTTTCTTACCTTCATACATTTACATTCTAACATGAATGCCGTTCCAAAGTATTCTACAGTATTTATACGTCAAGGTTGTTTCTAAGAACTATTTAAATGTTGTTAGTTTGGCTACAGGGAAACTTTCTCCCTAGGACTCATTCCTAACAACTGACAATGTACACCCCCTTAGTTGATACAAGAAAACAAGCCATGTATATTTCAAAGGGATAGCCCTTTTAAAGGTTAACTAAAAGAATCACACATACGACATTTTTAGTGTAGCTTTAGATGTATATTGATGTAACCCGTTAATAAAATAAAACATTGACAATTTCAAGAAATAACTCTTTAAAGTATAAACAGGTTTACATCCTTTATACAGCAAGTAAGACGAAAATGGAGGAAATTCTCTCGTTTTGTAGACAGTTTTGTAGACGGTTAGACTATTTGATTGATTTTGGATGAAAATTCGTATAAAAGTAGTTATAAAAATAGGATTAAGCTATATATGTCAGCTATTAATTGGAAAGATAGAAAACAGTTCTTTAAGAACTACGATCAATAGAACACATACAAGTAGTTTTGGGTTCCACCTAGATCCTCTGGACCATTAAAGGTCTGACAAGTGCCCCTAACTCTTAAGATTAAAAATGAATCAATGGAACTATTAACAATCAAAGTAAAGGTCTGCAAATTCATTGATATTATTTAATTGCTTTAAGGTATGCTTAACCAAATAGGCCTTTTGACTTTATCACATTTTTAATAAAATATAAACGTAATTATCAGATTAAGAGGTGACTTACCTTGTAGACGTCGTAAGCTTCAATAACCTGATCAAATAAACTGTACAAATCGTTTAGAAATCCAACTATTTCCAATGGTGAGCTCTCTGATGCCAGCTTTGTGAACCCAACAATATCACTAAAGAAGATTGTAACACTGTTAAAGCTTTCAGCAAGAACTGGCCTTCCCATTTTCAGCTCATTGGCAACAGATCTGTTAAGTAGGAAATAGTATATTTTGTTATCAACAATTAGTTTCAGCGTTTAGTTTAGTCGCTAAAGGAAACTGCGATAGATCGTTTACTAGAAAACACCTCCATTGTCATTTATATAGCAAGCTGGACCATGCTGAGGACATTGGCTTCCAAGTACTGTAACCTACTCCGCGCTCTAAGCGGAAACAACAAAAATAGTTTTGAAGAACCTCTTGGCTTCATTCCTACTCAATATGACCCCATTTCTTGGTAGCAGAAGAAATCAATGGTTCTTTCTCCTTTCCCTTCTCTCTATATGAACTTTTCAACAACAAAATAGTTGTTGCCACTCACTGCCATCTAAATCTCCGTAAATAAGATTAAATACTTGTAGCTTATTTTCGGAGGTTAGTTAGTCATGGTTTTCTTTTGATATAAACATAATTGACCTTTCCCTTGAAAATTTGATCAGTAAGTACATAATTGCTAAAACCATGTCAACCAATTCCGTTTATTCTGACATCCAGGCTGATCAATGTATGTCCAGTTTGCTGTTCTATGTCATTCTAATGAGTATGTAATTCAATTTATAGTGCAGCTACACCTAGTGTGTTCATGTAAAGAATCAAAAATGAATAAAATATAATCTTACTTTGGCAACATTTTGTAAAGTAAAGTTTCTGTTTTAATTTTTTCTTCTTCCAGCTGCTTTGTTCTCTCGGCAACTAAGTCTTCAAGATTATCAGCATATTTCTCCATCAATGTCATCATATGATCAACTAAACTCCCTTTCCTAGAATCAAAAAAGATATACATGTTATAGTAAGGGCTGTCTGTAGTACATGTTTACTTGGGTTACCTAGATAAGTTGACCCATCTCCTTCTCCGCTTACCCAACAGCTTCTATTATTCATAACGCTCGTTGGATTTTTATTTTACACACAAAACTCGATTTTCTTCTACCTCCATTAGTATGTAAACCACATCATATGATTGGTCATTGTATTGACTATATCTATAAAATATGGGTAATAGAATAGCGGCAAATTGAAATGTAACGTGGAACAAGTAAAGTCCGTTTTTTCCCAGGAATAAGTGACCATTGAGCAGGAATTACAGCAGCGCCCGTATCTAAGAACAATTACTACGAGAAGAAGCATTCCGCAAATTATAGGGATAGCAAAGTATTTAAGGTCTTAATTGCATTGGTGAATCGAGTCCTTTCAAAACTATTTTAAAAAAATAAAATTATACATATATATATATACATATATATAAAAATTAAACAGACGTTAAAATAGCCCTGGCGCCAGAAGAAGGAAGAGATTCCGAAAGCTCGCCCAGAGCCCAAATACAGTTTTAATGTTTTTATATATATATAAGAACTAAAGAAATATACAATAGGCTATAACATATTTTCACATAGTCAAGTTACTATTATGTTTGATAGTTAGCTTTACGGTTTCAGTTCTTTGAAATAATGATGTTTTAGATAAATATAATCCTGAAGGGTATGAAAATGATAGTTCAGAAAAGTGAAAGTACAGAAGTAAGATAAAGGAAACAGACTTGTAACTTACGCTGTTTTTGGAGACATTTGCTTTACAAGTCTATTCACCTCTTTGAAAGTTGGTCTGTTTACAGGGAAATCGTCCCAACATTTGATAATTAGCTGAAAGTATCCAGTAGGTACTCCTTTCGTGTCATGCAAGACTGGTCGGAAAGGTGGAATAGAACGAGCTTTTATTTTCAATAGCACCTCTGTTAAAAGAAATACAAGATTATTAAAGCTAATGCATATATATAGTAAGATTTGAGTAACAAATGGCAAGAAGAAAAGTTGGAGATCGCAAATTAGAAGTTCTCTCAAGAAGCGTTATCGTTAACCCTCGTTCCATCTAAAGTCAAATCCACGACCTGCTCAACACCCCAGAAAGCCTTTTTTATAGCTTTTTGCAAGGGTTATGATAATATAATCGAATTGCGTTGAGCTGGATTTCGATTTCCACCGGTGGATGATTGTAAGATAATGTAGCGACTGTAGAAATAGAGTATGTTAACATCGGAGGTCACGTAGCTCAGTTGGTAGAGCGCGCGCCGCGAAAGCGTGGGTCACGGATTCGATCCCCGGTGGTAACATATTTTCTATTTCACTGGTGTTTTTTTCAAAGCTTATGATAGTTATGAGCAGTTAGCTCAGACTATAAAGACGCTCTGAGCGCAACCAAGTAGAAACTGAGGTTAGGTTTATATTGATCATTGAGCGTTCAAACAGATTTGACAGGATGGTTGACGGAGAAATGGTTTCCCTTGAAGAAGCTTTACTTTGTAGAAAACAGAAACAAAACGTTTCAAGATGTTCTGAAAGTCCTTGCATTGATTTTACAAACTACGAGCAAACGGAAAATGAAGAAAGTGTATTCAAGTGTATCTACGTCAGAGAGTAAACACGTCAGAGAGCTGTTTTGGGGGCTGGTTGTTTTCGGTTGTGTATTGATACGAATAAAAATCAGAGTCGCACTTGGTAAGGGGCCATTTGATAATTACATAACGCTAAAATTTGACTTTTTTCAGCCCCACCCACCCATCTGTAACGCTCCGTAACGCATAGCATAACCCCACCCATCACCGTTACGTAACAGACTAAAAAACACACCCCATATTTCAAAGAGGAGACCGGATCTGAAACGTTATCATAAACGTTATCGTAATCCCTTGCCCCTACCATAAATCAAGTATATGAAAAATGAGCTTGTCGAGTTTATTTTTCACTCATGATCACTTCATAAAAATATCTCTCGCAGTCTCCGTTCAAACGTATTACAATAAACATAAACGTAACGCGCGCTGATATTCGATGGAGTACGTTGGCAAATTGAACAGGAAATCTGTAAACACTCGATTTATATGCACGCAGTTTAATTGATCTCTCCGAGGATCTTAGTTTTAGATTGATAATAATTGATACACGGAGGTATAGAGATATAATTTTTTCCGGGGCGTTACGTAATTTGTTGCTTCATACTCCACCATCCCTTCTAAAATAGTGTAACGGTGCGTAACAAAATTATCTACCCCACCCATCCATATGTCCGTTATGTAGTTATTGAATGGCCCCTAAATGACTTATAGGCCTACTCTAAAAACGTTCTTTAAAATTAGCTATTTGAAGTTATTTCTACCTCACCTTCATCAGAGAAT
>JAAAKM020000546.1:0-16254 GCA_010016025.2 Alatinidae sp. Z8VKAUB7J3 | reverse complement strand
TGTTTCTGTTGAAGTTTAAGACAAGATGTGTGTTCATTGCTGGGTATCTTTGCATTGCGCTTGGTAAATACACAACAGTATATATACATTGGAGCCACATAATTCTACGCTAGAAAGCTGGCATTGGTCCATTAAATCATCACTGTGTGCATTTTTGCTTGTGTGTGCATGTTTGCACTCCACGGGAAGAATGTGCATTATATCTTCATGAAAGTGTACCAAACTTAGAGAGGAGTCCTTATCTTGTGTTAACCCATTCATTAACAATGAGAGGTGTACCTGAGTCGATAAGCATCTGTTACTGGTGTATGATGCTCAATATGGTTTGACGGACGAGCCAACGGAAAAGGAAGTAAAAGAAACAAAATGCTTGCTTGAGGATTCAAAAACGAGCTAGCTGGCGAAGGTCATTTACGTGTAAATTGCTTAGACAGTCTATTGATATAATGGTTTTGACAATTCAAGACCCTAGCCGTGGAAGGAAAGTGCACCCATTTTTGCCTCCCTCCTTTAAGATCATTCTTAGTGTTTATGTGTATTCATCCCTAGTAAGGGGAGTTTCAAAGCCACTTTATTACACAATCTGTCGCATTAATAGAGGCAGGTAGAACTTTAAACACATCTCAGATCTTTTGAAGCATCTTACACGCCATATGTCCTGAACAAGAATACAGAACTTCAGTATTTAGCTATATACACATATACACCCATTATTGAATTCCCTTTGGCTGTTCTTGGTTGACTTGATGAAAACGTAGTGAAAACAATCGCCAACCGAAAAAATTAAATCTCGTCAATTTTTATAACTTGTGTCAAGAAACGTTTCCTATGGGCTCCGAGCTGTCTACCTAGCTGTACTAACAAAAGTTATAGACGCATGATTTTCATATTGCAGAGCATTAAAGGTCTAGGCAGTATTGAAACCCGTATGATCTCGGCAGTTACGATCGGCACAACTGGATAACCAAGGATAATGAAGTATGATCAACAAGAAAGGATTTGAAATGTCAATTTAGAAAAGACACTGGAGAAATAGAAAATATGTCACCACCGGGGATCGGAGCTAGGTGATCTCCGATGTTAACACACTCTCTGGTCGCTACGTTAGCTCCTTGTCATCCACTGGTGGACATCAACATCCTGCCCGACGCAATTGAAGACCAGCCTCTCTGCGCTATGTGACTTGACCAAGGAAGGACTTACCTTCGGCCTGTCTACCTGTCCGAAGCCCACTGAAAATTACGAAGATACTTCAATTAAGAGTAATGCGAAAAGTAAGATAAGTAAAGATATACAGAGACACCAAGATCATGTCAGCCGCGGCTTTGTTCAAGAGCAAGACTTCCATGTGCCAAACATAATGCAATGACTTTTATTATTCCACGTGTCGAACATTCATGTAAAGTATAACATCCAAAAAAATAATTTAAGCACTTGATGGTGAAGTCCTCCCAGTCATAAACGTCAATCCAGCTGGTCGCACTTTCCGCAATGTGAATGACTTGGGTTCAGAGGTTGAACATTTCATGCATCACAACGAGTGCATAAATTATATCAAAGACTTGAAATCGATTGTCTTATAAGTGTTAACTGGACTTTATTGCCACGGAACGGGTCTAGCACAAGACAGCGCAAACTCAAAGAAGACATTAAAGATTGCCGTATGTGTGTTCATGGTACTCGTTCGACAATTATTTCCCTAAATATTTTCAATGTAACAACGATAGTCTAAGTTAGACCGATATGAATAAGTTCATCTCGTGAAAGCACAACGTCGGACTCAATATTTTTATTTATCTATACTAATGTTAAATACGTCGTATCAAAGTTCGAGGTCTGAACCACACGACTCCATGGCATAGGGTGCTAATTTATCAAAATATCTGTCCTTGAAGGTGAATATAACTCGTTAAGCTAGACCAAACACGCCACACATGTATAGGTACATAAAATGCTAAAATATGGTGGGTAACAAGTTAATAACGGCCAGAGGATTAACCTATTTAAAGAGTGAGAGATTACCTTTCTCGCACTTTCTCTCTTTGTCACCCTACACGCATTACCCTCTGAATCCAACTGGGACTGAATTAGACATTTTAAATTGTTTTGTGCAATTAAAGGAGTGAAGGTATTTTCTAGGAGAAAACCAGAGAAGTACCACTATGTTTTGAACGCGATTTTACTTTCTCCCGCGAACAGATAATAACGAAGAACAATTTAAGACTTGCGATCAGATACTCTAACCCTCGTCGACACTTACGATCGGAAATGACCTCCTCTAGCCATTACACTACTACACAAAGTCTCTAGCAAAATATCAGTTTTACGGTATCGTGATAATATGAGCGTGTAACTGTAAGCAACCATGCAATTTACGTGAACAAACCACAACAAACCAAATAAAACTGAAGCAGAATTATCATCAGCCATCGCTTATCTTCAGAATAACTAAGACAAATAGTAGATACAATTGCATGTCCACAAGAAGGGTGAAACGTTTGATAGGTGAAATATTCACATTGTTGCGGAGGGGTTACTCTATTCGAACATGCACGTTCGAATAGGGGGTTTCGTGACACCTATGTGTCAAAAGAGTAACACAGAGGTAATTAACTGAGTGAGAATCCCATTACTTGGTTCCTACTTCGTACTTTTCAGATTCGAAACCTTACCTCAATCATTTTCTGGGTCTTGCTCCATTTTTCTTCCCAAATTCCTGTCAGTCGTTTCATTAGCTCTTCATCTCGATGCAATTTCTTCTGAGCTGTTAGTACGCCCCCATCTTTTACCTGGTGTAGAAAGGAAAAAAGCTCCGCTTTAAAATAAAAATATAAGCACAGCGCGATAAAAATAGTCTACGCAGCAACCACAATTGCGGGGAGAGTAAAAATTTATTGAGGGACTACATAGAAATATAAATTTTTGAGAAAGATGGTCTCTTGCCGCACAAAATAAAAATACTAGCATGCTTTTCTACATCTTCGCATGGCATTGTGATCCTTCCAATGAAAACAATAATCAACATTTAGGAGCGCAATGTCATTTTTCTTGCAAGGCGAAGGAAACTGCAAAGCAGATTTCCATGCGACTGCATACGAACCCAACAACTACTAAGTAGCATTTGCATTGCTAAAAAGAGCACAGAAACGAAAGAAACTAGTACACATAGCCTGTTTTCTTCTTACAAATGTTAGGTATCTATAAACACCGCCACAGCAACTTTCAACACCCAACCAAAGCAGTGTATCCCTTACTGGGCACCACCTCCTGGGGCCTTAAAAGGATTAGACGAGAACAACCTTGAAATAAGCGACACACGCGTGATTATTGTAATTGGGTCAGCATGTATGAATTCCAAGTTTTGCTTGTACTTCCAAACGCTTTTATGATAGATTCACAAATTCAAAACATTTTCTTCTGATATTAGCAGGCTGCCTCTTCAGAACAAAGATCGGGAATGTTAATCTTTATTTTATGTCTCTCCTGTCTCTTCAGTGCATTGACGAAAAATAAATGTAAGTGTCGAAGCTGATCCTTAATGTTAGCAGGTAAAATCATCAGAGTCCCGATAAAATGTGCCTTCTTGCAATAATGTTGACAGGTAATATCTACCAATTGTCTTTGTACTTGTCACAATCAAAGTTATAATATAAAAACCATGAGGACTGTTTTACGGAAGACACATTTACCTCCAACCATCTGATCACAGTATCATAAATTGGTTTTCTTAAAGAAAATGAACACTGTTCTGGAATTGTCTTACCGGTCGCAAACATCGCAAAGTCGAGCATGTGGTAAATCAGGTTAAGCAAGAATATTTACAACCTTTTGTCCTACATTGCGGTCACATCAAGCATTCTGGCTCTTGCACGTTTGTAGTTTTTGTAAAAGCCTACAAATGCTTTTCCCTAAATTTCGATTCTCTCTCGGACCACACATGGACTGCATAGCCAACTGCCATTTTTTCTCTAAGTTGCCCAACAATAAGTCGACATTCGCGTGCCTAAATCCCCCTACTAAACGGAAAACTCTAATAGTCCAAACGAGACAGATGCTTTTTACCCTTCACTTGGAAAACGCACATTTCTTAAACCGGCTACGACGCCTATTGCAAACGACCTATTTTGTACAAACAATCAAGTTTCAGTTTACAGCAATAAAGGTGATTGAGATCCCGTTAGATGCGACACGGATAGTTCTACCTCAGTTGATTAGGATGCGGATAATCGTGATTTGCTTGATTGCGGTACTGGTGATCAAGGTTCGGTTGACTACGGTAGGGATAACAGTTGCTGGTTTGATCAAGGATAGATCATTGAAGTCTGATAGATCGTGTTACAGATAATGAAGAAAGTACTATATATGCCTTGGTAGGGCACACGATCACCCTTACATAGCATTAGCTTACATTGTGCATCATTACGTTGTTTACACAAACATGCAAATGTTTACCAAGGGCAGATTGTTCTAATGCGAAGTCACTCAAGAAGTCTGAGAGTGTCAATGACCTTTGCTCGATTTTCACCCTCCCTCATCTGCAGCAGACAGCCATGTTGAGTAAACCCTACCTATTATAATTCTTATCTATTTCATTGAACATTTTAAAACAATCAGTAACACGTTTTGTGTTTCACATACGTTTACATTAGAAAAAATTGACACTGGTCAAAAAGTATAAAGTAACACCTATGAAGTTTTTAAAAGAGGAAAATAAACACAAATATAATATGGTACAGATTACAACTTCTCAAATAAATTTCCTTCTGTCCTCTTTGTAAAAAGTTCTCAACGTTTAGTGAGTTCTTGCTTTAATTATGACTGCCGTAGTTCTGCCAAAGATACATCCGTAGTCAACCAACCAACCAACCAACCAATCAATCAATCAATCAATCAATCAATCAGTCAATCAATCAATCAATCAATCAATCAATCAATCAATCAATCAATCAATCAATCAATTAATCAATCAACCAATCAATCACTTTACTGTAACACACTGTACTGTGATTACTGTGACGCATTTATCATAAGAGATGCAAATGAATCTTCAAACAGCACACTTCTAACAAAAGTCTACGAAGATACAGTCCACAACGATATAAGCCTACTTCTTGAAATATTTAGTGAACTAAAGTATTTGAAGCAACTTTGGTATTTGGTATTTTATCGCGATAAGATTTCAGTACAAACCAACAATAATCAATTTAGCAAGAGTGTCCTCGTTGACGTTTTGTTATCACTCTATTCCTTTAAAGATCATGATAGTGGCAGTCTTGTCTCAGTATACATTCTGATCTTTACTTGATCTCACTACTTTGTAAATTGAAGTAGTGACTACATCTCTGTGTAGATCATATCCCTCGGACTATCCAGCACATTTATAGATCATGGAGCCAGAGCACCATCAAATGTATCTTCACACTGCATACTCCAACAACGAGAATCGAACATATAGACTGTTTGGATGACGTTCTGAAGTCAGTCAATTGACTCTGCTCTATTCTGCCTGTTACAACAGATTATAAAACCATGTGCCCTCGTTACATATGGATTATACTTTTTACGTTTTCTCTTTCACTAGAATACCAAGATCGAAACAGCACAATACGAAATTATGTAATAAACTTGTAACAGAATTTCGAGCGACTACATGTTTATCTTTTGAAACATGCTCCCCGCTTCTGAATACGTGCACGGTCAAAAGTTCTTGAAGTCATAAAAAAGCCTAAGGCGCCTGCATGAGAATTTTCCGTATGCGAACGCCTTTATGTTTCCTTGTACCTCTATTGTCGTGCTTACCACAAAATGTATACATACATCATCTACAGAGAGTACACACTAACCTCAAGTACAGTATCCAACGCAGGTCAACAGGGGAACTTACAAACTCAGTCTCTCAAGAAAGTTGTAATTACTTTTCCATGATTCTTGTTGAATTGCCACAGTAAAATGTTCCTATAACGCACTCAGATGCTACCTGATATTTACTGACTTCTTATTCAGTTCATCATTTGGTGACTTGTCCACTTGGTAATACGCTTTTATAAGAAAAAAATTTGCGCTCAACTTTGGTAAAATAGGAGCAACTTCCTTTGCCACTACGTATGTTGGAAGTTACCAGGAATTTCATAGAGATCGAGTATCATGCACCCTCTTTACTGGATATAAATAGATGACAACTTCAGCCTAATGACTTGCATTCACAGCCTCTAAAGAATACGTGTAAATAACAGTCATCTGAATGACCAGGCCAACTGGGTTGATACTGATTCTTCCGTTTATGCAAGTGCCGTCTAGCGCAGTGGTTGCAACCTTTCGATTCCCGCGGATCCCCGCCTGTGTTAAAGATATTATTTACGGATCCCTTAGCGAATTTTGACAAATGCGTATGGGTGCCCTTCATGCATATTTAAGGATCAGTAACCTCAGTAATGAAAATGACACCTTTACTGATTCTAATGACCTTTAAAAGGTGACTTAAGCAGCTAAAACTGTCCTTAACAGGGTCCAATCCTTTATAGGTTACGGAGCCATAAGATTTCCTTTGCCGACGCCCAAGGATATGGTTAAACAAGCAATACACATGTGGTCACCAAATCTGATGTATATAGAAGAGTGAGTGTTGAAACTGGGTCTTTTGGAGGTAACATGACCCATCCCATTTTGGAAAATCTTGGGCAAGTCAATGTTATATCATTTTATTCTTATTTTCTTAACTCATCGTTGCAACTTCTTTGATGTGTTTCACTGCCCATGCCGGGCATTACAGTCATAATCCTGAATCAGTATAACTACTGAAGTTCAAGTTACAATGAAAAGCAAAACAAACGACAGGCCGTTGTTCAAAATAGAATTTAAAAATCTTAACCGTTAACCGTTCACAGTAGCAAGTGTCACGTGATTTAAAGTGAAAGTCAGCCCCAATTTCTGATTGTGGGAGTATACGACTACGTCATGCAAGTAGAAAAGGTTGATTTGACACAAAAGAGTATGCTCAAAAGCTTCCGGGAGAACACCTCAGGAGGCCAAAGCAGTTTTTCTCAACTATGAAAGACTGATGAACTAGAAATACTTATGAAACCTTGGCCGTGAGAAAGTTTATCCACGGGCGAGTTGTGGTTTTTAATACCAGTCACGCTCGGCGTCCCTAATTTGCTATCTACATTATTTCCGACAGTAATGCATTGAAACATTTCACTACTCTGTAACCTCAAAATTAGTACCCATACTTGAAATGTAATCTCTACCCTTGCTTTTGTTATTCTATTAGGTTACTTTTGTCTCCTAAAACATTTGTATTTGCGCATTGATCTCCGCTACATCAAAGAGTTTTATTACACCTTAGTCTTAGTTCTATCAGAGATGTGCTGTGCTGTAATCGATACATTGCATTACATTGATGCCAGTCACCCAACAGACGACGTAAGACGCTTTATGGCGTGATCCATATGGATATGAAGTTGATAAACCTTAGTAATGTTGAAGCTAACAACAGAGCAGAATCGAGTAGAGCCATAAAACCGAGGAAGTGTTACAAGATGCAGGCGTCCTACCGCGCAACGTATAGGTTCTGAACGTTAAAGGGCTGGTAACAGGTGGGCAGTGGCGATGTGTTCGTGAAGGTCTTATAAACATCACCCTAAAGTGACTCCTTGAATACCACTTGAGTATTCTGTCATGTTACTTTGATATGTTGTTTAATTTAATAATTTTTTTTGGAGGGGGGGGGGGTGGGGGTCAACACAATAATTATCATTCTGTTTCATTCTGTTAATAGAATTTTTGGTAGAAACTAAAACTTTTTCTGTCAAGGAAATAATACGTCTCTCCACAGCTTTCTCGAGATTATCAAATAAGTTCAAGATTTTCAAAAATAACATCACAATATTATGATTTCTTATTCCCCATGGTTATTAAGGTACTAAAGATACCCCTTTAATGGGCATCAGTGCTTAAATAAACAACACCATCGAATTCTTTATTGTTTCATGTCACAAGTTCCTAAAAACAAAGTCAATAACCAACCATTTAAGGACTAAGGGTACCACATCGAATCAATAGTGTACTCTTATTGCTGCATAAAGTACTATTACGCCTGGAAACTTGCTAGTGTAAATACATACTGAATATGTTAATATTACTTGAGAACTCTGACGTCACTCGTCCAGCACAGGGTACGAGAATAAACCTTACAACTTTTAATATGAGTATTTTCATAGATCCTCCAAAGTGCCTTTGTGAAATATACTTTGTTTATTAAAAGCCTCGCTTAATCCAATCAATCACTATTTTTCGTTTTAGAGTGTGCAGGGTACCGTGCAAAATAAGACATAATCAGAGAAAATGAGCCTCCGTCTCAAGCAATGTGTAATGCACTGCTACGCAGGCATTGTTCTTCGTCCTAAGCAACAAGGGGCATGGCAGGCCATAGAAAACCCATGATCACATTTACCACACAGCAGCATAGCGATAAGGTACAACAAACACACAATAGTCATTCATTGTGCAGACGTAAATAGTTTAGTGGACTAAAATTGATCAAGAACAGCTATGTGTATAACTTCTGTCGTACAATTGGCAGAGACGAGAGAAAAGGGTGCAGGGAGTTCCCCTAGTTTGGGAATACAATGAATGGAGACTCTATGAAGCACATATACACGGTCTTCAATGCTTATTATTCGGTGGTCCCTAAGCTTGCTCCCAAAATCGCCAGTTGCACCTTGATTCCAGCGCGCGACATCTCTGACGACTACCCTTTACCTTAGCCATGCACCTTATCCAGTCCGTCGGGAAAATATGAGTGAAAAAGTTTTAGATTTCCAACAAACATACTTTGGTAAGCTAGTTACACTTCAAAGTTGCATAAACAGAAACACAAGTATATTCGGCCTACTTTGCCACTTTCATCATAATACTCTCCGTTAATTGTCCTGCTACAGGAACAGAAAATTGCTAACAAGTCAACATCGTGAACGATGACCCAATCCATTGACCACAATGGTGCGTTACACGATTTCATGAAAACTCCTGTATAGCCTCGACATATCCGGATATCAGCTGCTTTCTTAACAAAATCAGTTATAACTACTAGGATGTTTATCTCACAAGCTGACTATTCCGTCATCAAAACAATGTCTTTCAGCTTTGACCGCGATGGCACAAAAGAACGCGGCAACTCCTAATTCCAGGACAGTAGACAATCTCAACAGTGAGACTTACCTTAGTATTTGAATACTGAAGCGATTTGAGCTTATCTATCTCCGCCTTCAGCTCCTTAATCAGCTTCACGTTGGCTTCCTGACAAAGAAATGATCTGGATATCAGTAAAAAGCTAAAAAACAATGGGGCGATAAGCAAGGATGCTAAAACAACCAAATATAGTAACAGATAAGCGGTGTCAGTGGCCAGGCGGCGCTTTTTACCCGATAGTTTGCCTTTTCTAACAAATATGGAACCCGCACGGAACAGACTGTATTATGATAGGATCAATGGCTGACATCCCGAGTACAGATTATATCGTTTTGGACAAAAGCCACAAGTACTTAGTGTTAGCAAAACGTGACAAATCGACCATGTCCATCACAAATACTTTTCCTTTTTTTCACTCTTGACTCCAAAATTAGAGCTGCTTACAAATACCATCCCTCAATTCATGTTCTGAGTTTTTAATTAGTACTGTACATAAACAATACTCCAGATGAGGTCATAGAAGTGCACATTTGACTTCTCAGACAACACATTAAACGCAGACCAGATAACTGAAGAATAACACCTAATTGTCTCTGATTACAGTAGTAAATTTGGTGCTGAAACAATAAAGGGGCTTCTATTTTGGCAAAAGTACACCCGAGGGAGTTTCGTTAGTCGGTTATGACGTAAGTAGACAAAATGGTTATAATTTACACATAATTACAATAATTTATTTTTACTCATGCTTTGACCTGCAAAGGCGGCTTATAATCAATTAATTTGCCAATCAATTAATTGTTTGATTAATCTTGTTTTAACATCTTTCATTTTGCATTCTAAGCAGTCAGTTAATCAAACTAATTCAATTTTATACTTACGAAAATGAGCCATCTTTCAGTTCTAAGCTATACACTTATTTTGATACAATTTATAATGGTAAATTATGTAAAAAAGTTGGTTTTGGTACAAAATTTGAGTATTACATTGAGCAACGAATTCGATTTTGCATTTTTGCAAGACACTGGTCACAGGAATCGTATGGAGTGAAATGAGAAAGATCTTTGCGAATATCATTATAATCATCAATTGATAACTATATTTAAAGAAACAAAAACACTTGAAGGTGATTTTGAAAATATATAGTAAAAGTATTCGGGTATACACTACTTAGAGACCAAGACCTCAAAGCGTTAGGGTCGCAGTAAGGACAGACCCCCAGCGGGGGGAGGCACTAGGCGGGGGCCTCCCACCCATATCGGGTTTGCGGTTTCAACTTGTCGGGTAAGACAGGCCTAACAAAGTAAACGACGTAGTCTGCAGATGACAAGAGGCAGCCATTATTTCCATATTCAAGCTAATCACGTCGACCCTGTTACGCTACAGAATCATTTAAAATTACATTTCCAACTCCCAACTGTAGGCAAGTGATTAAATTGTTTAGTTTCCCTTGTATCTAAGCTGCAACCATTCATTTAATATCAGAAAAGAAATACATCACTTAACGCCTACAATTTCTTTATCTTGTCATGGTATTCTATCTATCGGCGTGTTATGTAATTTTTGCAAGATTTGAAATCTTGCAATTCCGTACGCATCTTTCCGCTTTTGCTATCCTGCCGAGAATCGAAACCCCACACTCCTCCGGGAACATGAATTCAGAAAGAAGTATTCTCATTGGCCAACAATAAAAGCATGCTGACAACGCATTAGTTTCGATGCAGATATATGCATTAGTAAGAAGAGGAGTTAGGGAGATCGATCGAGACGCTGTATCTGTGGTGTACGATGCCAGTCTCCAGAAGGAATGGCTCGGGAAGTAAAGATCGCCTTCGCTTGATGAACCGCTGAAAGTTCGAGTTTCCAAGATGAAGACCTCTCTCTACCATCAAATCGATATTATTCATCAGAATGAACTCAACAACCTTAAACACGCCAGAGACATTCGGGGGGTCGTAAGTTGTTTTCATTGTAATTACATACACAATTTAATGATTTGTAAAAAGTTGATTGTTTGAATTTATTTTGGTTACAGTTCTTATATTTACATGCTTCTCATCTTTGCTTAAAATCTGCTTATAATTCGTCTACGTGAAGTAGGAGAACGGTTTTCTTCTCCCATGATCTAACCGCGGCGTCCGTAACAATGTATTTAAATGATCCGCATCTGTTGCGTGACCCATAAAAATTTCAGTGCCGTCTGTGGGGCAATGCCCTTATAGAGTCTATGAAATCGTAATTGAGCGCTCCTCGTCAAAACTTGAATTACGCACATTCATGAAGCAGAAATAGAGTCAGATACAGTGCTCTTGTCGGACTTTAGTGACATTTATCAGGTATGTAAAGGTTATAACTAAATTCATACACTGAAAATAAGGAGCGGGGGGTTATAAATTTCAAAAAATTAATAAGCGGGGGGGGGGGGGTACGATTATCTGGCACTCGAGAGTACAGCTCGGATTCAAATCATTTCGAGTTTATGACTTGCAAATTATAGAATCGGAAGAGTAGCCCCTGATGAGGATTTCCTATTTAAAATTGTTCTTAATATATGGCTAAGCATTCTATGGTGTATGCCATTAGAGGAGATTGAAAGTCAGCCCTTCTTTCAAGTTGATTTCCACATGGAGCATTACCACAATAGCTTGCTTTCTTTTTTCACTAATGGAGCTATATATATATATTTGTAATTGTGAGTGAAGTGTAGATCGTGAATGTAAGAATGTTGTAAGAATGTATTGGATTGTTTATATGATTGATTACAGAAACTAAGACAAACATAGTCCTATTTAATGACTGTATTATCGTCTAACGCAACGCAAAACGGAAAAAAATATAAAATTTATTTAAATGAAGAAGACGCTCTGGTAGAGAATTGTGATAACTATCTGAATACCTGGTAAAAATAATACAACTTTTACAGTAATCAAGTTACGAAACTGCTTCCAAGAAGCAACACTGTAAATCGGAAATAAACTATTTTGTAGTTGAAAAGTTGGTTAGTGGTACATCATTTGAATATTGCGTCGAGTAACGGATTCATTCTGCGAAACGTTTTCGCCATAGACTGATCACAGCAATAGTAGCGAAGTGAGAAAGGTTTTACGATGAATTTAAAGAAAACGAGAAAACCAAATCCGTCGTAGAAAGAAGTCACGAGAGCGACACCTTTTCTGCCACTAGTGTTATTGAAAAAGGCGTAAATTGTAAATTCTTTTTGTTAACAGAGTACCGGCTTCCTTGTTTTGATAAATGCAGCTTCTTAAGCGGCAAGATCAAAAAGGGATCGGGCTTTGGCTAATACCTTAAACGAATCCTCTTGATAGTTGTCAGCACATGATGCGTTTTTAATCAAATCCTATTGCCGAATTTGTATTGGGATCTGTTGACTTGGCTTGGTTTACGCGATTTCGCACAGTAGTTGTAAGTGAACTCTCTTTCCTTGCTGTCTCCTATTTATTCCGTGAGCTCTTATAAACCACGTATTCAATTAAACAGGGAGCTCGTTGAATTGATGTAAGCGTTTTCACCGATGCTCTCTACACATCAGACGTTATTTGAAAATGATTTTCTAACTTTTTTAATGGATGAGATACAACATACACAGCACTGATTTTATTAACCCACATCAGATCCTATCACCGGAAAAAGAAAAATCTTTTAATTCATGCCCTGCTTACTCACATCTCTATCCAATCTATTTTGGGGAGATGTTGTTACGTTTACTCAGCTCACGAATTTATGATAGGTGGGCAGTTTATCAACACAGAGCTTATCCTCCAGAAGAGAGGATTTGAAATAATAGTTATGAAAAGAACACTAGAGAAATAGAAAATATGTCAATATGGTGGTGACGTTTCTGTTTCTCTAGTGTTCTTTTTATAAATACAGAGCTATAATATAAACTGTATCTATTTGCAGGCTCTTAATCTTTAACGGGCTATCTATGGACACAGGAATGAAAGTACAGACAACCTTTTGATAACGTAATTACTTTTGAAAACACACTAAAGAACCAGAAAGTGTATAACTACAGGGGAAGCGAAGTAGTTAGTCATGAAATCCATTTTGGGCGACTTTTTGGTTATTGTTTGCAACATTAGGGCGACAAGACCCATGAAAAATCTACCAACAATTGATTTTGATTAGCTGTTTTATTTTGATCAGTACTGCGAACAATTTTCCCAAAGTTTTATTAGTAACGTTACCCTAGCCGAGAATTTCAATAAGCTATTAAACTGTGCTAACCTACCTCATTCACCACTGGACGGTTAAGAATGTTTCTCGCCATGCTGCCATGCTTGAGTGTGTTAACTGTCTCTTGCATGTGCTTTTCTGATGGTGAAACACAACAGAGCATAATTGTTTCCGAATTGCCACCCAAGGCATCTTTCATAAGCCAAGTGAGTGCCTACGATAAAATTCAAAAGTAACAAAAACTGAACGTCAAACAACCCACGCTTAAGATCTCAGTTTCAAAAGACAATAAATGTATGCATTTGGCGCTGTTGCAACTATTACAACAATAATATAAAAATAGTACGCGATTCCATCTTCGTTATCAACGCGCAATTTTTAGAAATGCTTCTTGGTGAGAATGCTTCAGTCGCTGGGGATTGGTTGATTAAAAGATACATAGTCTAAAGTTCTGCTGCAATCGTCGTTTTCTGTACCCTATACGTTGCGGTTCCGCTAAATTTTTTGCTTCCCTACAATCCTACGTCCTGCAACTTTCAGATGAAACCCAAGTGCCTTACGTTCGCAACACTTCACATTTGAATATTTTAACACTTGCTGACCAAGCCAATGCCATGGACAATAAAGTTGATCATGTCATAGGTCGAAGTCTTTTTCCTGCCCAAATTACATTTGCAGGATTCAGCAGTGATTCTCGTTTGTTTGTTTCCCTTCAGTTCATCAATTTGTCTTCCTTCGTAAATATCTTTTTTCCAGGTGTCCAGGTTTTATTCCGAACACACAAAGGTTTTTCAAAACTCATAACCGTAAGTAAAAAAGACACAAAATATGTCACAGGATTGCTTTTTTCTAATTAATCAACTAAATAAATCTTTCCTCTTCTTTATAGTCTTCTTTATAGAAGGGTATTTTTCTTGTTTTCAAATTAAAACTTTCTGTCCGACGTGATGATCAAACAAAACTTATTGAAATGTTCCATAGCCCCTGCTATTACGTTTACGAGAGTACATTTACTGAAGCTGTCACCCATTAAAGCTTTTGATAGGTTCAGCTCCAGCACTATCACTTTCCTTTCGACGCCAACTACGCACAAGATTCTTTTTCTGCTTGCAGTTCCTTGGAAAACATAAAAAACCAACATGTCTATACTTCACTGAAGCATTAATACTGCCATCAGATGATATAACAGGTTTTCAGGCTACTGTCTGTTAATGTCATTGTCTGAAAGGGGATCTGGACCCCCAACTAGAAAAATCAACCCCAATCTACAAAGACAACCCCCACCTAGAACTCTAGAGGCCACCCCCACCTGGAAGAAATTTTTGGGCATAAATTTCCAAAAGTTCAAATCAATAATGTAAATAGAAAGAAAACACTTATTTAGAGTTCTCCCATTGAAACATTTCATCACTTGAAAGATTTCACAATGCCATTTCATTTCATCACTTTAAAGGTTTCACAATGCCACGTCCTAGAAGAAAAACACCCAAACGCCAACCTTCTTGAGAGAAAAACTTTTCTCAAGTTAGGTGAACCAGAATCGCTAATACAACTTTTAATTTGAAGTGGATACCACCCTGTACAAAATTTAATTCAGACTGGTTGACAACCCCCACCTGCAAATATCAACCCCCACCTCACAGGGCCATCCCCACCTGTAAATGGGATTTGAGCCAACCCCCACTTGCATTTCTGCAGCTTTTCAAACTGTCTTGTGGGCAAAGGAACAAAGCACTGCTCTTCCTTTTTGATACTTGGGTAATAAACATGCCGCTAAAGAAATAGTTCTACTAGTTTCGAAGAAGAATTGCTCAAATTATGGTACCATGGTCAAGTTTAAGATAAAGCCTACCAAAGATATTTTCTCTGCACGCAGAACCATTGCAGGAATAGAAAATCAAGACCCTCAAGAGATGAATCTTTGGGGGAACCTGAAAGTCGACAGTTCTTAGGAAAAATGTAGTATGACACTATAAAGGCATACGACAATCCCTGAAGCATTCAGTGGATGGGCTCCACTTAGAGCAAAGTACCGTGGTTATTCAACTGAGCACACTGCCTATGAACAGGCACAGCCCGAGTGCATCTTATTATGTGCAGAGACCCAAATATATGCAACACCCAAATATATCGAGGAACAGTTGCTGTTTGTTTGTTTGTTATTTTTTTTGGGGGGGGGGGGGGGGGTCGCCTGAGACTTGTAAATAATAAATTTGCACTTGAAGAGTAGTAGTTCTGTAACCTGTATCTCTTTACAACCAGTGTAAGAAGACCTGTTATATACATATAACTCAGCAGTACTCAGCAGAGACATAGCAATTATTACATATCTATCATGAGTGCAGCATTATAACAATAGCTTACTTTTTTCACCAAGGAATCTGAGGGGATTCGAACCCACGACCCACTGGTTTGAAAACCCAAACTTAAACCATTGGAACATCAAGTCCAATAATTACGATGAGAAATTTTCAAGCTAATCTTGTGAAGTTTTCTCCTCCACTCAGTGGGTAAGGAAAAAATTACATATTTATATAATAATATAATACCATAATTATATATAATTGCAATGCGTCTGCTGAAAATATGTGTATGTCTGCCACTAATGAAGGCTAAAAGCCGAAACACAATAAATATTAATGAATTAATTTCCCCGTACCCACTGTGTAGAGGAGAATTCGCGAAAGATTGACACTATAAATCTTCGTCTTAGCTTTCGGGCCTGATGGTCCAATGCTTAAGGCGTTGGTTTAGTAATCATGAGGTCGCGGGTTCGAACCCGGTCAGCGCCCGTAAATTGCAAGCTATTGTGGCGATGCTCCACTCTTTGAGAATTATATATATATATATCTCCCGCACTGAAGAGGGCTC
>JAAAKM020000545.1:0-16258 GCA_010016025.2 Alatinidae sp. Z8VKAUB7J3 | reverse complement strand
GTGCTGATGTAAACATCACTGGCGACAGCGTGTCACCCTGTCGAACTCCTTTCATTATTTTAATCTTTCTGCTTGTTATTTCTGTTCTAACCTGTGCTATTTTTATAAACATGCCCTGTGAAAGACAAAAATACGTTGTTTAATACGTCGACGCACCAGTTTAATTCATAAACTCTTTTAGAAGGAATTTACAAGGAAGATACATTTTAGTCAAGGCAAGGATATCATCACTAAAGATACTCTTAGTAACATCGCTTGATGATGATAACTCTAGTGAACCTGATAGTGAAAGGACAAAACAAAAGTGGTTATCATTAATTTACACGATTTTGAAACTATTTTATATAGACTACCTTACAATATTTTGATTTATTAGTTACATCATTTTATGTATTGAATCTCAGATGAGCACACGCTGGAAGAAATGGCTCGACCTTTGCACTAGCAGGTGAAATTTTGAAAGACAATAATCTGGCACAGACACAATGTTATAAAAAGGTATATTAAAAACTGTAGGATCAAGGATACCATTGCCTTAATGAACACAACTTTCAAGTATAATTTGAGGGATATGTGACCTTGGAGGAGCAAGCCTCCTTCCCTACATTTACGCACGTGACTGTCTAGTAGAAGCTTTTAACCGAGGTCGAGCACAGACTTAAGGAGTCATAAAGAGAACATTTTAAGGTACCCTACGAATTCTTTTCGATTTTTCCAATAGAAGTTTCCGGTTCACACAATTTGAAAGCAGACTTCAAACGCCTAAGGAACGATCATCAAAACAAGATAAGGAATGCTTAGACGTTGGCTAGGCTCCGGCACCAGTATTAGACATTCGTCAGATTCACTTTTTGCTGATTGCTACGCACTCAAAGCTTGAAAACGCAAAAGTGATATCTTCCAATATCCAATAAATCGGTTTTGATGGAAAATCACTGCATGAGTTTGGTAAGAACTACAAACGAAGATCAAATTATCAGCATCTTATGAAACCACAAAACTCAATTCGTTCAAAGAACATTACACTACGGATAAAAGTGATAGAATCTAATTTTAGCCCGAAATTCAATCACGAAAGCATTCTATTTCTTCAAAGAGAGGTGTTTACTACCTCACAACTGTTATTATAAAGGCCGCGAAAAAATGTGTTTGGTCTGTGGTCAAGTGATCACACATGCAGAAAATGTGCGAAATCTTCTCTTTTAACAATGTGTTCCACTATCTCACACACTTAAAAAATGTCTTGCGCACAGTCCAGCCGTTAATTGCATAGTTGTAATGTCTGCAAATTTGTCTCTACTACTTTTCACCTTAGCACAGGTTCGTTTAAGGACGTTGCTATAAACCACACAGACCGAGGCAGTAAGGATCCATTACTATGAGCAAGTGGGTAAACACGCCGTATGTGCGAGTAAAATTGTTTCATTGTCACATTACGCTCTCATGTCCCTCTTGATGTAAGGTAGAGTCTTCCAAACAGGGCAACTGTCAAAACTGCGGTTGTTAAGTCCGCACAACCCATCCCTATTCTCTTCACTCAAACTGGCTATGACATCGGAGATTCTTAGCTTTACGTAAACAGCAGTACCTTGGCCTGCAGACGAAATAACAAACTCGTAATTTGTGCGGGAAGTGACCCCCTTCAAATTATTCCACTATCTTACACGCTCTGAGACTGGGTCTTGCACATATTGCAGCTGTTGAAGTTGCGGTTGTTAAGTCGACAAAAAGGTTCACCACTCTGCATTTAAAATTAACTTTGTAGGTCGCGAGTATCACAGAAACGTACCACGGGGAACGCTTTTTAATAAAATTGACATTTACTTCTTGATATTTGCCTTATGAATATATTTAGATTTTGACTCTGTCAACGCAAATTATTACCCCAGGTTAGATAACTAACTCCCGAACTTATTCTGTAGTAAAATTAGATATTGAATGGGAGAGCAGCGCACGACTTAATGTGGAGAAATTATCTGTAACCTGAAATTGATTATCTGACCTGAGAAGTTGGAGCCCTTGAAAGCTCAGGATTTTAACTCTTTGTTTCCCTCTCTATCTCTGTGTTTCCTTTTGGTTAATATCGCAATCCTCAATAAGAACTTTGCAAAGTCTGCAACTAGATCAGCGAGTTAATAGCTGACTGCAGAATGATGCATATAGAAAACATATAAATATATAAATATATATACATATACATATATATGTCTATATGTTTTATGTGTTTTATCTTTTCCTCGGATGCTCTCACTTGCCCTTGTTCCTTATTTCCAATCTACAATAATTTGGAAGGAAGTGTGATAAAACTACACCTTGTAGCCGCAAAGATATTAACGTCAGTGGGAAGTCCATGTCTAGTCAGAGAAACCCAGGTTGAACATTCAACTCATTCAACAACTTGCGTTCATCAAATGAAAACGAGGATCGCCATGGAGAGGCCATTCGAAGTATGACCTCCATGTTCGACAGAGCTTTGTTGCTGGTATGCAATTAAATTATCTTTGAAATGCTCTTAAAATTTGTATTGAGCTAATCATTTACACTATGTGGCCCCTTATCTAAAAAATCTGGCTCAGAGAGCAGCGTTTTGCGTTGGATAATCATTCAGTTGTGAATAAAGGCAATTACTAAAACATTGGTTTATTCACTTGATGCTCTACGTGAATATATCAAGTCGTAGGTGAAATCTTAATCAGACTATAAGTCCACTAACTAGAAAGTTGGTTGAATCCTTCTCTTTCGATTGTAGCAAAATTTCTAACGCTTGTTGAGTTCCTTTGACTTGTCATTGCAACAATAGTTTATGTAAAAATTAGAGTACACAAATAAATTATTTTTCATAAAGAACAACCCTGACTTTAAAATATTTTCAGCGACGTGATATAAATTGAGGAACACGAAAATGGTTTTACGATCAGATAGTGCACCGGGAGTAAAGAAATGAAAGACCAAAATCCATCAATAGCCAGGAAGGTGGAACTTTTTCACTCTCATCTGTATTGTTACAGCTGTATTGTTATTTATTGCTATCTTTTGTCAGCCATCATCAGGTACAAAATCGTGAAAAGTGGCCGCTGTCTACGGTTAACTATCGTCTAGCGCACTATGATTATTTGCTACTATCCATTATCGTTTGTCGTCACTACCTGTCAGGCTCGTGACACTACCGTCATTAATCGTCATCGACAATACCGTTTACTGTCAGAGACTTTATTCATTGTTTCGATCGCTTCAAATTTATTTCAAGTAAGAAGGAAGGAAACACTGGCATCCATAGGGCTTTTGCAGGGTGGGGGAAAGCCATTGTGAATGGCCAAAATCATACATTTTTCGTTTCCAAAGAGAAGGTCAAGCGCCTTCTTTGGCACCCCTCCGGATGCCCAAGGAAGGAGACCAAACAAAATGGTCAAATTTTCAATATTGATGTTTAAACAAATTGTAATAGCTACTTAAGGAATTTTAGCAAAGGAGTAATTTTAAGGGTGTGAAGTGGAGAAGGCGAACCGGAGCAAAAAAATCCAAATAATATCACAGTTCGTTTATCAAATAAAAAATTCAATAAACACATAATCCTCTTACAAATCCAACGAATTAACAACTTTACAGAATGGTGTGATATCAAGCCTGTAACACCTCACAGAAAGAGTTTTATGCCGAGATGCACGGGGTCATCAGATGGTTGTTTCAGGGGTTTTTTGGGGGGGGAGGGGGTGGTGGTACTATTTTATGTCAGCAGCAATGGTGTACATAGGCGAAGTCTAAAAAAGCTATGAGATGAAGGAGAATAGGCCTACTTAATGGAAACAGTTATTGTGTCAGGGCTAGCTTACGACGCATCAATCTAAAACTTATCAAGTGTAGCAAACGTTAACAAGAATACTATAGCGTACTGTCTTTAGAAGCAACAGAGGCGCAAACTTATTTTGAGGTTTTCTATCACATGTCACATTACTGAATCTACAAGGTATTTGTCATTACAGAGGTTACTCCAAACATACACGAAGTTTGCAAAGTCAAACAACCAATACAAATCAATTGTTCACCCGATCGTTGTTGATCAAGGGTTCATTTATTAAAACATGAAATATGTGTCGTTATTGTACAAACGCGACTAACAAGGCAGTCCCTTTGCATCGTTCTCTCGTTTAACTCTCACGGTAATAAGGCCGATAGGCAGTGATATTGTTCCCGGTGATCATAAGCAAACTCGGCTTTTCCGATACGACGACAGATTTTATTCTACAGTAATCAAAAATCAGATTATTTAATGTTTTCTGGTTCAGTCATCTAATAAGAATGAATAAGCTTGCTATGTCATACCAGCCGCTGTTGACCCTATTCGGAGAGATAAAGTTCCAGCTACTGAGTCTCTGTCAAGCGTATGTTGCACCTGCCAATAGCTCTGTTAAATCAGGGACATTCAAGAGAAAATTCAACTCAACCCAACGACAGACAGGAACGTCTAATTCGTACAGATTTGCCTTCCTGTTACTCAAGTTTGTTTTACTGCTCATGTGGATTACGACTTTGCAACTTAGGAAATTTTCTCTAGAGAATAGGAATTTTTAGCTTAGGTGAAAGTTCTATAGTCTTCCCTGTAAGTTTCTTTGATTCATATTTGTGGACTGAGAAGAGATAGCCACGCACACGACCAGCGCAGACCAATACATCGGAGAAAGAGGGTTGTAAAAAATCCTCTTGTTTATTTCTCGATTAATTAGTAAACAAGGTGTTACCTTTTGTGAGAAGCGTGATCTGTTGTGGCCTCGTTCTCGCTTTTGGTTCATTTGGGTTCATTTGAGTAATCAGCTCGCTTCATCAAAGAACTGCTCGAAAGTATGGCTAATGGAACTGTCGAATTTGGGGTAGATCCCTTTTATTTCCACGATGAAAAATACTATAGAGGATCACGCCACATCAGAGGTTTTATGTGCATTATTTAAAACATTCTACAGCGTGGATTTTAACATGGGCCGCGTTGTTGTTCCTGTCAAGTGAGTCTACACAAGAGTAGTTCATTTGCATTAAGTACGACTGATCTTTTAAACGCATTTGAACTTAATCAGGATTGCAGAAAATCGCTCAGAGGGAGACGCTGAATGGTATTTTTCAAAGTAGAAACAGAGTATATTCAATGCTTTACTAAGTGTTCACAACGCGCTGAATTGAGATTTTCTCAGGGATCGAAGCTGGAGTGTTAACCATCTGCTCGTGATGATGTCGGAGTGGGACTATTTGAGCAGAATATCAATATCTGGAACTGCGTCGATTTAGGCCGTATGAATCATAACAAAGAGCAAAGCGTTGTTGCTTGAAAGAGATTTCATCAACGTTTTTCGTTGGTTCACAACCCTTTTAAAGGAACTGACAGTGCAGTATTCAAGCCGCATAGGTTTGGTTCGAAATGTCGCTGCCTTCAGTTTCTCAGAAGCCGTGCTACAACACCAGTTTCTGCCCTTCACTTAGTAAGGTGAAAGGTGTCAAACTTGAAGGTAAATTTCTTTAAGGTTTTTTGAACTCAACTTTCTAAAAACCTGTTTCTTATTCTTTTAATGTAGAAAACATTACGTTAGATTTAAATTGAAGGTCGGTATTCTAATTAGGAGTCACTGTTGTTTAAATCCATGAATTGTTTTGGCGATGCACGCCTTGTTCAAATTTTCTGGTTCTCCATTCATGGACAGGCAGATGAATTAAAAACCTGAACATTTGCGTTCAGGTATTATGATACAACTTGACGTAGCATTATTTATAGTAATCTCCATGTTTGATCTACATTCACTGACATCTTAACTGATCAGTAAGACGTGTGCATGTAAACTTAATACCAGGCGTGAAATTTGGAATTCCATGAACCGGTATTCGAAACAGCGGAAATGTGAATGATGGTAGGTAATCGTCAGTATGAATTCTGAACAAATACTTGAGTTAACAAGATGATGATACACAAGACCGCACGTTTTCGTGCTTGAAATTCGCTGTTTGAGAGCTTCTTCCTGTTTATCTCTGCAGTGGACATTATAATGACGTACGATAGCCAAGGCCTAGACGATGTTGTTTCAGATAGTAATATTCTAAACTTGCGACTACAGATGAGAGGTACACCTAGTCGCGAAACTCGAAAATAACGCGAAAATAGGGGTTTAAAATAGCAACATGGAACGGAAATCAATTCGAACAGAGGAGAAACATCAAGGTTTACAGAAAGGTCTCTAAATCAAGGACTTCCCAGTGATCAGTTGGACAATGATCTGTCCCCTTCACTATTAGCTACAAATGCCACCAGATGCGATGTAAGAATTACAATGCTTGTTAGTGCTTGCTGTTAATTGTAGCATTCAAGAGACGGTACTTTTTGAGGAGCTATTGTGGTTTTTACCCCCCTCCCAACTCTCCCAGAGTTGCATGTCTTCAATACGACCTTGAGTTTTCCGATAATTCAAGGTAGAAACCAATAAGATGTAATAAACAAAAAATGTTGCTAAAATATATCTTGGACATTGGATAATGATACCAGTTGATCATCCTTGTGAAAATACAAATGCCACTTTATCTCCATTTTCCTAGTCAAGGTGACGAAATAGTCGGAAGTCATAACTTATCATTATTTCTGTAGGTCTACCATTATTTAACTACATTTTTCATTTCTCCTATCCTTGCATTGTTATTTCTTTCTCAGACAACGTAGGAGAAACTGGATGGGATTATAAAACTTGCAAAACACAATTTCCTAAGTTTTGAACGGTAATCGACCGGTGCTCCTCAATGTGGTGACTTATTTGTTTTATTTTGATAATCAAAAGCGATTATATTTATTTTTTTGTGGCAGAAAATTCTAATCTTTAAAAGCGTAAATGGTTCTAACGTTTGAGCATATCCGACGAACCTGCTATTTCGTGTGTGATTATTTATGCTTTTGATTAGATCGGCATTTCCCACGTTATTCCGTTATCTTATTCAAGAGTAAAGGTTTAGTTGTATTGCTTTACTAGACCAACGAGCGTTCAATGTGATATTTTCACTATTGTTTTATATTACGATGGTAATGTAAGTGCTTAATATCTTAAGCTTGATATATTCACAATGTTGTTCAAATGGTCAGAGAGATATTGATCACTTAAGACATGCAGTAGAATAAATTTGAAATCGGTTGTCATACCTACTGAGACTAATTCCGTTGATCCCAGTTCAAACGTGAATTCATCCCAAACACCTACTGCAGAATTGGGGTCTCACAGGGCTCCCATAGTCCACCCCCTTAATATTTTATTAAAATTGTAATTTTTACCGAAGAAGTTTAATCCGTTATCTTACAGGTTATTTCACATGTCTATTAACTTAAAATTGAATATTGAAGGTGTACAGCTGTAGACGTATATATAAGACCAGTAAATTACAGCATCTTAATATTTCATTAGCATGCTGTCCTTCCGTTCTTGTCCGCAAAAAATTTTCACCATTCATGATCATATACAATCCTATTACCCTCAGACTTTTCAGAATAACAAACTGTATTTTACAACATCTTAATTCACCAGGGGCCATGTTTTTTTACAACTTTGTTTAGTGGTTTCATAGTTTAGTGTATAATGTCTTATGGATACTAATAAAACTTTATGTTCACCATTGATAAGTAGGTTGCTTATGTACCTAAGATAAAAGCTACATGCAGGCATTAGAATAAGGCCAGGAGGGAACCCTTATCCCATTTGTCTGGTACAATTGAGTCATCAGTTGTTCTCTATTTTATCGAGACTTTAAAATACTTAACATGTTTTCGTTTCTTTGGCACCCTTGACATAAAGTTCACCGCAGAAATCTGATTGTTCGTGAGTGAATAGGAAAAAATAGAGATATGTGTGCTTTGGTTCATCTTTCTATACTCTTATAAAGGTTATCATGGGATCAGGTACATAGCCGTTGGGCATTTATAAATATACATATATATATGTGTGTCATGGCATCATTTGAAATGAAGTCTATGTGCTAAATGTGTTAAGATCCCCAGATGTAAACTTGTGGGCTCATGGTTGACATAATGAGAATAAAGAAGCTCTCAAGAAAATCAAGGTGTCTTTATATTGGCCTTTGAGTATGTTAAAGAGGATGAATTCAAGAGCGTTTTTTTCATTAAATAAGACAAAACATATTCAGTGAAAAGAGTTGAGAGAATAGGATGTTTGCAAAAATGTCTGAAGAAAATTACAAGGCTGCCTTTACAAAGTCTGCATCTTTTGCATGCCTCAATTCTGTAATATATGCAAACCAAATTATCGTTATAGTAATTGACTAGTATGACTTAAATACCATAGACAAAGAAATATTGTAAGATCAGCTTATCAAAATACAGGAACTCCTATAGGTGACTCATCTCCAACAAGCCTGTTGATATGAGATTTTCATTGTAAAACCTTTTTAAAAATTTTGTCATAAGAAACTTGTGCATTATTAATGATCCCCAAGGAGGATTGAAAATGTGTGAGCTGCTTCCTCATGGATCCATATTATCAATTTTGACCTGTTCAGTCTTAAAACAGTTGTGAAACAATAGTGTGTAATCCTACACTTCCTAGTTACATAGGGAAGTACCATTTTTCAGCCTGTAAGTGGTTAAGTTGTTGTACAACTGATATTCAGTTGTATTGTATAGAAGCATTAGGGACAACAAGATCAGGTGGCCTTTTGTAATGAGCACATTTTGTAGATGCTGGTATCACCTCTGCAATACTGAGGCTGCATTGGCTAAAGCTAGAATTTAAAATAGGCACTTTGTTCTTGTAGATCTTTTGTGTAGCTGTGTTAATAGCCTGTGTAGAATCCTGTTGGTTCTTTGATAATCACCTTAACTTGTATATCATATACCACGCAGCCCATGTTATGAAGTTGTTGGAAGTTGTTCATGGAGCAAGATAACACATAGTATACTGATTACAAATATCGTTAAAGATAATTGTGGGAGAAGGGGGGTTGACTTTTTGAAAAATATGATGTGAAAGTAGGGATAGTTGGAGAGGGTAGCTTATTTTTTTACCTGCTGAGCACTTCAGTAGTAAATAGGAATTAGTGTCAGTTTGGTAGGCAATAACTATTTCCTAAACCATAATCAACTGCTGGCTCCATCTAAAATTTCTCACTTTTGTATTCAATAACAGTACCCTCTCCAAGTACAGAAACTTTATTGTGGTATAGGATTGTTCTAATAAATGGTTCATGTTATGGAAAAATAAACACAGTAAACTGATTAAAACTATCATAAGTGGTAAACTAAAATCGTAATTTTTCATAGAAAATAATTTAATGTAATTTTGTTTGTGCTGATGAAAAATTGCTGTTGTTTCTGTTGTATGTATATATTTGGTATATTTCCCCATGTTGTTGTTTAAAATTCAGAACTTTGGAAGAACTTGTTCTCCTTACAATCATTGTAAGGTATTTGCACTATAGTTGCCATTTATTGGGAATAGTTGTCAGTTTGTTTACAGGTATACTCATTAACTTTGATAAAACTAGTAGAAATGGATCTAATATACCCAGTATCAGTTTATATATTTATGTTAAAGAATGTATATAATCAGTGCATTTAATAGGAAGTGGTCTGTTTTTCACGCTAGTATACATTGGACAGCTTTAGATTCAATGTTGCTATTTTTATTATTTTTCCATGTGATATATATTTGTTTGGCAAATTAAAGCAGATTGTATTAGCTCTCTATAGTTCTGATCTGGTTGCAGTGGTCATCACATACTGTTAAAACTTTTTTAAAGTTATGAATAAATATTTTAGTTTTAAAAAAGATTGTAAAAGGCTTAAACATACAAAATGTTTAAAATTTGCTTCATTGATTTGATTATTAAGTTCATATTTGTAGAACATATATATTTGTACCTTGGTGTCATAGTCATATGTATCTTATTTTAAAAACACATATATTCTTGAAAACTTGTAGAGGCAAGTAATATCAATATTTATGGTGATTTTGTAGGACAACATATGTAACTCTTACTATGTTTCCGCCAAGTGTACTAGTTGAGTCCAGTAATGCTTAACATATCACCTGTTTAACATTGCAAACTTCACATCTATGATATTGTATTATGATAAAAAATACAACTAATATCCTAAGGAACTAATTCATATTTTCTATGTTTAAGTATGTAAGCTTTGTCTAAGGTAGTTCATTTCACCAACTCCATGAGCATTACTAGAAACTTCATACACCATTAATATTTTAGATGGCTACTGTGAGTCAGACACCTAGACATGTGCTACTGTTATACCATCTGCCTTCGGACAAATATAAACAGAGATTGTCTCAACAATACACTTTTGTTGAAAACTGAAAATACTTGTGCCATAGGGATTCCAAAACACTTCCAGGTTTGATACAGTGTTTGATAAACAGAACAAAGAAAATTTAAGAAAGGAACTATGTTTTGTAAAATTAGTTGATAGAAGTAATTTAAAATTTATAATTTATCTGCACTGCCATCAGCAAAGAGCACAAGTTTTAATGTTGTATTAGTATTTTTCATGGTTCCATAGTTTATTAGATTGTTATAAATAACTAGGCAGCAGTAATTGTTGTAAGGTACATGCCCCAAATCATTTCATGTCTATAGCTTTTGTGCCCATCAACACCATTTGTTTAATTTCAATGTTGATAAATGATAAACAACTTTACCATATTTGGGCAGTTCTACAGCCACAGTGTATTAATTATTCAAAAATCTTTGAATCTAATATGCAATTTGGTAGACAGTTGTAATCTTCTAAGAGATCAAGCCATAGCACAACATGCTCTCAGTGAGATTTGATGTTATGATGTAGGCTACTTTTCTCGTGTACTTGAACAGGATGTGCAGGCAGTTGACCAAAACAATATGTCCATTTGAAAAATTATTCATTATATGGCAATCTGTAAGTGGCCTATGATGTATTTTTAAGTACAGCTCATAGGAACATACTTCTGAAACATGCAACAATCTGTGAAAATTGGGAGTGGTTCTTTATGTAACTGGACAGGTGACATAACCAATAGTGAGGTTGCAAACAGCCACAAAGGTGTCAAGGGTTTTTGGGCAGTATCTAAGAATTCGAAAGAAAATTGAATGTTACAAACTTGCAAAGGAATTTCATATTTCTTTGAATTGGAAATAAAGGCTATATTCTCCTTATTGTGTTTCATTTCAGTTCCAATCTCAAGGAATCTCTCTTCTTCCAATTTTTTCTTACAGAACAATTTCCTGTATCCACATCTGTATACCAACATCACTATTAAAAATCACCACCAACTATGACAAGTTCATTACTCTGAATATAAATGTTACTGCTGTTAACTAATTGTAAAACAAATTGATACTGGGGAAAATGAACTTAACACAGAGGAGACAATACTATTACCTATGAAAACTTTGTCACCATTATCCAATCATTGACATGCTTGACATCAATTGCCTTTTCTACTGACTCCTCTCTAATTAGTATGCCTTCTCTTCTAAATCCATCATTATTACCAATCCAGAAAAAGCTTGCTCTTGTACCCACCATAAATCTTTTCAATGCTCCTCTCAACCTGACTTACTGAAAAGAGCACAACCCCCCAAAATATGTTGTAACATTTCAACTACTTCACCTGCGCAGCCTCTCAGTGTGCCATGATTAATACTCATTATCCTTGGTGTAACATTATCTACCATGTGATAGATGGATTATGGTTTGACGATGTTCACATCTTACCTATGCACTTCTGATTCAATTTGTCTCTTATTCCACCCTGATCACCATCAATGGAGTTTTGGAATTATTTTACAACTGGATGCTCTTCATAATGCCAACATTTTCAGAGATAAGACTTGGTGTTGTTTTTAAAAGGGATGCAATCACTTTATGGTATCATCACTGAGCTTCTACAGTTCCCCAATGTGTGGGCTAAGTTTGGTAGAGGATAATCTCTTGCTTGCCCCTTGAATAGATCCCTTACTGTAATATGATGTATACCAATGTAAAGATATGTTTTGGTGCTAAAGATCAGTTTATGAAAACAGCAGAATAAAACAAAACAAAAACCGAATACTAACATTTCTGGATTGTAGAGTATAAAATTCAAGGAAAACTATCTTTATTGAGAATATTTCAACAATATTATCTTGTCTTCATCAGCGCTATCTTCTCCATATATAAACAAAGGTTTGAAGGCCGCTAAGGAGCTGTACATAGTTATTTTGATGACATAATTGCGCTCTGCGTTAGTTTCTTTGCAACTCCTGGTTTCTATGGCAATACACCTTGTTTGTATAGGACTGCTGTATTGTTGATTTAGTATAAAGCTGATGATGACAAGATAATTTTGTTGAAATACCTTGAAATAGTCTCAATAAAGATAGCTTTCCTTGAATTTTATATCGTAAAATCAGGAAATATTATTATATATTTCCTGATTTTAAGATATAAAATTTCCCATTTTTGTTTTGTTTTATTTTACATCAAATTGTCTGGTAAAGATAATTTTAAAAGCAGCAGAAATGAATAACAAATGAATATTGGACTGTTTTCCATTATTTAAATATCAAGGCAGAAGTGGGAGTTATTGTTTAAGTTGGACCAAAGATCAAGAGTCATTTACAAAGGGAAGATTATGTGGTTAAAGCTGATTTGGTGTATGTACACCAATGAATTGTTAGCTAATTCAAGTCAGTGATCTTCATAAAATTAACAATAAGTTCTTCAACTTTAGTGGTCCTAAATTATCAGCAGATGTGTTACCTGTTGCCACATTTACAACCTTTCTTTACAATAATAATTACTAAGTTGTGTGTTATGAAACATTCTTATAACATTTACTCACTAAAATGTAGCAATGCTAGAAAGTCACCTATCCTGTTCCTCCCATATCAACCAAGGAATTTCACTAAAGATAATTATTAAAGTTACCTCATCTGACATCATATTACATTAAGTGTATGTATGGTGCAGGTATACTCAGGTTATCAGTATCAATGTTAAAGTATTGCAAATAGCTCTGCTACAAAGTGTGACAGACTTAGCTATGAATGGAAAATTTTTGCCCTACAGTAGTTGCATAATTGCCACTACTCACCCTTACAGATTGTGTTTTAGCACATACTCAAATTGCATATTAATCCTGGACAATTTCTTGTACCTGGAACTACTCAATAGCAGTTAATGGAATGTAGTGCGGTCACAAAGCCTAACTGTTGTAAACATTAAGTTTTGCTAGCTACTTTCACTCATTGTTTTGTGAGGTTTGCCTATTGGACTGCCACTCCTCATTCATTTCTCTCTTATTTTATAAAAACAACAGGCTATGAAACAGGATTTATGCAAATATATAAGGTTGCATTTTAACTGAATGTTGTTAGAGCCAAGATATATGTATTTAATTTTGGGTTGTAAGTTATGCAGAGTTGACTACATGAAACATGCATATCATCCATTTAGCCAGAGGTGCAAGCATGAGGCCAATAGTTGAGCAGTGTGGTGCTGAAACCCATTAGTGTGTGCCTAAACAATTTCAAGCTTTAGGAATACTGAGATATTTTGTTTTTAGAATATATATTTGTAGGATGAAACAAAGTACCAAGGTAACAGCAAAATTTTATAAATTGGCTCACTAAATTTGAGAAATGATCTATTTAGCACTAGTTGGAAAACTTGTCCAGATCATTCTGTTAAGCACATGACCATTAGGAGAGCTAATTTTGTAATAGGTAGCACAATAGTTTGTAATATGGGAAACTATCTCTAACACAATTTTAATTAATGTGTATATGAAAAAGCACAAGGTCTGGGATAAATCTCTAGGTAACACCATCTGCATAGCCAATTACATGAATTTGATTCATCTCCTTTTAATAGTACATTTGCATACTATGAAAGGAATGTTTGTAATTCTCAGTAGATTTGAATCTTTTACTGCATCAGCATGCTGCTTTAACAGCAACTTTCTATGGCTGTTGAATTTTATGATTAGCCTCTCAGTAATAGAGAAGATTATAATATTATTCATACATTTACAAAAAAGTGTTACAACAACATCATAGTTCAAAAATAAGATGTGTACATTTCAAAAGTATATATTTGGTATGGCAATGATGCTGTTAGTAAGTAAAGATATTGCATCTGCTTAAATGAATGTGGGTAGTATATTTCATTAAATGTTCTTATAACTTGTAAGATGTTGGCCTTTATGAAAGTAGTCATAGCAGATCAGTTCTGGAGGGTTAAAATGAAAGCGCTTTTGCCTTATTTCTTATCAGCAAGTACTTCTAAACTTATCAAATAGATATGTAAGTATAGACTTCTTCTGGGGTTAATGTAAGTCACAATTTGTTGCTGATTTATCTAGACCAGGCCTTAATATCTTGCACATCTTTTAACAGTGTGATTTTAAGAAGTTTTGATCAGTAAAATTTGTTTGATCTACTGGAGTTGTTGGAGGATCCAAGAGGAGAATTATGTGGAAATCTTTGTAAAATGATTTGTTTTTTAGATATTGAAATCAAGAAGACATCTCCTTTCTGTAACACATTGGTCTATTCTTTTAAAGTATTTAATAGTTAGTAATACACTGATGTTGTGGAATAATTAGTGAACATCCCTAAGGAAAAAAGCTGACATAAAGCCCTTAAGGATCTACAAAAGAAAAACTGCTGCTTAGAAAATATCTCTTAGGGAGAATGAAAGAGTCTACTACTATCACTGTTAAGTAAAAGTTTACCTTTCAAGACAAGTCTTCCTCCACCACATTCTCAACTAAGAAAACTTCAGACAATGTGTATCAGCTGTAATATACAATTGAAAGCATGCACGTAGAATGATGATTATTTACCTTTTATTTTCCACACATGTCATTGTCATCATTTATTTTCTGTAGCCCTTTTTGATTTTTCAACAGGTTTCTGAAAGTCTATCCTTTCATGGATGCACTTTTTCTCCATTCCAGTGATTAGCATCTAATTTGCAGAGGCCAATGCATCTACATGCCCATAGTATAGCATCTTTCCAGTTCAGCTGTGGTCTTCCTCTTCCTCTTCTTGCTTCCAGCTCCAATTCCATAGCTCTTCCAGTTTGGAGCTTGTGTCCTACCTCTTCTTGCCCATAGACATCCAATTGCCCTTCTTGTAGGGATATATATGACTGTGACCTTGAAACCATAGCTGTGTATCACTGTTAGCTGTGTGTCACTGCAGCTTCACTTCCATTGCTACTATGGATGGTGTCACACTTGTAGTTAAATATTTTCACCCTTTCTATCTGTTCTCATCATCTCATCAAGGCCCCATCTTCACAGCACAATTGGGATGCACTTTACTTTCACACCTTGCACACTGAAAGCCTGACGATCTCAAGGCAACCCTATGTATCCTTGTGCATCTCACATGTACCTATCTTTCTCAGTTTTCGGAAAATGTTGCATTACTTGCCCCATTGTTGGCCACACATTCCAGGAAGATTTACCATTGCCACTTCAACAACCACTTATTACCTTTGTTTTAGAAATTTATGTCTTCAAACCATTGCTTTCAAAGGCTGTCTTTCAGTTTTTAAACAGCACTCATAGCTTTCATTTGTATCAGACATTAATTCAAGGTTTACTACTTTTGTTCCCCCAAAAACATTTCCAACAGCTGTAAGTAGAAAAGGTAAGGGCACAAACCCTTTATGCTCACCGGCCCTCAGATCAAACCTTTCTGAGAATTCATGACCTTCTCTCATTGTCATCTTTACATTTGCACATGTCTTCTAGATTATTGATACCAATCTCTCCAAGACCTGTCATTTTCTCAAACCACATATTGCCTTCTGCAACACTTACTACAAGCCTTTTTGTGTCAACAAGTCACACAAAGAGGTGCTGCTTCCTATCCAAGTAAGCCAGTTCAATCCCTCAATGAAAATTGCATTTATTGTACCTCCTGCTCGCATGTATCCTTATTGCGTGGCATTTATCACTATACGTGTCATGATAACCAGGACACTGTCACATTAACTCCGATTTCAGTGCACCACGAGCTATTCAAGCATATTGATGTACATGAGGCTTTATAAGATCAGAAATCCAAAATGGTATTATATGTTTTATGTTTGTGCCATCAGGGCGCAATGTCCCAGACATTTACCAAGCCTGTAGCAAAGCTTAGGTTACTTCAGTTCAATGTACAAACCTAATGTACCCCAGAGCATAGTTTGTTTTTACTATTGATATTTGTGTAATGAAGAACATGAAGAGTTGCAAAA
>JAAAKM020000544.1:0-16262 GCA_010016025.2 Alatinidae sp. Z8VKAUB7J3 | reverse complement strand
TTTGAAATGAAAACTGATCCTCGTTCTCTATTGTTCCGACGCGTCACGGGGCAGCAAAGTTGGATTTTTTCAACTTTAACGCATCGAGGCAATCAGCATGGGCAGCAGCATTGGGCAGCAGGGCAGTCCGATGACGCACACCTTATATGGGGCGCGTCACAAAAAACGCGTCTAGTGTGAATTCAGCTTTACGGTATCACTTTGTTTGGCATTGACAGCGTACGCGAGTCAGGAGACATGCATTACATTAAGCGATTACCTCTTAAACTTCTCCTGTAGAAAGGGTGGTTTTGACGTTGACCTCTGGCCCAGAAGAGCATTTAGCTCATCGTAGAATCATAAAATTGCCATGAAATCTTGCTTGTTCCTAGTTTGTTGTATTGATCGAAGCTTGTGATTTACCCCTTGAGTTGTTTGCCCGTTCTTCTTTGCAGTTCATTCCTATAAATTCATCGGCAAGCTTTTCATAACCTCTGACTTTGCTTCTTCCCTTCTCATCGGTACTAAATATGCTTATCACTTCGGCAGGTACAAATATGTGTCTTCTCATTGCTCTGATTCGTTTCTCTGCTAAATGTTGCAGCCATATTTTTCTGTCACGAGCATCAAAGAGCAATCTGGATCTTGGTCAGCTGTGTTAAGATCAACACTATGAGCAGCGAATGTTATGGAATTCGGCTGGCAATTAGAACGTAAATTTAGACAATGCTAACATTGTCTAAATCAGTAACTAGAACCAACGAGGTCTTCAAAGAATTGGGCTATTTTATAAGCTTGGGGTTATTGATACCCTACCTAGAACTTTTGAACGTTTACACTGTTAATTTTAAGCCACACCAAGCCTTAAACAGTTCTTAACCTATCTTGCTAAAGCAGGCTAGGAACTGTGCTAAATTCAACTGTGGAAGCCTTTCAAATTGTCTATACAACTATTTTAAACCAAGCCATGGCTTGGCACAGTTCAAAAATTATAGTGTAAGCAGGGTAGCTCCCTCTGATTGCAAAGTCTTCAACCAGTGTTTTTCAGTCCTATTCCAGTCGTTGACGTTTGGTTTGCTTACTAGAAAGTTAGTTTGTTTCAGTTGCTACTTTTCTATAATCAAATAAAATCAAACGAAAGGCTCTGTGTACTTTGAAAATTTATACTCTGGTTTGCGACTTCTTATCAATTAGACCATAGTCTAGCTTCGTTTTTTCCCAATTAGAATCAGTAAAAGTCTTTGAACTTTTAATGCTTTTTAGTCTTTGTTTTTAGAAATGACATGTGGCATTTTCCAGGAGTATCAGAATGGGTCAGAATGGCATGCCTAATTGCATTGGCTCTTGTCCCTGTTGAAAGAAAGTCCGAAACAATCTTATCCTTTGGCATTCTTATACATGTCTAGCCGAGTAATTTTGATGTTGCGCTTTGTGACTGCTACTCTGGCTTCAGACAGTAGAAAGTTAAGGTGGCTTTATCTTGATAGTCAGGTAATTGTGTTGGACTAAAGATGATCGATATTGTAGTTTTAAGATTTCTGTCAAAGGTGCCTTGGATAACTCGAGGGTTTCCCTTTCCGTTTTTGATTAGTGATGGTTTTGTATTGATTGGCATGTCGTCATATCCGCGGAACACGTTTCTTATTTTCTGCTTGGCATTTTCAAGTCTTTTCCACCCTTTTTTGTTGGTTTTTTTTGCTCCAATTTAATGTCAAGATGATGGAAGGGCCGCTATGTGGCCGAATTCGCAACCAAATTTCTCGAATTTGACCGTTTGGAAATTCACTGGCTGTAAAAATGATTTAACCGAGGCACTGAATTTGTCCAAATTTTGGCCATTTGATTCTAAAGTATGCGGATTTTTTGCACTACACACACACAACAATTCTAAGTACTGTGTACCACATTCAAAAGACATCCAATATTTCCGGTTACATTGTGTTACTTGATAACTGGCACAAATGATATAAAACAAAATAAATTTTGTAAATTATTACATTCTATATAAAGTGCAAAATGTTTTAAGAGTTAACATTTCAGATGGCAAACAGATGTCTACTAAGTTGCAACTTTTGTACTTCTTGACCAAATCTGACATGAAAAACGTGGAACGACAGAAGAATTGTACCCCGCTCTTCAAAGCGAGAAAGTTAAGTGTCCCGTCCGTCCTCTTTCGATCGACACCGGGAAAATTAATGTACAATTTTTAAATCAAAGCCCTGATCTCTGATGTTGAAAATTAGGACTGTTATAAAGATGAAACAACTGAGATGACCCGAATTAGACCATTTTGCCAATCTTATTTGCCACTTACAAGAAATGTTCACATCCTACGCTAAACTAAGGAAGTTTAAAGCAACTAGGAAGCCAATTGTGTGACTCATTGATTGTGATTGGCCGTCTGAAAGAAATTTGAACGAAGTTTGGCCGTCGTGAAAACCTCGTAGGTCAAATTTGACTGAATCAAGGCTTTAGTTTCATAAAGGTTGCGCATCTGACAGTCCTGCATAATGGATACTTTGTTCCTGAATACAAATCAAGCTAAAACTTTAAAGTTTTGCTTATTAATTCACTATCTAGAGGGAATTAGGGGGCCATACTGTCTCTGATAGTAATTTTGCCGCCCTTTTAAAATATTGCGAAAGTACTATTTCGGTTTGATATAATCATTAGTTAAAGCCTTGATGATGTCGATTTTCTATTCCCTTATAATATTCAAGGCAAAATAACAATAATTGACAATTAATTAAATTTTAAAAAGTTTAATCAACTAATTAATTGTCCCCATCGACAGCTCTTTGGCCGCCCCTGATAGCTGTGGCTGGCTACAGGCCTGCTGCTAGTCTTCGGAGCACGTATAAATTCTTAAAATGAGAGAGGGCTCTGAAGTGGCCCACAGACGTTCAATGATATTAACAATAATATTGGTGCACTTTAATTAATGTAATTCCTGGTCCCCCACAGACGATTCACAATACTAGCTCATTTTGCTACTGCCCTTTGTCATGGACGGAGCAGCTATCCCGCCTTTCACCGTTTCAAGAAAATGAAAACGATGTAATGAAAAACGAGATGAACTAAATAGGCCAATGAAAGGTTTAGAGCATCAAAGTAATATTTGATCAGTATACTAGGTCAGTTCCAGTACAGGGTGTAACTGAATCTTTAAATTCTTTACATTTCTTCCAAAAGTCGGTTTCCAGGATAGCTAACTTCTTTCTTTACTCCATACTTCTTGCTTCTTAGCTCTTTTATTTAACTCTTTTCTCCGTATTTTCAAATGAGCAGAAAGTTACGCTTGTAAATCAACAAAATCTTTTTCAGTTATCACGTTTTTCTTTTGCCATCCTACTTTAGACTGAAGTACCGGGCATAATATTGATCACGTGCTTCAGACAATGCAAGAATATTGACATATAGTCAATAAAAATCCATGGATTTTGATTTTGTTCATATAATGTGCAATATCTCAATCCTTGCCCACAAACGATCAATAATATTTTCAGTATACAGTTTCAATAATAATCTTGTCAATAATATTGAGCGTCTTGGGGCCCCTTTACTATGGAGCTCGATAATATTATAGCATTTGGGCAGGTGATGTGTTATACTTATGCAACCTTGTTCTAACAGCATGGTTTTTAGTGCAATCAAATTGCCTATCCAGGGACGTACTCTTTGGTGACCAGTACAATGGGCAATGTGATACGAGTTTTTGTCTAGTGAAATACTTGTGTGAATTTTTCAGTGGATGGATGCAGCAGTTATCGCAGTGACCAGTTAGGTTAGAATGGTAATTGGGACTTAGCGAACTTTCCTGTCACTCGATGGTCTTATTTTCGATCTTGGGTTTGATTCAAAGTCCCTCCTCAGCTAGAGGAGCAGAAGATTAGGTAATTTTAATCACCAATAACCTGGCCATGTAACAGATGATACTGGTTTACATGAATCTATTAGCAGGCAGCACCTGATTTGAAGCTTTGAGAAATTCAGACAGTTTACCATGTGCTATTTCTTTGACAACACAAATATTGGAGATAGGTATTTAACTATATACATTCACTTTTCAAACAACAACTTAAAAATTTCTATAAATCATGTTAATTTTCCATTATCAGGTAACACAAGGACAAATAATAAGTTATAAAGAAAGATAAGGCATAAACAATAAATTCTGTATCATCATTTATTTAACGTACAGTAGCTTTATCTGACGCTCTTCATTTCTTTAAGCGAGTTAACTGCATTCAGCATGTATGCCCTATGGATCGGTTTAAAGTTTATTTTATTATTTTCTAGAGCAATACTCCGAAAGCATTAGTCATTAGGCAGTGGTTCAATCATTTTGCCATTTTTTTCTCTACTGAAACAAACTGACAATTTAACGCTTCTAGCATTTCACGTTCCTTAGTTGGCGCCATTGACTTCAATGTTAATATTGGATAAAGTTCCAAGTATCCACATCATTTAGGAAGTATCTACGTTTTTATAACTATTCGTTTTCGTGGTTAACAAGCTCACTAACCGATTATCCTTCACAATTTTTCAAGTTGATCCTTGGCAAGGGCACACGGCCAAAGGGGCTGAGGTGGGCTACAGCCCCCCCCAGTTTGTTAAAATGCTACATTTTTTCGGGCAAAAAATTTTTCCCAGGCCCTTTTTTATTCCTCAGTAAGAATCGATTCAACCTCTGCAGAACCGTCGATTCACGTCCCAATACTTTTCGGGAAAATATTCCACAGCCCCGCCCAATATTTTTCGTTCGTTGCGCCTTAATCCTTGGTGTTTCTCACATCTGTTAACTTTGTAACAAACCAGGAGGAAATCTTCATCTTATTTTTTATCCTTGCTTATAACACGGATATTCAGAAGTGTTTCTGGAACGGACAGGCCTTTACAGAAGGATTGCTAGCATTTGGGGCATGGATGATGTCTCAATCTATGGGCAGTACTTCAGTCATGCTAGAAAAGTGTCAAATATAATAAAATCCTCTTAGATTTGGTTTTATATCTTTCCTTCTCAGTCAACGGATGTGTACTTTCCGTACTCCTTATACCAAGCAATGATCCATTACCTCTGCTGCCAAGACATCTGCCTTTCAGGCGTTTCTAGGGTTTGTGGTAGAAAAATACTCTCGAAGCTCTCTGCTGAACCTTATTTGGTACAAGCTTTTTATGAACGTACAAGGAAAGAGGAAAAGTGAAATTGACATGAGAGTAGTTAGAGATGTGAAAGTTGGTGGGCTTGTAGACTTTCATGGGAAGTTTTGGAAAAATAAAAAATAATATCAAAACTTAAAATCCTGGAGACTTCAGCACATTTTCAGCAAAACATGTGAAGTCCGCAAAAGTTAAATTTCTTCTCCCAAATACCATATTTTGACTTACGACTTATGCATGTGATTTTATAAGTATAGACCTTGAAAATAGAATTTTAAGCATCTTATGCAATGTTTAGTTATTTATGCCTTGTGTATGAACCTTGACTTGTTAAGAAAGCACCAAAAGTTAATAAGAAATTGTTAGAAAGTAATGCATTTGTTGGAAAGCAATGAAATTATGTTTTATATAGTATAGAGCCCTTACAGTTAATTGCTTACAAAGTCAATTGAAGTAAAGAGAAGCTTGAATGGTAACGTAAAAGTAATCTTAAATTTATAAATCCATAAATTTCGTCAACTAAATTCTTTTCAAACTTATTGTTTAGTATTAGGAAAACCCTCCATAAATTCCATCTTTTCGCGTATTATGTCTTCCTCACAGTTAAATAAAGCTGTGTTTAGAAGATCATATATAATCTAGTACTGTACAAGTACACATATTTGTACTTATTCTCTATCTTCCAGTGTTAATAAGAATGGGCATGAGAAAGTTTCAAAATCTGAGAGTACTAGATTTGAGAAATTGGCCATATCTGGAGGTCTGGGATGAGCTTGCCACCAAATTACTTCATGTGTTTGAAATAAATCAACAGTAAAAGTGCCCCAAATCCAGCTTTCTAATCATATACGAAGATTTTTAGAGACGTTTTGTTAGGGGGTAGGTCTTAATCAACGGTTCTGCCTGACTATTCAGCTTTCATGTTTCTTATTCCTAGTTCTGCTGTTCAAATCACACCTCATGAAAAGTCACTAGAGAACTAGAAAAGTATGTTAAAAAGAAAAGTATATTAATAAGAGGACAGTTTTCCTCTTCCTTCTCCTCTCGGTCAATTTTCTCTTTAATATTTTACAACATTTTCCTCTTTACATCGTTATATACTTGTATATGCCTTTTGTTTACAACTGACACCAGACCTTCCTATCTCTTTTCGGTAGTGAAATGAGTTGCCACAATGTTTAACCTTGTTGATGTCATCCTCAAAAGTTTCCTGATAGTATCAGGGGAAAGAGTTATTATTCAAGAGTGTGCCCTAAAGACGTTGTTTCTGTTAATATAAATGTTATTGGAATATGTAACATGCTGTTTTCACTATCACAGTTTGCCTCTGGATCAACTCTAAATATCTTCTTTAATAAAATATAGCAGATTTTATTGTGACGTTCGGCTCCTAGGATGAGACACGTTTAGTTCTTCGCTGGATACTGACATCAGGCGCTGAAATCTCTTGGTTGTTTGTTAAATATGATTCTATTTACTTTTCTGACTGTCGTTCATAAGCCCAACTCAATTTCTTTAAACAATGGTTCCGTAGATTTGTTTCAATATTTTCTTTACCCAATAACACTTTAGTCGACGTAATAACCATTTTGTTTCACTGATAATATAACATTTATATAGGGTTTTATATGGGAATAGTTTAGTGTCTATGTCCTGTTTTGCAAAACAAGGGATGGGTGTATGTAAATAGATATTTCATTATTAGCTTTAAACACCTTAATTTTTCTTTCGTAAAAGAATAACACCCCACACTCCTGCTTTTTTCATTCTTCCGTCGGTTTCAGCCCATTAAAATTGTTATTGCTGTCCTGGTTTATCTTCCCTCAGAAAATATTTGTAGGGTATGTAGCTTGTTACAAGATGTGTCTTAAAACCTGAAACACTTGTGGGTAGGGTTCATAACATACGAATCAGATATTGAGATTGAGGGTGGACCCCTCCCCCAACCGTCATCTGTTTTATTGAATGCAGAACGAAACAGTGCCCAACTGTGGCCATGTGATTTCAAAATTACCGAATTTTTTCTAATAAATGTCTCGATTTGAACGAAAAAAAAATATAAGCGCTGCTCTCGAATAAGCACCAGTATACGAGATTTAGACGGGAAACACTCGTTAGGATATAATGACTTTGGTTACGTGGTGGCAGCAAAATTATGATACAGTTCTTACTTAATCCTTGTGCAAAAAATGTCTCTACTACTGAAGGTGTCACGTGAGATGTGTAAAGAGTTTTGAAAGATTAGAATAACTTAAAAGTTTATTTGCTTGGTAGAATCCTCTGAAAGGTAAAAACTCTAAACCCTAACGAAATATTACGAACATATCGTACAAAATACGTTCCTGAGCTTCTTTTTGCTGACGTAACCTGGGTTGAATCGCGTGTTCTAGTGGCTCATTTATTCAACGAGTTTCATTTATGCTACATGCATGACGTAACCCTGAAATGTTTTGAAATATGCCATTGAATACTTCAAACTGCAATGCATGGAGTTATTGTGGAGTTGGCTTCTATGTAGATTCATTGATTGACACCAAAATTAATTGACGTCATTAAAATAATTATTCAGTAAAAGTAACCAAAAAACAGCTTTCTAGTCATGTACTAGTCCGGAGATTTTTGGAGAACGTTTGTTAGGGGTAGGTCTTAATCAACCGTTCTGCTTGACTACACAGATTTCGTGTTTTTTTTCTTCCTAGTGGTGCTGTTCCAATCACACTTCATGAAAAGTCACTAGAGAAATAGAGAAGTATGTTAACCTTAGGACATCGATAGATGTTGCTGATAGAAAGACAGTTCTAATGTTCAAATCTAGTTTTCATGTATGAGCTTAGATATACTTTTCTGTATAGCTTTCTGGTAGTTTTAAATTTGGTAGACTGACGAACTAGCCGCACAATACTGACATTGTTACACTTAACATAACATGAATTCCAATACTTATCAAATCTAAACAGCAATCTAAAAAATGCTAGAAATTGCAAAGCTAGAAAATAAGCATGTCAGAGTAATACATGCTCTGTCTCTTCAAACTAACCGCTGTCTCGAAGGACCGCCGCGTGTGAGATGCAAAAATAGTTAGCAGGAGCCACGGCGAATATTTGAGCAAATCAGGTATGTTGTTTTTGGAGCAACCGACATTTACAAGATCGGTCATGTCCCTCATGCATAATGATATAATAGTAATGGTAACAGAAGTATTATATCATTATAATTATTATTAACAAAATATTATTATCCCCAACTATCACTTATTGTTAGTAATCAAATAAAAAAATCATATCCACGCAACAGCACCTGAAAGGAAAGATGTTAATAAGACTACAAACTTCTTTGCTGCATAAGACAAGAACCAGACACATCGGCATTAAGGCATTAGAACCAAGAGAGCACTGGGGTTATCACTTACTCTTAAGAGACTTTTAACTCATCCCACCACTCCTTTTGGTTCTTTATTGTTAAATCTTGTTTTTGTGTTGGTTCATATGTACCTGATACCTTTATCCGTAGTAATGTCTGTCGGTTTCAATGCATTTTACAAACTATTTAATTAGTTTTTCTTGCTTTTAAACTGCTACAAAAAATAAATTGTACTTAAACTTTAACAACTTCCTTGTATAATACTGGTCTTTATTTTCCATTCAATGTACATAAATGTTATATTATTGATACTAATTCGACCCACATTAAATTGCTAAAGTAAATTTTAAAGCTGCTAACATTTCATTTGTCTTCATTTAAGAGTACCAAATGACAATTGTACTACAATAGTATTTCTTTCTAAAGCTTCTTCTGCGTACTTTTTGTCAGTTCTAAACACATGGTGATTTATATTAGTGGCAAAATTGGGGGCTTAATGATTACTCGCCTAAGCTGTTGTGGTTAGGTTGTTAGCCATTTGTCAAAGAAATTCATTCCGAAACGCGTCTCTATTCTTAAGAAAACTAACCTCCATCTTTTAATTGTACTATTTTCTAAATATAATCTTTAATTTGTCAGTGTATTTATGAAAACGAGCTTACATTACCAACTTTGTTCAAATATTAAACCTTTGGGGAAATATTCTCGCTATAGTGTTTAGCTCATCGTCTCGACAGAGACCTCTCCTTTACCAAATGACGATTTACATGATTGGACGAAATGCCACTGTGTTTGATGGATTCCATCTTAACTAAACGATTAGATAATTTGGTAGATGCGTCATAGGCGTACACGTAACCATAGGGGGCTTTTGAAAGCTAAACCTTCGATCAGTATCCCAAAATTCTTGTCTCAGGATTCAAACATGGGCCCTGCTTAAACCAAGAAGAATTTATATGATGTGTCTTTGGAGACCTATTAATACCATCATTGTAACAAAAATACTATTTTTTTGAGATTTAAACTATAATTGTCTGGAAAAGTCTTCCCACAACTTAACAACGATGTAAATTTGTGAAGGTCAACATATTATTGAGTTTTTAACATTAACGTTAATGCATTTTGCTTTTGTGCTCATTAACGTTAATACGTATTGCTCTTTTGATCGATAATGTAAATACATGTTGCTTTGTTGCTCATTAACGTAAATACGTTCAACGTACTATAACCAAAGGGAATTCCTATACCTTTAAAGTTTTGGCCCCTATTCGAAATTTAGATTGCAGCTTTGGAAGTTTGCAGTGTGAAAATGTTTATAATGTTTAGTTGTAAGTACTGCTAAATAAAAGAAAGGACAGAGTTGGAGAACGTTCATTTGCAGTCATAAAACTAGAACCAAAAATTCTCGATCTCTACCCTCTCTTAGACGAACATAAATAACCAGCAAGAGGCGGGCAGAAAGCCTGTATTAAAGGGAAACCAGTTTTAGCTTACTGTACATTCTCTTCAATTATCCTCGAATATCACATTGTCAGACTAGCCTACGATCACCTTAGACCATAACATGAACAATTAAATATTTTTACTACCTTGGATTCCACAAGGACTTAGGAAAAGGGGATGATCAAAGATGAACTGGTATCAGAATATTTTGCAGGATCTACGCCTAATAAACCATCAGTGGAAAGACGTACCTACACTGGCTAAGGACCGACGATACTGGTACACTCTGACTGCCTCATGCGTCATCAGGCATGGGAGTTGCCAAGTCTAAGTCTAAATAATGGGCTAATGACAATTACTATCAATAACTACTCTGTCCTGCTTGCAACATCAAAAAATGACTCACTGACGAACGTACGTTTATTAGAACTGATGATTGATTGCTAGCTGCAACACGAAATCGTTTCAATGACTTGCAAGCACAAAAATTTTTTTTCTTTTTTCCTTGGGTTTCTTGAAGCCGTATTTATGAACATATAAAGCCACATCTTAACCAACAAGCAGATATTAAAGTCTTTCAATGACACGAATGACTCCAGACGATGTTCTATAAGTAGTGTCTGGCAACAAGTTTAGTCATGAATTTAACCAGTTACTAAACGACTTCTTTTAGTACTGTACTACAAACTAGGCCCTACATATAAAAAGCGAACCTCGAAATGTCTTATGATTTACGAGGAGTGAATATACAGCTAGTACAATAGACTCCTGACATATGGCTGGTTTGTTTTAAAGATATACCGTTCGGTTATTATGGTTATTTCCTGGCATTATCAATCCAATATTATAATAGCTCGTGACAGTGTTTACATGCAACTGCAATGCCACTAAGCACGGGATTACCATCTGCAAAGCTAGGGTCGAACTTGAACTGTTCCTATCAGCATTCAAAAATAAATATTAATGAGAATCTTAGCAAGATATATGACAACTTTGAGTCTAACGCCGCAACAAAACTCTCACAACCGCAGTTTAATGCTGAGATACAGTTTTACCTTTGTGTTCTGCCTGCTGATCGAACACGTTGCTTGGTTTCCTGTGCTGCAGAATCATAAATCTTGATGTCTGTAGGAAATCAGGGGTCATGCTGTTACTCAAGAATCTGATTGCAAGCTTCAGGGTATTAGTCAGCTGGATTTTGATCAAGAAGGTGAATATTGACGGTGTTGGATCTAAGACCATAACAGAATTTCGAGGTGTTCTTGACAATCCTAGATTACAAAGATGAGCCGCGCCACAGGTGCAATTAACTCGATCTTTGCACGTTAAACATATCTTTACAAATATAGAGCAGTAATTATCGAATTTCATAATTTTTGTGAGTGTTTGATTTCCATCTTTGAATTGCTCTGCTTTGATAAACAATGTCACGGAGGAGTGCTTCCATATCAATATTCTTTTGACTTAAAAAGATAGATCTTGACGTAAAATTGATTGCGTTTTGGAAACATACAAAAGAAATACAAAATATATCGCCGACAATTGAGACCATGGCTCAAGCATTCACAGCATTTGCTCAGCCAAATGAGTGGGTGAACCCCAGTGTTAACATACTCTGTTTCTAAATGATACGTCGCCAAATTGATTGATTAGGGCAATTATTTAGGTTCATTTACTATAGGTCAATTAATTGGATTGGTTGCAAATGCCACGTGATAGATAGGCAAGTTGTGTTAGCTAGTTAGACAGTTAATTGGGTTCAGTATTTATCCGTTTTTTCGATAACGTTTTTTTAGCCGTTAATAGCAATGGTGACAAAATTAACTAGCGCATAACTATTCATATTCAGTTATTACGATCTTTAACTGCGTCTTCAGGTTTCTACTAACTCCAGAAAACCAGTACCATTAAGTGTTAAAAAACTAACACTATGTCATTGTAAAAATTAGAATAAAAGCACCAGTAACGTGCAGTAATTAACATCGGTGTTTCTTTATCGAAGTTTAATAGATAAATTTATGCTTTCGCATACTTAAAAGTTAGTTTGCCCCCCAAAAATCTTATCTTCATCCAATCGTCTCTTTCTATTAATCTGCTACAATACATCTGCAAAGTTATTTTTCCTTGATTTGCTCTCACCAATACGTGTCTGGTCTCAATATTTTTGAATTAATTCATAGTCACAAGCTATATAAAGAAAGTAATCTTTGGAACTGCAACCTTCCGTAGAAGACACAGATTATTTAAGTTTTATTTAACCAGGTTATAATCTCCAGCGCAAAGCAATTTCAAGGCCTTTGATTCCGGTGATTCCGAAAGCAATAAGCATAGTGAACATAACACCCAATTACTGATATCATTAAAATCATTAAAATCATTAAGATTTTTTTCTTTAAATCAAATGGTAATTGCTTTCTCTAAACGACTTCCATTTACATCTTCTCGGATCGTAGTAGCACTTATAATTCTATACAACGTTACGGAGTATACAGCACTGTCCTACGCCATATTTTGATGATCATCAGTATTATCAAGATGCAATGGCTCGATTGCTAATTGCTTTGCAATCCTTATCATTCACAAGATAAAACGATTTAAGAAGCGGCTAAGTAAGACGTGGTTATTGCTTTACATGTCATCGCTTTATCTTCCTTTTTATGCAGAAAAGGAAAATAATTCCTTTATAACTACTAAGAGAACTTAATCATACTTTTCCTAGAGTGTAGCTTCTGTTAACATTAAGAGGGCATACGCAGGTATAAAGGGAGGCAAAAAGCAGACATTCCAACGATTGAAAGTGCTGATACCTTAAAAGCTGCGACTCTACTGACATGCCACACGTGCACATGCTTTCCAGACTGATATTACACATTCTCAATGCATGCTAATCAAAGTGTAAAAAATAATAGGATTGTTTATAATAATTGGTGAGCACTTAACCGCCGACGACATTTCTTTGCGTAACCCGTCGCATTCCCAAAACATTCGCAATAGACCATGTGGCATTGAGGGCAATAGGTGGCCGCACACATAACAAAGAACAGTTCTTGACATGATCAAGACTCAAGGTCAAAGTTATTAAGTGACCTGCCACGATATGATATGATATAATAATGAGGTAATATGTCACGCTATTGACATCTGTAAATAAAGTGTAGTAGAAGTCAAAATAAATTATACTAACTCAAATATAGATACGGGTATTTAAAACTATTTGTGTTTACAGATCACATTTAGAACGTCTGGGTTGATATCGATGGCATTTATATAACATAGTATAATTTCCTATTTGTTTGAAGGTAATTGCATCCCATATTTTACTATTTAAGGGTAAGTAACAGGTTCTTCGCATGCCGACTAAGATTATAGTATCAACCGACGTTCAACGCAGACAGTTCACAAAATATTACATCTAGCATATCTGAAATGCTATATGTGAATTAGAGATGCTACGATTCCTTAATGTTGCACAAGCCGTTTAAAGTGTTTCAGTCAATATAAGGACGGGAAATATTCAAACAATTATTTGTGATTTAACGTATTTTCTAAAAATGGAAGTCCTGAGAAATGCAATGAATCGAATCCCATTTTTTGTTGCTCTATTATCCGTTTGCAGTAAGTAGAAGCTAATCTGTCGCTTCCCAGTGCGTTTAATAAATTTAGGTTAAGAAAACGTTTTCTTGAGCAAAAACAATTTCTATCTTATTCTCCATATACCGTCAATCGTTAATTAATGTCTGCAGACTCAGTGATATCACCTGGAGACGAGGCTTATCCCCCTCGATTTCTATCGCGTTGAAACGCAAGTTGACAGAAGTATAATCCTCTCTCACATATAACATAAGATGAAATAATATACTGCTATAGTAACAGCTCTGTCCGACGTAAACTACTCATGCAGGCAGATAATCGCATTAGCAAAATAGCCGCCGTTTCTATGGTAACGAACGACTTCAGTTGTCGCTGATGTAATCAAATTAAGTTTGAAGATCACTCAAAGTAGATAGTAGCATCCAGGATCCTCGCATTGGTCTCTTGTTACTTGGCAACGGTAAACTGCTTCCATGGTCATAGCTATTACTGGTTTTCTTTGGTAAATATTTTTGCCATTAAACTAATTTATTTCCATGGAAATGTGGGCACCAAATAGCTGGAACAGGTTTTGAGTCCCTACCCGCTGCTATATTAAAGTTGGTCTCCCAGCTTTGATGTAAAGTTGTAAAAGATATTTTAACAGAATGACTTTTCAATGGTGGATTCCAGTTGAAAAAGATATCATATTGATGCGTCGTAAATATGCACACCAACATCCGGAAATTTATAATGGGAACGAAAGTCTTAAAATCAAACACGAGGAGACAACCAATTCCAAGAAATCTTGCAGAATTTGCCCCAAAAGTTTGTTTTTTGCAAAGGAAAACTCCAAGACATTTTATTTGCTATTTATAGAATATCGTAATTTTCATGTTGTAAGTGGTGATTAAAACTATAAGAGGAGTAAATTTAAAATGATAGTTAAACCTTTCATGTAAATTTAAGGCAAATAGATAATCCTTATCGAAGCCAGGAACAAAATCATACAGGAAATAAAGATGCTCATCTAAATAATCGTTGAGATAAAAATCAATGCCTCGATTTAAATCAAAGTTTAAAATACAGAAGAAACCTTCTAATATAAACCTCTTGAATTGAATTAAAATACAATGTATCCCTTTGCTTTTGCACACGTCATGGTAGCACGCCCATTTAGGATAAGATTATCTTGAAATTGCAGGTTTTACTATATTTCCAGATACAAAACTGCTTTAAATAGATACAAGCATATTTTTATTCTGAACGTTGGACTCTATCTTTGACTAGGATCCTCGGAAAGGATACTGGCTTTTTAACTGTTTTCAAAAACACAGGAAACAAAATCATTAATCAACTTAATAAATGACCTTGTAAGCGTTTATGTTGGTGAAAACTTGTACGCTGGAAAAAGGAGGAGATAACATGTTGAAAGGTTTGCATATCCTGCAGACAAATCAGAATAATTTAGTCATTGTAGAAACGTAATTTATGACTAAACATAATGCAGCCTACAAGGTTACAAGACATGTTGTAAACTGGGGGGTACACGGTTTTTTGAGATATATTTTTATTAAAGCGTTTTTAACTACTACGCAATAGATGGGATAAAATTTCCTTCCAACCAAACTTGTTTAAATCCTATTTGATCGTCTAATTGCAAAAATCTTTCTTTTTAAAGTACATGGGCTAATTTTGGCTTTACAATGCCCAATATTTCCAGATTAGTTTAATTTCTCAAACTTTAATCTTTCAGATTTTGAACAATATATTTTTCCCTTCTTGTTGAGTATTGAAAGGAAGTATATATAAAAATGTATACGTTTAATGGTCTCAAAGTAACCTTAATTCTGAATAAAGCTCCATTTACAAGAATTTAAAATATAAAACTCTGAGAAAACAAATTTTTGCGGAATTTATGCACGGGAGCGCTGAATATGGCCAAAATTTATGGTCTTATAGATTTATTTAGTTGTTTTAAATTACTTCGCAAGGGATTTCTTTGCCGGGATTATATTGATAGGTAAGTAAAAGGACTGTTTATTAGATCAATTATAGTTTATCATTTTGTAGGAAAATGCGAATTGGTACTGATAGTTTTGCTACTATAAGGGCAATGTAGCAGTAAAGAAGAGAGCATAACAAAGTGAATGCTTTATTAAAATCTTAAAACTTATATACTCTAAAATTCCATATTTAATAATATACTAAGCAAGAAAATTCTCCAATTAACTAAAAGTACGGAATTTAAAGATAGAGTTCTTACTTTAATGACTTTTTCAATAACTAATTATTAGTCGATATCCCAGCAAATGTCTATTTTAAGGAAAGTGGTTAGTTTGCATCACCAGTTGCTTATCTTCCAAATTAAAGCCAGAATTAAACTAGGTTTAAATACATCAAATATGAATGTGCGACGAAAAAAGTTAAACAGGTCATGCTTGTTGAGACGTTAAATGGATAGTTAGGGGACTGATGTTTGGTGCCCCTACTTTCCTCTAACGCTAATAAACTTCATAGAAATTTCAAAATCTCAATTGATAAAAAGTTGGCCTCCGTTGGCAAAGGCAGCGAGTATTAAACGCTTTAGGACGGACAGGTTTTCGCTCTGCCATATTCAATAGGTTAGAATAATAATACCCTCTTTCGTTTCTGTACTATCCCTCCCGCCTCGTTCGGGCGCACCTTTCTCTGCGCTCTGCTTCCTTCCGCTCCTCCCTCCCTCCTTTCCTTCTCGCCGTTCCCGCTCC
>JAAAKM020000543.1:0-16270 GCA_010016025.2 Alatinidae sp. Z8VKAUB7J3 | reverse complement strand
GTACATCAAAGTGATGACCCTGCCACCAAATACCTTTATACAAAATATAGCGTTGAAATCGTAAAACAACTAAGAGAAACGGCCGCTTTAATTTTCATGAGGCCTTAACGAAGCACTGCTAATTTTGAACAGTTCATGCAATTATGAACTGGGTTTAAATAACAAGTCTTTGACGGACACAGTTCGGGCGTATATCTACGATTGCTCAATATTTCATTCTCAAATTTTAACAACTTATTTATATTAGCAGGAAGAACTTAACGAGTGCAAAAAATCACCAACTTTTTGATTTTCATAAAATTGTGACGTCTCACTTAAGTATTCTATTTTAAGTTAAAATTACATAAGCCCTAGGTACAAAAATTTTTAAAAATAAATTAAGTAGTGACATCCTGAAAAGGACCATTATCAAAACAAAAGTGTGTTGAAGAGAAAGGCTATATAGAATGCACCTCTGTGTCTACGTGGCAGAAGAGTGTATTGCGATGTGGTTCAAACAGTCTCATATATTGACATAAACGGTACAACGTTTTATAATTCACGTGAACAAATGATAAACACTAACAAAATTTTGGTCTCGGCTTTACATCACCAGGTAGATTTTGATACTATATAGCCCCCAGTTAGTTACAGGATGAGTATAATACAGTCCTTTGAAACGCTGTTACAGAACGTGCTCCTCAGTGAAAATAGCACAAAAACGTATTCGATAAAACTTGCGTACCGTGTAATTACACCTTAAATACTATTCGATAATAATAGAGTCCTTAAGTGTGACGTCATCACTATAACCTTCTATTTCGGCTCTGGAACCTCTCTTTCAGAATGAGATGTAAAATGACAACAGAGGGAAGTTAATAGATAAATCTAAGAGCCACAAGAACAGTTTCGCAGTTCGTATGGAACGTTCAGTCTTATACATGATAGGAGGGTCTCCATCGCATGTACAAGTGCTTCAAACGACAGAGAAAGGGTCAGACTCTTTCGAAGTAGAGAGAGCTAAGTGCTGGTAAGCATTCCTTGTATCAAACTGGTCAGGGATAGTCGTGGAATGATGGAATAACCAATAATTGCTTGTTTACCAACAGTGCCTTATCTAATTACGATAAACAATATCTCTGTTTTAATACAAAAGAAGTCACTAATTTATCCTCTATTAAACATAATTATGCACATTTACAACAAAACTAATTACAGATACAACGCATATTCTAAATGCTGAGCTACGAATAAACGTTGTTCCTTATTACAATTACTATGGCAACCAGTGCCTCGTTTTCATGCTATTCTGAAAATTTAATAGATTTCACCTTTGAAAATCTCCGAAATAAAATCGAATACAATTCCTTTAAACTGCAATCATTATAAAAATATTGAGAAGGATAATTTTGGGCAACATTTGAAAATAAGTCTCCTTCTCTATGAGTAGGTGCGACAATAATTTCTACACCTACTAACTCCAGTCTCATTTTCATCGTATTTTTGCATCATTATAATCTTCTGCCCAAACCATGTAGATGTTAGGCAAAAGTTTCCTCTGCATCAGCTGATTCAGTTATTTTGTAACATTTCATCTATTATGGAGAAAAATATTCTTGTTTTCTATGAGCAAATTAAAACGAACTTTTTTTTGAACATTTTGCTGAAAAAATTGCCGAGCTCCTAATTAAACTTTGAATTTTATTAGTATTTTCCCAACTTGGGGGGGATTGCAAAATTCCAAATTTTGAGTTGTTAGACGTAACCCAAACGTTTATTTCTTTCAATTTAAATTTGAGGTCATTCACACAAAACGTACATAGCCAAACAGGTATTGGAATCTGGTCCAACGTGGACCCGCTGTGAGTGGAGGGGGAGGCGCTGAACAAGTGGACATCTGAGTTATCATATTTCATGACAAGACACTTTCATTTTTAGTACAGTTTGAGCAATTTTTACCCTCTTAATTCTTCGATGAAGTACTTTTCGTCCCCACATTAACCTGTCGACCATCCTCGGAGCTTAGGTTTCCTCACCCCTCAACATCCATTGATATCCGGTGTCAAAACATGTGCTATCCAGCCTCATGTTGCCTCAAAATGCTGGTCAAATTAATAATCACTATCATTACGAGTCAATTGCGGCAAGGGCATGGTAATGCCTGAGGGATGAGGAATGCTTTGAACTCGGACAATATTAGTGAGGATTCTTTAAATCCACCTTTTTGAACTATGTTCTTTGTGAGTGACCCATTTCTTTTGGGGTAGAGAAACATAGTTTAAGTGTGTGTATAACATCCACACGAAATAATTTACTAATTCTATCATATTCCAGCAGATCGATACGGAGTAAACATTTTGTATTTTGGAGGGCAGCTTCGGCATGAAATACCCAATCATCGACGGGAATATGTAGTGGAAATAAAATATTTCGTCACAAGCCACAACGCTTGTGCAGAAGACCCTTATCAATGGGGATTTTAAGGTGAATCTATCATCTAACTCTAAACAACCAACTATTCAGTAGCAAGCACAGCTTACGTCCATTTCTGCCACACCCATAAAACGGCCTTGTCCCTTGATATGTGAAGAACTACGATCACCTCGAAATGTGGAAGTGTCTTGAATAATGATAAAACTCCTGTCATCTCTCCAACTCTCTCAAGTTCTTCTATTGGCATTTGCACGTTTTGCATTTACATCCAACTGCAGATTCAATACTAACTCTTTTATCTACACCAGATTTACAACCTGACAACTTAAATTCTTTCATCTCCGTCTTGTAATTCATGCAACATTGGCACATATTCTGAAAATGAGGAGGGTGTGCACTGGGTTTAGCGTACGATCGACAGAGTCCTATACAAGCAAGTATTTGAAAGCTCTCGTCGCTGCAACCATCTCTTTTTATAATTTTCTTGTATGGCTCAGTCTTACACATGACTGTCATCCCCGCATTTTTCCATGCGTCTGACAGCACTGCTGTCGTCAAACAAAGGAAAATAAATAGTCTCAGGGCAGTCCTAAGGCTCAAGGTAACTCCTTTTCCCATTTTTCTTTATTCCACAGTACGATAAGCTCTGCTCGTGTTTACATGCACAAGTTGTATGCAAGTATCGTGATCAGACATCAATGGTTGCTTGTCCTGTAATGAAAGAGAGAAACATAATTAGGCATCGTACGAAGATCCACGTAAGATATGGTACCTCTGGAATCACCTTTGGTACAAGAAACTAATGAGTGTAGTCCCTCACTCTTTGCCCTGTCCAACAAAAAAATATAGCAGCTTTTGTTTATTTGTTGGTTGACATGACTTCAATACTCGCATACATAACAATCTGTCTATTTTCATGCATTTCGTGCACCATTGACCTTATTATTTGCTTCTGAATGGCCGTTTAACAAATATTAACGACATGCTCCCCCACCCTTTTTCAACCGTTCCGGTGGCTCTGTTTGGAATCGCAATTTCTGAATCAAAAATCCTCAGGAGTAGCTGGCCCGGATTTGAAACTACCAAAAATTAATCGTAAAATTAACAAACGGGCTAACTAAGAAATAAAGGGCAGTCGGAGCGCCCAAAGGCAACGTTCCTCAATTTAGGCTACCTAGCAGAGAAGAAAGTCCTGAGGCGGGTCGAATCACCAAGCAGGACGGCCTCTCGTGGATCATGGAAAGAATCTATCATTACTGAGAACAGACACTACATTCATCCCTTGCCATAAAAGCGCTCCTCTGCCATCATGATCATGAAACGAAAATGTACAGCAAACTTAACTCTACCCATCTACTAAAAATAGGTCTGTCAACAATTATGTAAGATTAATTTATGATCCTGAAAACGAACCATAATATACAAATTCCTGTAGGAACCATACATTTCGATAGTAATTCCTCGAAAGATTTTTACCACGTCATCACTTTAGTGCTCTATTCCCTGTGTATTGAGTATATACAGTATATACTAATAACTTTTTCTTATTATTGCCTTCACTCCCGACAGCTTACATTGATATTAGTAATTGATGAGGCATTTCAAATTGAAAGATAACAACAGCACCTACATAGCAGGCAAGACGAGAATCGATATTAAATTAAAACCCCGAGGATATAATCAGAAAAAAATAGGTAGGAAGGAAGCTGCTCTTGGAACAGAAAGCTTCTGTCTTAGGAATCCTTCCCAAAAGCAAAGCTTTGGAGCCACTTCTATCTTCCCCTCTAGTAGGAAGGGGGTGGAGGTCGAAAGCGTTGAGCCCGTTTATAGCAGAACGTCTTGCAAATTTAAAGTATCCCTAGAAATGACTGAAGGAAGCAGCATTACTATCTTGGTAAACAGCTTGACAATTAGATGATACATCGTACCTTGGTAAGCAAGAGATGTGGCTGCGTATTCTAACTATGACATTAAGGTAACTCAGGCCATAGCTACTGTAACTAACTCCTAGTCCACCCTAGATCAAATCATACACTAACACATGCTTAACAATACATTGGCCCACATAAAACGCCTTGCAAGAGTCTTTTAACGTTTATTAACTCAAACTGTAAATGAAATTTGAGATAATATGGCGAGCAAAAGAATCAACTGACGTAATTAGAAATAAAAGGCACCGAACCAGGAAGAGAAGATTCTCAACACACATACATACTTGTCATGCGCAATGTTTCACGTCGAGGTTCCAGACATTGTGATAAGATACGTCAGCACGCGTTCATCCAAAGAGCATCATTCTTTTAACCTCTACGTTTACCTTAGTGTTTTAAAGCCAACAGTTTCTTAGGAAGTCCATTCGAGATATCTTGAACAATGTCCAGTCACCTTCAGATACGCAGTGATGGAAACGTGCCAGTGACTATAACTTCAAGTATTCACGGTTTCAGCAGGAGAAGTTGTAGAAGGAGTTGGAAATAAGTACATGAAACAAAACCATAAGGCGGGTAATTGCCCTTAAAATCCCACCTTTATCTTGCATTGTATATTCTAATATGCTATTTCAATATTTTATAAATCCCACCACGTTGAGCAATTAGCCGAAAAGTCAATTTATCACCGGCTAATGCACTGTAATTGAGACTTGTAGTAGCTAGCCTCAGTGGTCACATCAGAAATTCTTTGAGTTTTTCAAGACTTAAACGTCACACGTTTTCGTAAGGGATGGAATCCCCGTTGTATACAACAATCACGGCAATCACTGTCAAAGAATCACAATCCTCTCCCTTGTCTTGGACACCGTTGGATAGATACTAAGACAAAAGAGATGCTAGCATCGATGTTTAAGCTTTGACTTTAAGATTAATGGATACATACAGTTATGTCGGAGTGCATTCCATCAGATGGATATTAAATAAAACTTCGATAGGGTAGAATATCTCCCGCACTTCACTAGACCAAGAGAGTTCACTGGAACAATACTCACGATAACACCTTCGGAATTCGACCCCTATTCTCATGCATACGTTCCTCTTTAATAGGCACTTAGGGTTTCCATCAGTGCCCAAATAACTTTTACTCCGTGAGAAAAATTAATAAATTAGTGGCTTGGTTTTTGGTTTCACGCGCAAAAAGAGGCCAAAGACAACAAAAAATCCGCTTAGTATACACTTTTACCGCCATTTAATAACATCAGCATATTCCTTTACCTTTTAACGCTATTTTACCAACTAAATTGCATGCTTAAAAATATTTTGTTAGTCTCTCGACCTCAGACTTTTGACAATTGACATTAAAAACAAGAGGGAAATGCCAAGGTTACTTAGTTCAAGTGGGATTCCAGTGACAATTGGTGCACTAGGGGTTGGAATGAAAAGACTGAACTAAAAATGATGTTCGTTAGTCAGGGAAGTGTTGACAAAATATCGGGTGAGATGCAACGGGCAATGTTAATGGGTAGTGAAAGTATTGTTCGCAGAGAGAAGAGATATCAGAATGATTCATTTATTAGTAGACGTACAGTGTAACTAGCAAAATTTGGTAGTTACTTTTATTTGCCTAGATTTATTTTATTAGCTTCAAAACAAACAATAATAATTTTTTGTAAAACTTCATTGCCATTTATTCTCTCTGTAAATTTAAAGTTACAGTTATAACGTTTACAAGATATAAAATTCTCATTGTTTTCACCCGGCATAATGGGGGCAGTGAGATTTATAATAGTGGATAATAACAATAACAACGATAATAACAATAATAACAATACCAACAAGATCGATGGTGGCGATAACCAAAGACGCAAAGTCAATACAAGTTAATAAAAAAATATGAAGATAATGTCTAATAATAATAATAATAATAGTAATAATAATAAATGATAAAAATAACAATAATAGATACCAGGAATTGAAAAGGGAATTAATGAGAATCTAGAAATGTAGTAGCATTAAGGTTATCCCAATCATCATTGGGGCACTAGGTGCCATCGTGATGAGTTTCATGGACTGGCTTAATATCATCAGCCCTAACATCTGGTTTGGGATTCTTCAGAAAGCATGCTTACTTGGAACAGCTAGGATTTTTGATATGTGCTGAACATCTGTGGCTGCAGGTAGCGCCTTGATGTTCAGCAGAGACCTATGACTAAATAAGATCACATGGTGTGATTTAATATAGGTAACGAATTTGGCATGAAGAAGTGTGTGTCCTGAAATCGAAAAGGATGAAAATTGTTGAAAGTGAAGAAATAAAATATTTGGATGGGGAAGTGATAAGAGGTTGGAGAAGGATACTAGATAAAATCAAAGAAACCGATATGAAAAAATAATAAAAAAAGAACACAAGAGAAGACTATGGTTGGTTCTTAAGTCAAAGTTGAATGGGCAAAGCAAAATACCTGAGGTAAACGCATGGGCAGTAGCGACATTTCGGTATGCGGCTAGTATTAATCAATGGAAAGAAAAACGAGCTGAAAGATTTGGACAGGATGACAAGGAATAGAATGACAATAAATTTAGCTTTTCACCAAGAGAAAGGGGGGAGAACAACGCCTCATAAGTGTAAAGCTACGCGTAAAATAGGGAGAAATTAGTCTGAAAGTTCACATTTCCAACTCTACGTTTATAAAGGGTTCGAAAAATTTCCAAATAAGGAATTTAAGGTAAGGAATGAACAAGAAGCAAAAGAGAAGTGGATCGAGAAGAAAATGCATGATCAATTCATTATGAATCTACCAAAGGCAGTAGACAAGGAAAAAACCTGGCGATGGTTGTCAAAATGTTACCTGAAGGTTGAGACAGAAGCGCTAATTTGTGCCACACAGGAGCAATCGCTCAGGACAAATTATGAAAAGTATCATATTGATAAAACGGCTCAAATCCCCCTTTGGCGATAGTGTAGGCAGAAAAGTGAGAATGTACAACACGTCGTCAGTAGTTGTAGGAAGTTAGCTCAAAAGGAGTCCAAGGGGCGTCATGACAATGTAGAGAAAGAAGTCCATTGAGAGATATGCAGGAACAGTGGGCTGGAATGCAGTAAAATGTAGTATGAGCATGTTCCAGAAGGAGTGGCGGAGAGTGATGATGGGAAGTCATTGATGGATATGAATATCCAACGTGACAATTTGAAAGAAGCAAGATGACCGGATTTAATTTTGCTGGGAAAGAAGGAACATATGGCAATAGTCATTGACATAGCAATACCAGCTGATGTGAATGTAGAGGGAACAGAAACAGAGAAGGTTGAAAAGTATCAAGACTTGAAAAGGGGGATAAAAAGATTCTGGAAGTTGAAGAAAGTAGAAGTTGTACCTGTTGTGAAAGGAGCCCTTGGGAGTGTGACAAAGGGATTTGACAAATGGGTTGAGGAAACTGGGATCCATTGCAATGATGGAGTGCTTGAAAAGACTACCTTGTCGGGAACCGCTAGAATTTTGCGGAAAATACTGAAGGTCTGAGAAAAGAAGATGCTGATATCCCCTGGTCGTTTGTAATAACCTGCCTATCAGCATAAAGATCAGCAATAATAACTGTCAGACAAAAAATGTGACAACTGAAATAATAATGATAGTAATATATCACCTTATCACCACTATTTTCTTCTTGAGTGTAAATGAGTCAAATAAATAGAAAACCAAACCCAATCGCTCGTCGCGCGAATCAAAATGGAGCGCGTCTCTCACGAGGGAAACAGGGTGAGAAGAGTAAAGTTTACTAATGGAACACCCTCTTCCAATGACCCAAAGAGTAACCAATATGAGAACTCAACTCAACAAGAACCGACGGGAAACAACAATGTTAGAAACAATAAAAAAGAAATGGACAAGGGAAGAGTCCAACGAAGTGATGAAAGCTTATTACAAAGCAATAAAAGACCCATTAGAAGATTTTAACACCATCCAAACATACAAGATATGGAAAGAAAGATTTGGGCTAAAAAGAACTATCTGATGGAATGATACAGAAAATTGTTTTATTAGGAAGCATGAGAGTAGTAAGAGTTTTTATCACTGAAAGGCCCTAGGGTAAGGGTCTGATCCTGGCCATGAACATTTTACGTTGAAATGTATGCATATTTGTGGAAGTAAGTATAATATATATATAAGTACTTGATACAGGTTTTTTAACCGAAAGCTTGTAGCTCGCCTAAGATAGTTTAAGTCATTCTATATAGTTTTTAATGTTAATTTTAATGTGGTTTTAGGTTTTAATATTTATATTAAATTAAATGCAGAAACAAAAACAATGAGTGAAATTTATAATGTCCGACAATATAATTTATGTAATAATCAACACAGCTTAAAGATGTAAACGGCATCGTAATGGAAATAGTTGTTGATCCCATTCTCGTTGCCAATATAATATCTTTGTTGTGTATATACCGCGACATCATACGTATAAATAAATACATAACAAAGATATTACAAACTTGAAAGTTAAGTAAAAGTTATCAGATGAACGTCGCTTGTACCTACAGCAGTTGACAACAAGCCTTTTGTGCCATTTTCGTATCAAAGGACAGCACTCAAAGACGAAATTCAGCATTTGGCGGAGTTAGAGTTGCAAACATACCCGAGTAAAATCGTGGGACAAACAAGCCATAACAGAATATGATCCTAACTCAATAATTTGCGGGGTAGCGACTGCCGTAGGATCAATATTTGTTCCTTTTGTTCTATGACATTCATACCAATGAAACCAGTGATTGCATACCAGAGATCATTGCAGCTTGTTGCTATAGGAGACCTGACGTATCAGCTCAAGGGAATAAAATCTTGTTAAGATATCACAAATGCTTTTTTGACGTCCTGTGATTTAGCATTTAATCCCCATAATTATTTTCATGAAAATTACCCCACAACTGCAAATATTTTGTACAAAGCTATGTTTTAAGATATGCAGCAATTATTGCTAGCTATAAAGGTGTAAAGAGAGCGCCTGCACCCACTGGTTCAGTTGAGATAGGCATGTTGAAGTAGGCGGAAAGAATCCATAAGCTATAATACGAAATTGCAACGTAACAGGACAGATTGCTTTATCACGCAGAGCTGAAAAAAATCCACAATCAAATCACATGAAAATTCCAGGTTTACAAGGCTGTTTTCCCCTGGAAATGACCTGAAAACTTTCGGTTAGAAAATTGAAGCCAATTGGTACAGTGACATTATTGCTTCAGCATTATTGTCGAAGGGCTTTATTGGAAGACCAACGACGTTCTAAGCGATATTTTGACTTTGACCAACAATATTTCCTCGAGATTTCATATTTTTACAACTAGAACTCAATTTCCCTAACAACCGCAGGCCTTCAAAACTAGGAATTAAAATTTCTGAGACACCTGTGTTTGCCAGGTTTTGAAGGTCGCTGGGAACCCTGCAGAAAGACGTTCTAATCCACCCTGAGCAGGACGAGTAAATCATAACTTTCTGGGGTAAAGTAAAAGTTCCGAAGCTCTATACTGAAGTCAGATATTCTCCTTTAACTGCATTGCCGTACAGTATAAGACATGTACATACACTGGCAGACTAAAAATTTGTTGATTTCTTGGATCGTCTCCGGGACGGATGTAGGCCTTCTTGTGAAATTTAGCTTCGTAACTTTTCACACGAACATCATAATTTACTCTAGCAGCACCGGTTGGATTACTAACACTCGTCTTATTTGAGAACAATGGCCTGCCTAAAAATGACTTTGCACGAATCTCTTACTTTGTTTTGATCTACTTGTTATGTCATTACAGCTTTGCACATGAAGAGACTGCAGTATTAATACGTCAATATCATTATCATGTTCTTAGGGATTATAAGGTAGATACAATTAAAAAAAGAATCGCAATTGTGGACAAAAAGGCAAAGATTTAAGAAAACAATGCCGTAAGCAACAATACCTGTGGGCAACTTATTGTGCGAGTCACGCGTGTATGCTCTTAAGAAATTATTCCAAGGAAATAGCTTGCGGGGAGGCAAATGATTGGTTGCAATCTCTCAATCAAAACCCCCTGATGAGCAGTGGGCCCGATTTTGAAACAACACTAAATAAACAGTAAAGCCACCAAACAGGCTAACTAATAAATAACGGGCAGGTGGAGCCTCCTAGCCTCCCATTTAGGCTAAATTGTAGAGACACAAGCCATGACGCAGGCTTAATTGTCCAGTGGGACCGCTTCTCACGGATCATCAGAAGAATCTGTCATCAGTGAGAACAGACACTACATCCATTCCTTACCAAACGGCCGAGAAGCAAAGTAAATGATAGATAGCACCTCCCTCCTGCTGATAATTGAAGGGACCAGCTCCCCTGTCACCCATGTTATCCATTCTATTTTAAAGCAAGATGGTTGGCATGCTTGTGTAGATCATACGTCTTCAGAGAAGGGCAGCTGACGTCAAGATCATGTACATTAAATTTTGTTCAGCGAATTTTTTGACCTCAGATGCTAAAGTGCTTAAGTGCCCGTCTTAAGTGGCATAAAGAAACTGAGAACGTACGTTGAAACATACCTCACCCCTCATAGTTCAGAATAGCTCCTTCAAATTTCTAACCCTGGACACGTGCCTGCGTTTGAGCACGTGAAAGAAATTTCCTTGCTAATCATCTCGAAATATCGATTAACTAGTAGAGGCAGACACATAAATGAATTATATCAATTTTAGGTACAAAAATCGGGTTATTTAGAACGGTACGTAGTATCCACAAGCTGTATCCTTACATATATAATATATTTATTTAATTTACTCTTAATTCTAGTGATACCGATAGTAGCTTTTGTAGTAAGTTTAGTAAGACGAGCAACATACTGTACATCGCAATGGGTTTTTTTCGATAAGGACTGTGTGACTTTTTATAGTTTCGTCTTCAACTTCTTAGTTAGTTTAACGTTGAATAAAATTTTATCTCCTAGAAAATTAGATCAGGCTCTATATCTGATAAAACTTTGTACAAAGCAATGAATCTCAATTGATGCAAACCCGCATCACAAACATGATTGGATATTTATATAATGAGAGGAAGGATGATAATGATAATTCATTTATATCACAAATAATTTTTAATTAAGACATTCATTGTGGGAAAGATGTGGGTAAACGAGACAGCCTAAAGTAATCATTTGGGTTGATAATGGAAAGGACTCTAGTCGTGAATTAGTCTGGGAGACGTGACACTCCTTCATGTCTGCTACACAAGCGTGACCAACAACGTCTCATCGCATGCAAGGAAGTGACAAACAGGAACTGTGTTATTAATATACATTAACGCCGTGGTTGATAAGGTTTGTTTTTTACTCTAAGTGATCTTTACCTCTGGTCACCTTTTTGTAAGCCAGGTTATAAACGTATATCGGTGTAGACTGAAATTAGTTATGTCAACTTTTCATTGTACCCCTGCACATATAATGATTTTGCGGAGTGATTCAAACCCTCTTCCTTAGAAAAACAGAATTCCCAATTACAAAATGGATGCAATGGCGGCACCAAGGGGGGTATCTGGGGCGGTCTAGTCCCCCTTTTTACTAAGTTATGCTTTCTATTAGCAGCGAGAATAAATAAAGTACTGAAGCAATAACGAAAGAGAAAAAGAGAGTCCCAACAGAAAAGCTGTTCCACATGCTCCCGTCATGGAAATGTAGAATATATTTTAGCATTTTTTCATTTATCTAAAGGCTCAAAATTTTTAAACACAATGTCACGTCCCATTTTCTTAAAATGAGGACCTACCATCTCCAATTCTCTAAAATAACGTCTTCGGTTACATATTAGATATACATATTTCGACTACGTCTTCGATAACTAATTTTTATTAATTATTGATTATTTACAGTTACAAAAACCTGACAGGAAGGTAGGTAGGTAGGTAGGTAGGTAGGTAGGTAGATAGATAGATAGATAGATAGATAGATAGATAGATAGATAGAAAGAGAGATAGATAGATAGGCACACAGACAGACAGACAGGCAGGAAGGTCACGAACACAGTAGTGTCATCGTTAAAGCAGGACCTGGCTGCATATATAAGCAATCAATCCATTGTGTCTGCTCATTGTTAGTCTGTTTTGTGTATAAAGAGTGTTAACCAATAAATAACTTGAGAAGATCAGCAAACACTTGCAGTTGCAAAATAAACATATTCAATTACAAGTCATAGAATCAGGCGAGTCTTAATTTTCTATTATTAATCAATTTATAATTGGATATGACTTTGTTGAAAAAGAATGGTGAAATGTACCAATAACTTGCAAAATTTAGCGAGGCCATGGATGATAGGATACTTCCTGTGTGGGGTATGAATTTCTAGTGACAAAGGCCAAAGCACCCTCCTTTACGCAAATGACTGACTCATTTTCCCAACATGTAAATTTTCATGATGACGTGATAAGGTGATATAGTGAGTAACAATTTTCCACATGTTACTCGTGACCTCACAGTATCATCGCTAACAGTAATAGTTCGCTAAGAAAGGGAAATCCTAAGCCCATAGTCAGTAATGTCTTGTAACTCATTTAAATCTCTGCTGGATTACTACTATGCTGTTACTGTGTTAAAGAAGATCACTGCTTCAAAGGGATCACAGTTCAATACAGCAGCAAAATCTACAAATAGTCACGATCAGTCCTCTCTCTGCCAAAATCCATTCTAATGTTTATATCAACTGTCCCTACATTAATCACCCAAAAAGAAAGTTCATCAAGGTGCTTTTACGGGATTAATAATGATGATATCTACTCAAGAACTAGTATGGTACAAGTATGATACCTCTTAGAAGATGGAGTAAAAAACGTATGGAGCATTGATGATGATATTGCATTGAAGATGTGGTGCGGGTTCTTCATGTTTTGACGACCGACAGCATGTTGTGTATTTTCAATGTTCAGGTGACCAGAATTGTGATTTCATCTGAAGCTTGTGGAGACAAGATGTGCGTTGTGCATACGTCAAATTGTGTTGGCCTAACGTATCCTGTGGATTCTTAAGGTTTTGGCAACAAGAAGTGCGCTTCGGATTCTTAAGTTTGTGGAGACCAGAAATGCGTTGTGCATACATGAGATTGTGTTAGTCTAATGTAAGTTGTGGATTCTTAAGGTTGCGGCAACAAGAAGTGCGCTTTGGATTCTTAAGCCTGTGGAGACAAGAAGTGCGTTGGGCATATATCAGATTGTGATCATCTAACGTATGTTGTAGATTCTAAAGGTTGGCGCAACAAGAAGTGCGCTTTGGATTCTTTAGCCTGTGGAGGCCAGATGTGCGTTGTGCATACATCAGATAGTGTTGGTTTAACGTACCTTGTGGATTCTTAAGGTTGTGGAAACAGGTCGAGCGATTTAGATTCTTAAGCTTGTGAAGATCAGAAGTGCGTTGTGCCTACATCAGATTGTGTTGGCCTAACGTATCTTGAGGATTTTTAAGGTTGTGGCAACAAGAAGTCTGTTGTGCATATATCAGATTGTGATGGTCTAACATATCTTGTGGATTTAAAGGTTGTGGCAACAAGGAGTGCGCTTTGGATTCTTAAGCTCGTGGAGGCCAGAAGTGCGTTGTGCTTACATCAGATTGTGTTGGCCTAACGTATCTTGTGGATTTTTAAGGTTGTGGCAACAAGAAGTGCGTTGTGCATATATCAGATTTTGTTAGTCTAACATATGTTGTGGATTCTAAAGGTTGTGGCAACAAGAAGTGCGCTTTGGATTCTTGAGTTTGAGAAGATCAGAAGTGCGTGTAGGATTTTGAAGATTTTTGCATCCGAAGATGTGTTATGGATTCTTAAGGTTGAGATAATCAGAATCTAAGATTGTGATGATTGCAGAGCAGTGTTGTATTCTTCAGGTTATTGCAACTATGAATGTAGTATGAGTTATTGAAAGGATGGTAAACGAAGGGTTGCTGTCGGTTTCCTTACATTGTGGTAAAGAAGATGTACTACGAAGCAGTAATCCGTTCGCAGCAAATAACTGGTTGATTGCTTCAAGCCTAAGGCCTTTTATTCCACGTAAGCGGCTTACGTTGCATCACAACTGCTGTTGATGTACAGTTTATGTCAATGTAGTCCTCGAAAGCCTGCAGTTAAAGCAACATCTATTAACATCTCGCGTCAACTACTACAACAATGGTTCAAAGGCATCGCTCCTCAAAAGGAATGGTATGGTTGTAGCGGTCATACCTAACCACAAAAACGAAACCAGTAATTCGATGAGGATATCAGATTCACACACCAGTATTAATTTTAAAATAGAGATAAGCAATGCACCCTAAGAATAGAAATAATGGAGGTGTTAAAGACCAGACAAACTCCGACGCTTTGGACCATCAAAATGCGGTGGGGGTAGCATAAGAAGGCCTCCGCTTTATTTAATTGATGTTTGCTTAGTAAATTGTGGAGATGCAAAGTCTTTAGTGGTATATCCAAATTTGAGTTTGCTGGAATTCTTTACAGAGTTCAATAACAGCTATGTTATAACTCGTGCTCAAAGAGTTACTACGACGGAGGGCCTATTGCCATAAAGAGCATTAAGGAAGACAAAGGCCTCCACGAAGCATCTGCATACCTAAGTTAGCTTTTGTTAATCCTGCCATAGCCTGCCAACTTTGTCTTGTAATTCCTTTATTTCTATGAAATAGATTATAAGTCAAAACTCGCCAGGGTATTTGGGAAGCACTATCCAGTCGTTAATCCCTGCCATCAAAAACGGACTCATTGGCCACTTGACTTAACTAGCGGGTAACCGATCTGTGTATTAACTTCAAACAACGCGTGGGAACCAGCACTGTTGCTAAGAAATGCAAACCATACGTACGTAGAGGAGATAAAGAACAGTTGAGCTGGAGTTACCCAATAGAACAGTCTTATAGAAAACTTCCAATAAGGTAAAGAAATTAATATAATAATTGCAAAAACACCCATGGAGAATCTGTTGATCATAACATGGCCTGTGGTGAGTTGTACATATCCTATAATCTACTCGAGTCCGTACAATAAAGCCGTATAAATTGGGACACAAAATGTATGAGAGAAATGTTGCAAACAAACTCTGTGCTATACCCCAATGTAATACGGTTCCCACAATTTACTCCCATGGATAAAATGGCCTTCGTATACAGAGTTTTCTTTGAAGATGATATTTTAGTTCCCAGCAAATGTGGTCAGAAATTGAATTGCTTAATGTTTGCGCTGGAAACAGTATATGCTGAAGTTGCTTAACTAGTTTGCTAAATTAGGCCCCCGTCGACTTACTGTCTAGGCTCAAATGGCGACCTGTTTCTTGATGAGCAATTCTTCGTAGACCTACCAGGCTTCAAAAATTAATGTGTGCTATTTAAGTCTTTACGACCCGACATTGCTTTGAGGGTAATTCAGTATCTGTTGTAGAGCTGACAGTTTGTTTTCAAACAAACTTACACAATCCAAAAATTACAAAGAACAAAAGTATCGGAATATTCAAGATGACCTTCTGGACCGAAATCAAAAGCTCAAATTGTTAACGCTAGGGATATCAACGCTAGGATTTTATTACAATAATGCTTCTAAACTTGAAAAACTGTTGGGAAAATACGGTCTTAATAGTAAGAGAATCATGGACAAACTTACAGAAGTAGCATTGCGCTCTTCTTATTACCATTTTTGTTGAAGAAACAAACGTTGGACAAGGCCAGAAAATCTAAATTATCATTAAATTAGGACATTATCTTCTTCTTTCTTTTTTTAAAAGTTGTATTGACGTTGTTTGTCTCCACCATCGATCTTGTTGAAATTGTTATCATTATTATTATTATTATTATTATTATTATTATTATTATTATTATTAAATTTACAGAACAATGAATGGCAATGAAGTTTAATCGTCGTTATTGTTATTATCCACAATTATAAAAACTC
>JAAAKM020000542.1:0-16272 GCA_010016025.2 Alatinidae sp. Z8VKAUB7J3 | reverse complement strand
ACTTCCCTTCTGAAAAAATCCCTAAGGAAAATATCCCTGAAGAAAAAATTCCCATAGTAATATTCCATCACATAGTTGTTTGGTAATAATCCACTGTAGCTAATAATCCACCTAAGAGAAGGTATCCAATATTCAATTGTTGCAATACTATTTGAAATACCTAGTTTTTCGTAAAAGCAATGATCGTGCTACAGCAAAATTTATTTTATTTGTTCACAATAGTGTCTGAATTTTTGTCTATCTTTTTTGCGAGGACGACCGATATAAAAACGCATTTTTGTGACGGTCTCATCACTGGCCAGTCTTGCAGTTATATGAGTTTCTAGTATTCAGACCACAATCGTAATTTCATGAGCTAACTTCTGATATAAATTTGTTTCGAAGTTCTGCATGCTTGCTAGTTTACTATAATGACTAACCTTAACCGTGGATTCTTGGAGCGACGTTGTCGCATTTACATCTTTCAGTTGTACGAATCAAAAGATCTTTCTTAAAGTGCAAGGTAATAATCCATTTTATATACATGATATACAAATTCAAGTTGTGGGATATTGACGATTTTTAAGGGCCTTGTCTATTTGTTGTAGCCTGTGCTAAACAGGTCATTTCAGTGGCAGGATTGCTAACAACAGGGAACTTTCTGGTGTTCCAATGGGTTTTAGGCTGCAGTCACACTGCAGATGCAGCATATCATACAGATAGTGGTACTCGTACTAATGTGTCAAATGGTCATACACCAAGCTAACAGCAGTGCTGGCAAAATTGTATGACCCATCTCAATGATTACACTCGCGCTAGCGAAGTACCTCTAACTTGTTTCTCTATCGAAAAGGAGCCTTCCTCAGGACAGGCTCCACCACTTATTAGGGACCGAGCGCACCTGAGAGATAGCAGTAAAGCACCCGACACAATCGATCTTGTCAACTATTCTCAACACAGCACCAGTTATTAATTTGCAACAACTGGCATAATACATAGTAAGCATTCAGATTAAGGCTTCTTGTATGTTTCAAAAATGTACATTAGGAGGATTTTTAATTAGCGACCACTTGAGTTGATTTTTCCTTTAGGCTTTTTTTTCCATGGCGGATTTTTTCTTTAGGGGTTTCTTCCTAGGGGAATATTTTCTTTGGTTTTTTTTCCATAGTGGATTTCTTCTTTAGGTTCATCATGTGGATCTTTTCTCTAGGGATTTTTTCCTTGGGGATTTTTATCGAATACCAAGATAAAGATATATATGGATATCAACCCATCAATTATCGTCTCCACTTTAAACATTGTTGCAGAGAGATGCGAACCAGATTAAGGTACACGGGACAGAACACAGCGATTCTTACCGCCAAATTCGACTCGTTGTGGAAAAGAAAGAATCGTTCAAAGTTGTATGATGCTCTTTCAAGTTTAAATCAAAAAGTAATATTTTGATGAGACCTTTTATTTGGACTTTAGAAGCTCTGTGGCTCTATTTTTGAACGGCTTCGCCCCAAAGAGGAAAAGGGACGTAAGCATTAGCTTAGCTTTTTTGTGAACTCCTTATAATCGTTCGGATTACTTTTACTTTGCCTCCAATCATGTAGGGACATCACTACGGTCCATTAGTGAAAGGTTCTCAGGCTGAACTTACATTTGTAGTTAGTGTTGAAGAACCTTAACTAAGAGTACAAAGAAAACGAGCGTAGATGGGCTATTTGTGGTGACATGTAAGAGTTATGATGTAGGTCTCCCCCCTGTAACACAAGGGATGAACCCATAAAAATATTTGGGCAGGCCGAAAGAAAAGGGAACCCGTTTCGTGAGTACAATGTATACAAATGTTCATGTTTAAGTCGCTTAATTGCATTAATATATTCCCTTTTATCTAACGAGATATTTTGAAATCAAAGTGTTTAAAGCTAATTTAAAGTTTTCTCTCTACCTCACAATTGTAAGGTTTATAATAAACTTTGCTAATAGTAGACGGCTGAACTGGCTTTAAACCTACAAAGAATATACTGGAGGGACCGGACCCACTTGGCAGTCTCTCAATCATAAACTCCTGGTGAGCAGTGGGCCCGATATTGTTACTACCACGACATTAACAACTAAACCACCAAACAGGCTAACTTACAAATAAATGGTAGTCGGAGTGCCCGAGGGCGACACTCATCGATTTGCGCTACCAGGCGGAGAAAGCCATGAGGTACGTTCAACCGCCAATCAAAAGATGATGGCCGAAACTTACAATAGACACAGAAACAGCGTGTTGCTACTGTATCGAGGCTTCGTTTCCATATCTATGGACATCACATAGCTCTGTCCCACAGATGGAAGTCAAAACTCGTGCCGATGCCAAAGTACAAATCGTCGGATAATTGAAATTAGCGTCGCATGGAGGCAGAGAAGTATAGCAAGACAACGGAGCAAGGAACAACCAGACAACAGAACAATTTCAAATTAATTTCAGCCACTTTATTGGCACGTTTCCTGGTATGTCCTCAAGATTCGATCAAATAAACTAAACATCTTTTTAGAGATAAGGAAAGTGGTATAATGCGTACAATTCTTCTTTCTATTCTTCTTTATATACGGAATGGAGTATTAACATTACCGCTGAATTTATACGTCATTACTATATAGTTCTCCACTCGAATTGTATCATAACGTAAAAGGGGCACATGCTTTCGACTACAAAAATATGTTCAAATAATTTGCTACTATTTGATTCATCTTATAATAAAACTAACATAAAACAACTTTCAACTACTGTAAATGCGCGATAATATTCCATACTATACAACTTCAATCACAGCAATGCTAACAAGATATTAAGAAATTGATGCTACCGATGCCACGCAATTGTGGTTTACTAAATAACTGCGACAATTAAAATCGATTCTCCTGCATAGAGGCCCGGCAAACTACAACGGCCCTCCTTTTTGAGTTCTCGAGAATAACCGTGCAGCTTTGAAAGCTCAGTCTCAAAGAAGAACAATGTAAATACTAAAAAAGTTTGGTGGTCTGGGTACTAGAGACGTCAGTGAACAGTCTGCTTTCTCCGTATGACGTGGCATTCCATTATAATTCTATTCATGTAAGACATTATGACTAAATGGAACATCGAATTACCTGAGGAATACAGCACAAATACATAAATACTATTAACAGTTTTTAGAAACCCTCAATTGCCGCCATGGTAGCTTGAAGTTCCTTTATCGGTAAGAGACACTTACTGGGCCTTTTCCTTAGCTAATGGCAGTATGTCTCCTAACTCATCAAGACGTTTTCTACTATCCTCTTCGAATACCTTCAGCATTCTGTTTCTGCACTCTTCAGTCAATGTACCAGCGTCATCAGTGGTCAAACCCTCTGTGGTGATTGGCTCAAGGACCTTCACGTAGATTGTTCCTTGAAAAGTAAAATGGACATCTACTTGGTTAGCTATGTCATAACGAATGAACCAAATAAAAAGGAAAACATAGAGGCAGATTCATTTTACTGTATTTGGTACGCTCTACATATGTTGAAACAAATTTTATTTTCTCCCACCTGCATTTCCAAGTAACAAAGCAGAACAAACAACAAAACAATTCCCCTATGAAATACAGAACGTTTGAGAAGCGACATGCAATGCGAAACTTCTGATTGGTCAGTTACTCCATCCTTGGGGTGTCAAGGAGCAGCGATATCCCTCAAGCCCTAATTCCAACCACATATATACTTTCCCATAAAATTCATAAAAGAATACACACGATGATAAAATAGTAAGATTAGTTAAGAAACAACCGATAAAACTTCCGTTTTGTGTTTCAATGAGTGATTTTTGAGATATGCATTAAATGTTATCTTCGAACATGGTTTTAAAACCCGATAGATCTCGTTGCAAAAACGTTGATCCATCTGATTCTGCCAACGGAGACATACAAGAGCATGGAGCAAGAAACATGCGCCAAGTAGTCTAGTCGCTTCTCGGTCATTTGGCTAGGATCACGTGTTGCATGTGTTCTCATTGATGACACATTGACGGCAGGTTCTTTCCATGGTCCGTAAGAGGCTGTCCTACTGGGTGGTTGAGCCTGCTTGATGGCTTGCTTCTCTGCCCGCTGGCCTAAATTGAGGGCGTTGCCCTTGGACGCCCCAGCTGCCCTTTATTCATTAGTCAGCATGGTTGGTGGTATTTCTGTTTATTTAGGGTAGTTTTAATGACGGGCCCACTGCTTATCAGGGGTCTTGGATCGAGAGACTGCCAAGTAGTCTAGTACAAAAACAATCGGGACGATTCGGTACAGAGGTGAGGCTCGCGCAGACCCATCTCTGGAGCAACAGGGGCTAATAATGAAATAGAACAAAGGGCAGTTATAAGCACTAACCTCTTTAAAGCAGGGCACCATATACTATAGGAAAGGGGTCTCTATACCGGTAATAGAAAATGGCGATTTTATGCCCATAGCATAAATAACTTTAATCTTATTTTGCGTTTTCAAGGGGGTCTCTTTGCCTATTTTTGAAATAGAGGAGAGCATGTTGACAATATGAAAAGCGTCTCTTGTCTTTATATCATTTTTGAAGGAAGCGCAATTTTTAAGTGAAAGATGGGTGGGAGATCGGAGAAATTTATGCGGCTATAGAAATATGACTTTTTCTACGAATGTTTGGAAAGGAGTACTTACTATTTGTCAAAATGGCACAGATATCTATTTCTTACAATAACTGCTTAATAAAAATACGCAGAGACTACACGCTTATATACCTATCTGGAAAGGTACACTATTTACCACGAGAAACAACGCCAAAAGGACATGGGAGAAATGTCCTACGTTCATCAATCAATCTTACATTTATGTAAAAACGTTTATGGGCTACGTGTCCTTGAAGTTACGGTACTATACTTTGTACCTCTTTATAAGCGTAACGCAAATAAACATGTTGAGCTTGAAACTTCACAAAATGTATGTAAGCATGGCAAACATCTCTATTTGGATACTGAGGAACAGTTACACAGCGAGAAGTTCTTACCTGAGTCAAATATCCTATTCTTTCGGTCGATAATATTTCTGTAATTTCCAATGACCACAGGGATGACTGGAATCTAAAACGAGACAACAGGCCTAATCATAACAAATGTGAAGCTGCAATTAACCATTTCGGAAATTCTCGGATTTTTGATACGCAATGCATTGTGGGATTGGCAGGGGGGGGGGGCGAAATTATGAATACAGAGCAAGTTGTGAACAGTTGTTACGGAGTTCGTATTAGTGCTGTAAACAATTCCGGGAAAGTTAAATGCATAGCCACCTACAGATACACGAAGGTATGAAATTTGAAAGAGGGCATCTTCACAGCTACGAAATTCTTTGTGGGCCAAATGTATCAAAAAGTCTGGTGTCAAGAAGAACCTTACGACGTATAAAATAAAGATCAAAGTATCTCGACTTGGCCCTCACGAAACGAGTCGAAAAGAGAATAACGAAAAGAAGCTATAAATCCTTTAATTTCATAATGGTTCTGTAAATATAAAAGGACTATAATAAATGGTTTGTAGAAAAAGCTAAGATAATGTTTATGTTCATCTAAGATTTCTGGATAATTATTTATCCTGTCGGGCAAAGCCATCACCGACATCAACAAGGGCACAGCAGCGACGTTCTTTGAAAAGTTACAGAGCTCCTAGAGTCCAAGCAAAAAGTCCCTCCAAAATAAACTTTTTGATTTAAACTTAACGAAATGCGATATAATTTTCTAATGATTCACCATTTATTCCATAACGAGTCGAGTTTTGACGAAAGAATTGATGTCCTTCCCTTACATCGTGATGTGGTTCGTCACTCTTCGGAACAATGTTTAGAGTGGCTCGAATACTTTGCCCATTGATATCAATTTCTTCGCTGCATTTGCTGAGGTAATTCAACAATCTTTTGCGTTATTGGAACCAGTATTCCGAGCAGAAAGTATTTACCGTGCATTGTAAATGTAAAAACTATTTTGCTGGCTTAAAACAGTCGATAATGATGATGATCTTCAATTCCCAATAACTGTTGTCTGGTCAAGCCATACTCGAAGCGCTGTCGTAACTCAACGTTAAAACCCTGAAATCGCCTGGGTATTTCAACAAATCTTCATTGATGTTGCATTTTATCACCGTGTACAACTTTTTTGAAACTAATTGTAAAGATATAATGGTTTAATATATAATATATCCTTTTCGTAGTCAGCAATCCCGCAAAAAGAATAAGGTATCGATCAAAGTATTCGCCATGGTGTCACAATTTTCCACAACACAGAAGTTCACGTGCACTTTGTTGAAGGTCTAGAGGAAACCCTATTGTTACTTGTAACCAATGGAAAGCTTATTCTTTTCTTAAGACAATGATATGAATTGTTAAAATATTGAACGGTTTTTCATCAAGTCACAAACTCAGTAAGTCAGAAAACAAAATGTGGAAGCGGCTCGTTGGCTGCGAGGCACTGTCATAGCAAGCCTCAAAAGCAGTGCGTGGTCCTTTATATGTTAAACTGTTCCAGCCCAGGTTTATTTCTGTCATTACTACGTCCATTAACTGCACGGAAATCTTTGTGTCCCTTTATAAAGCTAAGGCTAATGGTTTAAATTGAAGAAATTGGTAGCCCCTTGCAGATGACTGTTTTCAAGTTAGATTGAAAGCGATCGTCCCCCAACGAATCCCAGAGTACAACGCGCGCCGTAATTTGCATAGAATTCCCGAAATGGTCTATTCCTGTAGCAAGCTCTCCTTGCTGCTTATACTGGCAAATAAAAACACTATTATTACGCATCAAAGTGATATCAGGGGTGTGATAAATGTTTTGAAGATATGTGACCACTGATTTCTTTAAAAACCCAGCATATTTGATAGTTAAGTGTACAAATCAAGGTTTAAACTACAATACTTAAAAATGTCACTTCTCAAAATTTTGAGTACTTCTTTCCCCTTCACATCAATCATAGAACCTTGAGTATTTTATAGTACTTATACACAGAAGGCAACCAGAAAAGGTATGGTTACATGAATGTATATAATACAGGTGATTTGTTAAACTCTAAATTACCTGAGCTTGAATTGCAAGATGAAAGCCTCCCTTTTTGAAAGGTAAAAATCCGTCAATTTGTGTCCTTGTTCCCTCAGGAAATACCCACACATTGGTCTAAAACGGAAGACAAAATTATCATTCAAAGCATTTTTACGTTCTGCTTCCTTACTATATAATTGTCAAGATTTTAGTAGATACTGATAATGACACCAAAGCAGTTTGTATTAGCTAGGGGTACAAATATCATCAATACTTGTAACAACAATTAATCGTCATCATTTAGTTCTTCTCAATAACCTAAATGACATCTCTTCTAATGGAATTGAAAAAATGTTCCTTGATATCCCTATCTCGTTTATGCCTGACAAAAATTATGGATATCTGAAAAGAGAATTGCATCAATAGGGATGATACAGTTAAACAACCCCCTTGTGAGATAGGTATTGATACACCAATCAGTGCTGGATTCATTTAAGCTACAGGTCAGTAACACATGAGTTGTGGGCAGGATATGCTTTATAACTAAAGAGATAATTACAGTGGCAAGCTTCGTTTCAGGTCCAAGATTGTGATTGTGACGCCAAAACTGTCACACAAATCCAGCCCCACAAAACTGTGTGTATCATAAGGTTGATCATCGAAGTCTACTATGTGTTAGAAATGAATCCTAATCACTTAAAAATGATTCTCTATCAGCTGGCAGCCTTAAATTTCTTTGAACACTACATATTCTCCGTCGGCACAGGTCATAATGACACCATTGATCCCTAAATGGCCATTAGAAGAGACTGCACATGTACACTTTTCAGTATGGATCGTCTATGAGAAGCCATTTATCTACTCCCGGTTTCTTAAATTCACAGGAATATATACACAGTACTTTATACATTTGTTTGCCATCATCACAATAAGTACGAGAGGATACATAAACCTGTTTTGGTAGGCAGCTGCGTCTAGTATGATAAACTGATAAACAATATATCCTGAATAATATCCTTTGCTCGGTATTCATGATGTTAACCCAAAGAGTATAACATGTTTCATCTTCCTTCCTTTCGAGTTCTGGTATATTTTATCAGCGACAGACTCCCTAATTATGTAAAATATTACCCGAATACTTTCGAATCTATTGGGATTTTTTTAAAATAAATATATTCAGTTTTCACACTGCATTATGAAGAGGAAATTATCCATTTTTCTTTTCAAGTGCTCCTTTTTTTCTACATCTGAGAGAACTATCTTTGGGGTGGTGACTTCAGGATCCTTTGAGCTTCATTCAGCTCACTGATTCTGCTGAGATCGCTTTGCAAAAGCTTTGCTCCCATCCACATTACATGTGTAAGAGTGGTTTGGATAAACCATCTACATGATCTACAAAAATGCACTTTCTAAAACAAAGCTTATAGCCTACTGGATGGCAATATTTTGGTTATATGTATTTTGTTGGCAAAGCATATAAAGGGCACTTGTAACCATTGGGATGATGTAGTCTCCTACTATTGGAGGCAGTGATAAATATGCCACTGTCACACGCACACTTGATATCTATGCAAATTTAAGAATAGTGCCTTACTTTGCATGTTTAGGGTATCAATCAGTACCTTACAACAATGGTGCAACTTTTAAGAGGTTTAATTAAATGCACTACTACTGAGAATATGTCTTCATCTTGCCTTAATGTGAGCAATACTGGCTAACATTACCTGATCTTCCATCTAATTATCTGGTCATCCTGTTACCATGGTACATGCCATGTTTATTAAGGTTTAGACACTTATCATGGCTGAAGCATACTTGCATCAAAATGCATCCTTTGTAGACAATCTTTGCAGCATCTGCATATTCTTTCACCAAGAATTTGTCTTAAGTAAGATAGAAACCATATTCTTGACCTGCAATATTCTTTGGCAGTATCTGTATCTGGCACTTAGCGATTGGCAGATAGTCACTAATGTGAATCTATGTCCCTTTCTGACAAAAGACATTTAAACCACATTTCTTCAATCATAGCATCATGTGTTACAGTAGTGTTGTTGGTGTTCATCTTCAGCATTGTCTATCAAAGTAGTGGTGTGCCATATGCCATTAAGCTGATGGTTGAATGAGGTACATCGTAATACTAACATGAGCCATTCTCTTTGAATATGCAAATCATCTCAGTGTTGTTTATTGTTCTGCTGGAAATACAGCTAGCTTTCAGTTCTACAGCAGTACTACAACAATTCCGTAACTCACCACATCTCTTTCCACTGCAATGTCCTCTTCTAACTAACATTAACGCAGAACCTCAAGATTATGGCACCATCTTTATCAATTTTATCAAAAGCTTGAATATGTATATCTGCTTGACTATGTGTGCACATTTCCTAGTTTTGCCAAATTTTGACATGGCTCTGATACATCTGAAGAGTATGGTAGACACTTTTCCAAAGAGCTGATCATCCCTAAAGCCATGTCTTGTCAAGTGGTTGCTGTATCCTCACCATTCTGTGTATTTCCTCTGGATTTGGCAGCACATCTTCGTGCAGTAGTCTGTGTCTAAACTCCTTCAGTTTCTGTTTATTAAAGCTAAACTTTATTTTTCCTGCTTGAGATTTTGGTCTCTGTAATTTCTTGAGGAATGTCATAAGGATCATGTAATGACTGGCAACAGCTTCTGTCATGCTTTCTTCAAATTTGGTTTTGAGTATGTCATCAGGTATGGTATCATCCAAGTTTAATCTAGAAATGTTACTTGAGTAACAACTCTCAACGAGGATGGACTGCATAGAAATTTGCTTATAACAATTTTAAAAAATTTAAGTGATGCTTTACAAACTTCTGAAAGCATTCCAATAGTAAGGTACAAAATTTTCAATATATGCAAAATAAAATCCAACAAGTATGGGATTTTCGTGAATTCTACGAGAAGTGCTTATCTATCAATATACCAAATACAACATCCAATTCTCATTATTCAAAATCCTACAGAGTTGATACATCCATCTGAAACTATAATCACCACAACTCCATTAAACTGCCATTACTTACATTATTTTCTTTAACTTTGCTGGCAGCCTTTCTCATTGCTTCCACAGCACTTGATGCTTTTCTATCGATAAAAATAGTCCCTGCAAGCCATATGATAATGCCAAATACTGGTGCATAAAGAAGCTCCCGTTTTGCCACTGTAGCTGTCCTGTCAGGACCAATCTAGGTGGGAAAAGTGGTACAATCTAGGTGGGAAAAGTGGTACAATTTTGGCTTACAACTGCTATTGATGGGTGTGATATGAGAAAGTTTAAAATAACTTGACCTTGTTGACTCCTGACACTGTATGTCATGTCTGCTGTACTATTTGGGACTGCATATTGCACAACAGTTGCTTTAACAACATTAATTATGTTAATTCCAAAATACAAATTACACATAAAATTTAGTAGCCACAAAGCAAATGAAGAAGAAGAAGAAAGCAAAGATCAATGATATGTTTAGATCATGACAATATATGCCTGCTTATCTGAATGTCCAGCACAGAAAGATTGAAAGCTTTAGGTTTCCTGGCCTGCATCCCAGAGGATGTCTAGATCGCTAGACTGGCTCAAAGAAGACCTCAAAGGTACCAGTCTCAAGCCTGAACAGGCAATGGATCATGATTGGTGTCATGAAAACATCTGGCCCAGTGGTCAAGGTAACAAAACTTCCATCTCTTGGTCACATGGAAAAAGGGAAGAAAAAACGATAAGTTTACCCCTGGCCAAATGAATGGATTTCCATTCGACTTTTCACTATGTAAAAGCCAAATGAAATATTCAGTCGTTTGGCCACCTTGTTGTACAGTGATGTTGAGTCTTGTATAGTGTTATAGAGTGGATTCTGCTTCTGGTCAGTAAGGGGAGTGGATTTCTATTATTCTCTTACTTATATGATGGAAAAATCCAGTCATTTGGCTGGCTTGTCAACTGACTTGACTTTAGAGTGTACCTACATGTACTAGAACAATTTCTTTAAATTTTGTGTTCATTTTATAAACCTTGATTTGTATGATGAGCATCAACCAGCTGTGAGAACTGTTAGTGGCTCCAGAAATTGGGCCGAGGATCTGGTTTGTGTGCTATAACAATCTAATTAACAATCTGGAATAACAATCTGGAATCTGTCATTCCAACTGAGAGATGAAATGGAAGTATCAACCAGCAAGAAACTTGCTATGCCAAAACAAAGATTGGTAAAGTGAATCATCATACACAAATGTATAGAGAAGTGTAGAGAACAAAAAACAAAGAGGCCAGCTCAAGTTTCTTTGTCACAACAGGGCCAATGTTTCATTAAAAGATCCTCACAACTATGGGCTCAAAGGGGAAATAGAGAACTTTGATAGGTTATGACTCCTAGTCTCACTTATTAGAGAGAAATTGATAATAATATAATCAACAGAATTTTTGTATATACCTAAAATTTTGTCTTTAAATACTGCAGTACTTAATCCACCCTATGACAAGTTAGGCCAGTAATTGTTTTCAACCATTTTCATGCCATTGTCTGTCTTTTGATTTTGGCGCATTTTATCACTGATATGAAACTTAGGCACAAAACTCTAGGCACCAGAAAGTCTAACTGTTTGGCCACCCTCACTTGACTACATTTTGATAAAAAATTCCAGTGAAAAGTTCAATAGAAAATCCAAAAATTTGTCCAGGGTTTAAGTAAGTAAGTAATCCAATAAGTTATGTGTGGTACAAAAGTGTCCATGAGAGCTGACCAACAATACTACATTTAATCACTATGCCATGGAATTTCAAATGTAGAACAAGATAAGTAAGGGAACAAAAGAAGTTGGTAAAGGCAGAAATGCTATAGTAATAGATCAGGAAATGTTAATTATCATAGTATTGTTTTGTCCCGGACAGCCGCAGTAAGGCTCAATGACGGGATCTCATTGAAGATGACAGTTCAAAGAAGCAGGCAACAATTCTTTTAACAACGTCTTAACATAACTCCAAAAACTCCAAGACTGATTTATAAAGTATAAAGCATCATCTATAATTACTTACACGTGATTACATCATTATTCACTCATTATAACTAATTGATCAATGAAAAGATTATCTATTGTGAAAATATTCCTACACAAGTATTTCCTAGATTTTAAATGCAAGAAATGCAGAGACCCCAAACCACCTGTCTACCAAACATCCGCCTCTAGCCTCTTAATCAATGATGAGTGCCTAGCAATAATAGATACCTTCTGCTAACTTGGTGAGGTCATGAGTCAAGCCAGAGGAAATACTGATGTAATCACCATGCAGATATTGGGTCTTTTATTGGGTCACAGACCCCCATTATATATTAGTCAAAATGCTGGGGAAAATGTCCAGGTTGTCACTGATTGTTTCATTAACCAGTGAGGTTGAATTTATAAATGCCTGCTTCTCTTGCAAGCCCTGCTAGCACAATCAGTGGAGCATGAGATCGTCAAACTCCATGTTGTGGGTTCAAACCCCATGTTAGATGATATTTTTTCTCCCATGTTTCATTTTTCTCTCGAGGTTTTGCAAATTTCCCGATACCTGTAAACTTAGTTACCACAAATCATACACCAATCGAACATAATGGTTCAACTATAAGTCTTGTATTACTGTATGAAATTAAATGCATGCTTCACTGTTTTAAACAACTGCAGTGGAGATTGAATATTTTACTAATCATTAGTGCCTGGATCTTTGTCCAGATTTTTTGCTGGCAAATCTTGCTTCAAAATTTCAAGTTTGCCAGTCTAGAAGAATTCTTAGAAGTTTTGTCCAGAATTTCACTGATTGCTGAATTGTGTGACTGTTTATAAAATGTTGCGGTAGAACTTTTGCTCAGTAAGATGGGTGCGCAAATGGTAGCTCACTGTGCATAACAAAGGCTGAAGGAGAGTGGGTCCAAAATCAGCTACTTAACTGAGTTTCCTTTTCCAAGATTCTTTTAGTTTGAAACACCCAAGAATTTTCACTTGTGCTATTTTAGAGGATTTTTAAAGATTTTCTACTTTAAAATAGTCTAAAATACTGCCAGTATATCTACAACTTATCAGAATGGTGTTGAAACTTTTGAAACATAGAAGTGCAGGGTACTGTAATGAGTGTGAGCTCCAGTGTTCTGTTGCAAAGGAACTTGGGAATTGATGCCCCTAGTTAGATTTACAATACAGCATAAATAGGTCTAGGAAATGTTATGATAATTATACTGCTACCACTTTGTTTTCCACTTTGAGCAACTTTCTACAATATGTACAAAATTCCTTTACTTTGGCTACCACATTATCTTGGATTTTATGTACATGTATAGATACCGGTACTTACCAGCATCATCTGGATTATTTTCCATTAAGTTTACATGGACAGTTTTGTAGGTGTTGCATTTTGACTGCAAGTTTTCACTTTTAAATTCACAATTCTCTTTGAACTTAAGTTTAGGCTTTAACAGTAGTTGCTGTTTATCATCATTTCATCAAAGCATTTTTACTTACCTATATCACTTTTAGCCTTTGAAGCCACTTTTATGTGTATGCTGCTATTCCTGACAACACACAGTGAAAGAAACTACTACATGCATGCACAAGCAATACTTTGAATAAAATTTCACGTACGGGTAAACCTGCACATGGAATGTAACAACATATGTGTACACGAAACATTGTGACACACATTTCAAGACAATTCTGTTCTCACTATATCAGGTAGATTTTCATGAAGTTGTAAAAACCTACACAATGTGATGTAAACATGGTCTTGAACCATTTTTCAATGTGGGTTCAAATTATCTGGAGTATATATATATATTGTACATATTCCTTTATTAAAATAATAACATCAGATATAGATCCCTCAAACCATTAAAAATGGTTGCATTTTCTTGGGCAGGACTAAAACATGTAGATGTATAGGACTTTTTTACTATTCTGTTTTAGTTTCTAGTTCATGTTTGCATCCTTTCTTAGTAATGGTTTTTTTCTTTCTCTTGTATGCACACCTGTCACTTTATCTTTCTCTATATCTAATTCTGGTATTTCTTTTACAGCCCTATTGGTGATTTGTTGTTTATTTTCTCTTTTGTCTATTATTGTTTTGTTCTTTTCTCCGTTATATGAAACACTGGTAAGTACAATGATTAATTAGCAGTCTATTGTTAGTACGATCTGTGTGTCATGTTATATTTGTAATTTCTAATTATCCCCCTGAGTATATGTGCTATATTTCATTAGCGTATTAAAGCAAGTCTGTGAAACTTGTCAAGATATACAATCTGATGAAGATAACATCGAAACATTAAGATAACGTGTATTTTTTTAGCTTTATATATATAATTGTATTTATATATATACACATACACATAGGGGTATATAAACCAATGGTCCATGGGTTCAAATCCCCTCAGCTCCCTTAGTGAAAAAAGCACAAGATACACAAAGGTCTTAGCAATGTTGTGGGTAGATCAGTAATTTCAAATTGTAGCACTAGCACAGAGCACATTTCAGAGTTATTAGATCTACATTTAAGTTCACTAGTCAGTAGTATCCCATCATATGTTAAAGGTAGCCATCATTTTCTTACTCTATTGTCGGATATATCAGATGTACCAGAGGGAGCAATTCTTTGCACTGCCGATGTTGTAGGTCTTTACCAGAATATTCCTCACAATGAGGGCCTGCAAGCTTTAGAGGAGATCCTAGACAATAGACAGGAGAAGGCAACAAAGGCAAGGTATACAGACAGAAGTTAGGGATGGCAATCACTTCAAGTAGTTTAGTTGGTCTAGACAGAGCAGTCTTAGAAAATAATGTGTTCAAATTCAATGGTGAGGTATACAGACAGACGTTAGGGATGGCAATTGGTACAAACTTTGCTCCAGCTTATGCTAACATATTTATGGGTAAGCTGGAGAAATCTTTACTAGGAATGGCACCTTTTAGACCAACAGTTTGGCTTAGATATTTAGATGATTGTTTCTTTGTTTGGACCCATATGCAGGAGAAGTTTAGTCAGCTCCAGCAGTTTATTAACAATGGCCATCAGTTCATTAAGTTTATGAATGAAAGGTGAACAGTCAACCAACAAGGTATGATAAGTAAAACACCAAATATGGAAACTTTCTACCTGCTGCCCTATCAAATTCTCATAATAGTCCCTCAGCACAAGCCAACTAACCAAATACTTTGCCCTCTTCTCAAATCTTCGCTCTTGGAACATATTCTACGTAGTCCTACTGCCTGACTGAATGGTATTGCCTTCTTGATATGTGCTGGATGACACAATTTCCTGTGCAAGTACTGATGAGTGTCAGTTTCTTTGCAAAAGAGATCGGTCTACAAACTACTACCTACCTTACAAACTTAAAATGTCTAAGAAACTTATACTACTATTTGACTGCTGAAAAGTAAACTTAATAAAAAGTAAAATGCCAAATGTGGAAGCTTCATTAACAATGTTTTCGTCTGACAGAGTTCTTCAGGTCACTACTGAAAATTGGCTAAACTAAACTCAGAGACCTACAGTACAGATATAAAACCTAAACTCGAATTGCAGTATGGTACATTCCAACGAGAAAATTCTTTTGTCTTACAACGTAAATTGTGGGAGCTGAGGCACACAAGAAAAAAGCAAGTAAAATGAATGGGGATGGATAATAAAATGGGGTAAAGTGGGTATGAGAGAAGTGGAGACCAATCCAAATAAAACAAGTAAAGAACTAAAGAAACTGTCGGACAAGAAATATAAAGTAATAGTCAAAAGTTGAAAGGGGGAGTTTATAATACACAGAGAGTGGACAACATAGCATTATGTATGCAGCCTAAAATTGAAGAATCTTATTGCTAAGTGCAGACACGATGAGCTAACTTCCACTGTTGAAATTAAAATTGTCTCTACTCTTAATAAAAGCTGCCTCTTTCAGTTTCGGAGCCTGTGGTCATTTTCCTTCCGAAATAAATGGGCATTGTCTAAGTCCGGAATGTGACTAGTTTTATTCCTATGAACAAAAAGAGTGTTTTCAGTGTCATTTTTGCTCAAAGCATACCGGTATCTGTGTTTCACCTAGAAAAACAGTTTGTTTCGCCTACGTAGACCTGGCTACATCCATCACATGGTATTTCATACACTCCTGCTTCCCCATCTATTTTTGTTTTCACTTTCCTGTAGCTAAAGTTTTGTATTATTATTATTATTATTATTAACAATCTTTAAACAGGGTGCCCACATCACTCAGTGGTGGTTTTCAGTGAGGCCC